>JAQQZX010000009.1:21202940-21223932 GCA_030068355.1 Notoglanidium maculatum
GGGGAAAGGGGGAGAGGGGGGGGAGGTGAGAGAGGGAGGGAGAGGGGGGGGAGAGAGAGAAAAATGGGAGATCAGTGTTCTACTCGCTTTACTGCTTAATGCTGTTGACTTTAAATGATCTCTTAAACAGAACTGTACAGGTTTAATAAGATTAGTAAACGTTAATAATATAATCAATGTGAATAAATGTGTGTGTGTTCAGTACGAGGCGGTGGTGAGTGCAGGGAACGAGGTTATCGTGCATCATATTGAGGTGTTTGAATGCTCGCCTCACATGGACTTCGTCCCTCAGTACAGCGGCTCCTGCGACTCTAAGATGAAGCCGGCGAAGCTGAACTCCTGCCGTCACGTCCTGGCAGCGTGGGCCCTCGGGGCCGAGGTGAACGAACACATGCGCTCTGAACACACACCGTCTCACAGCCTTCAGTAGTTAAAGTGCCCCTTACTAAACTATCTTTTTTAGTGTTAAACTAAACTATCGATTTGAGTGTTGTTTAACAATAGACATGAACGAAACGAACCTAGCGTCAGTGTGTATCCCACGAGGAGCTACTTATAAACCACTGCACAATTCTGGATTTGTGTACATTAGATTAAAGGTGCAGTCAGTGATTATGGTGAGCTGAAACTTTAAGTTCAGTAACACTACTGTACTGGATAAATATTCCCTTCAGTATAAACTTGTATTCATGGACGGAATGAACATTGGTTAATGCAGGCAGGTGATTAAGAAATGTTTTAAATGACTGTAAGCAATGTTTACTTAACCAAAGACTTGGGCTCATTTACTTAACTTATATTAAAGGGACTGGCTCACCCTACCCAGAATCCTCTGCACCGAGTAGCGAGTCGCCATTGGTAACGCTATTGATATTCCCAAAACTGTCCAGCAACATCCTAGGCCATCGATCTTAAATTGTAACCTGAAATTGAAGCTACTTTCTCAAAGTAGCTATATTTTATATTCTTTCAAGTGATCCGTTCCATATCTGTATGTGTATGGTTATTCCATATATAATGGACCAGAATTGACTCGCACGCAGCCATGAAGGAGAGAAAAGTTAAGGCATATTTTGTACCAAGCTTCCAGATATGACATGTGAATGAAGAAAAAGTGGGAAGGGATCACTAATAATGAATTTGTGGACATTTTGCTGCACAGAGAGCTAGCAGGTAGTGCTCACGTGCTTTCAAAACAAAAACAACACACTGGATTCTGGGAAGGGGTGAACTGGCGTGTTTAACTATCCAAAAAATAATGTTAATTAGGAGAACGCTAATATAAACTTTCTCAAAAGCAAATAAGCTCCCCAAATTCACCTGCACTTCAGCTTTCTGAAATGACCGGGCACATGAGTGACATGCGAGTAACCCCTTCTCTTCATTGCATTTTATTTGAGCTGTGATGGAAAACTTCCACACACTGTAATATTGTGACTTGAAATTTATACACGCACACACACATTAAAATTCTAACCGAAATGAAACATAAACGAGTGCAGGCGATTTATAGAAACTCTCTTTTGAGGGCCTTCTCCTTCTCCTTCCTCTTCCTCTTCCTCACTCGTATTGTGTAAGCGTTTTTCACAAGCAGTGCAGGGTGATTGGCGTGGATAATTCAGGGTTGTGCAGGTACTGAGAGCCGCTGCAGCGTTCAGCTGTCTCTATAGATGCACACGGGCAGATCGCCCACGCCCCGCTCGGTGCCAGTCACGGATCTGAGTGGCACAGAGAGACAAGAGACACCAATTACTGAATTACACCAGAGGAAAACTAGCACAAAACATCTTCCTCCTCCTGCTGCCGGGCTGAAGAGATGAGATTAGCCAAAAAAAACAAATTGAAGCGTTCATTTGTATTTATTAAGAGCTGTTTCTGTTATTTTTTTTCCAGCACAGATATTTGCTGTTTCTTACATTAATTATTCGTTTGACATCCGAAGGGAAATGATGCATTTCGTAAATAAAATGAAGAAAGAATCAGGAGAAGAAGAAAAGAGGAGGAGGAAGAAAATCAGGATGGTTATGTAAAACAGTTCTTGGACTGTGTTTTTATAACGCTTTTAAATAAGGACTGATTTTTTCTTTTGTCTTTTTTTAAATAAAAATATCGCTCGTAGAAGTGATGACTGTACAGAGCTGCTCGAGCGCGGCTTGAGTCAGCGCTGGCGTTCTGTCTCAGCTGAGTGATTCACAATCAATCATACAGACTCCTTACGTGTGAATAATAATACCACAACGCCATCGAATGCCACGTCCTGATTGGTCAGAAGGTGTGGATTTATTTTTCCCTAACAGTGAGGAAACGACTGTTTATAGCTGCTGTAATGTAAGTCAGAACAGGAGATGATGTTTTAAATGTAACTATAAGCAGATGAGCAAAAAGTATGATGCATTGTTAATAAACAAAGCATTGTAATCTGTAAATTGCTGGAAGGAATAAGAGGAATAAAACACTCAGGGACATGCTGTTAGAGGAAGATAATCAACCTCGGGGCAGTAACAGTAATGCTTCATCACACCACCTCGTCATGGAGTATTTTACTGTAACGTGTGTGCGTGTGTGTGTGCGCGTGTGCGTGCGTGTGTGTGTAGCCATTCTACTACCCCTCAGATGCCGGCCTTCCTATGGGTGGAGAAGGTTCCTCCAGGTTCCTTCGTTTGGAGGTGCACTATCACAATCCACTCCTCATCTCTGGTACACACACACACACACACACACACACACACACACACACACACACACACACACACAGAGCCCAATTAGGGCGTTTCAATTTCTGTAACCATTATGAGTCATCTTTCCTGTCTCTGCTGTAACCACCCGCTTGCCTTAAGCATCTCCTCCTCCTCCTCTTCCTCCTCCTCACTTTTCCAGGCTTCTTGTTTCAAAACCATCTTCCTCGAAAATCATATATTTATTTTATCCATGGCTTCTGGCTTTTGTCATTCTGAAGCCCGTTTGTGTGTGTGTGTGTGTGTGTGTGTGTGTGTGGTGCTAAATTTAATTACAGGTTTTAAAAGTTTGTAACATAATATAACAGAAAATCTCTCTTCTCCATTGCAGAAAGAAGAGTTTATAATTATAAGTCCAACATTACAGCATAAGGTTTAAACTCTTCTTCAATTATGTTATAAAGATATATCAAGAAATGAATGTTTTTCCCCCATTAAAAACAGGCTTTCTCAGAAAGCTCATATGAGCTTTTTTCAGTTCAATCGCAGAGAAATCATTTTAAAAAATAAAAAAAGGGACAACATGGTAATCAGAAAAGTATTTATCGTGGCACAATAATAAATGCCGTGAACCTATGGTGGGTGTCATGGTAACATAAAAATGTATTCATATTCACAATTTACATTTGCATAATACTTTAAGAACAGAGTACATTAAAATAGAAAATACAATATTTGTAATATGTATAGCTATAGATTTTGACAGATTTTTTGAGCTGCTGTTAAATAAAACAGCTGTGTGTGTGTGTGTGTGTGTGTGTGTGTGTGTGTGTGTGTGTGTGTGTTTCAGGACGTCGTGACTCCTCAGGTATCCGTCTGTGGTTCACGCCGTCTCTGAGGCGCTTCAACGCCGGGATCATGGAGCTCGGTTTGGTATACACGCCCGTCATGGCCATCCCTCCTCACCAGCACACCTTCCAGCTCACGGGCTACTGCACTGCCGAGTGCACACACACGGTACACACTCCAGAACAATCCAGAGCCTCGAACACTGTTGCTGTGTGCTTCAAACTGCATACATGTATTCAGCTGACAAATTATAGAGCTCAGTTTGTTGTTGCCTGAAGATTGATTCAGTTTATTGAATCGATTCTTTTGAATCAATCAATGAATCAAATGGTTAGTTTGTTGTAGTTCAGTGGTTCTTAATCTGTACTGTAAAAAAAAATCACATTCACAGACACTATCTGAAAACAAATAAGCACGTTGTTTAAATGTATGCAATAATATTTTTTCTTTTACATTTCTGAAAGTTCCACCCATTGAACCCATTTTGATGACGTAATTAGATTTCAGTTTATAGCCGTAATAATGTATGATAGTGGTGGATTGCGGTTCTGGGGGTCCACTTGGAGAAGCACAATTCTAGATAATTTGACCAGCCATTTCAAAGAACCATTATAATGTAATTGATATTTGGAAAATATGCAAAATTGTAGCTAAATCACATACTGATTTTAGTTCCCGATGTTACATTTTCACCAATGAACCGAGGAACATCAAAAATCAGGAATCCATAATCTCTCAAACGTTAGCTAGCATGACAAACTAGCTGAATGCTAATTCCTAGTTATTGCAGAGCAAATATCAGCAGTGTACATAACAGCACATGGATTACACTGAAATTTAGTTCTGTTAGATCCACTCCTTGAAGCTGTCTGAGGCTAAAAATTCAAATCAAATCAAGACTTTACAAATATATGAGTGCAGAGAAATGCAGTGTTTGGAAATGTACCGAGTAGGAAATTTTTTTCTTTTGAAATTAAATAAAAGTGCGTGCGGGTGCCTATTTTTTCCCCTCCCATCTGTTTGTTTTGTCTGCAGAACACCTTGACAAATGTAGAGCTATCCTGGATTTGACTCTACATTATCCCAACTCTAGTTTTTGAGAAATATTTTCTTGCAGTCTTGCACTGCTTGACTCTTTCATTAAAGCTGTCACCTGTAGAATCTGTAAATTGCTCGAGAGAACCGAACCTCAGTGTGCCGAAGTGCTGTTTATTCCTGGGTAGCGTGTGCGTGTGCGTGTGTGTGTGTGTGTGCGTGTGTTTTCACTCCCACTCGTCCCCTACAGGCGCTGCCTCCTGGAGGGATCCATATTTTTGCGTCTCAGCTGCACACACACCTGGCGGGCCGAGGCGTCCGCACCGTGCTGGTGAGAGGAGGCAGAGAGGTGGAGGTGGTGCAGGAGGACAAGCACTTCAGCACACACTATCAGGTAGAACACACAAACACACACACACTTGAATATATCGATGATAGTGCTCATGGCACGACCCCACACACATCCTACGGCGCGATGCTGAACGCTGAATATTATCAAGTTTCTTAAAATTTGAGAAAGAAGGCGCTAGATTATCTTTATTCAGCACTAACACCCCTCTCTCTCTCTCTCTCTCTCTTTCTCAGATCATCCGAATCCTCAGAAAGATGGTGACTGTTCTGCCAGTAAGTTCGCCACGGCAGCACGGCTAAAATAGGACTTTTATTTATCCGGGGAAAAAGCAGAGATAACACAGACATCACAGGAAAAGCCTGGAGGCAACAAGCCACCAACAAAAGAACAGATCTGCTGCATTTAGACTGTCAATATCAGCTCCCACACACACAGCGAGAGCCGCCAGATTCACACTGACCTGCCAAACACCGAGCCGGTTTTAAATATCCAACTACAAATAGCAGCTGATCACAAGCTTGTGCTCTCTCTCACTGTCTTTCTTCTCTCTCTCACTCTCTCACTCACAGGGCGATGTGCTTCTGACAAAATGCATGTACAACACAGAAGACCGAGTCAAAGCCACAGTGGTGAGTGTGAACTTATGTCACACACACCTTAGATCTGCAGCTACTCTCACTACACCCATGTTTATTTTCCAAAACAGCACACCCTCTTAAACAGCACTTTTCCTATTTATTAAGAAAAAGGACACATCATACTTTTCTCCGTTTATAGTTAATTTTAATATTGTGGAAACAAGTTCACCTATGGTACAGCAGCTGTAAACTTAAAGGCAGGGTGGGTAATTTTGCGGAGACCAGCAAGAGTATATTAGATTTGAAAACATCCAACCGAAAAATCCCACTGCTTCCCTTCAGCCCTTGTTCCAAAGCCACTCCTCCAAAACACCTGCCTGATTACTGGTGGAAGACGAGTCTGCAAGAGAGGGCGTTTGGGTGGGGGGGGCGTTGCACATCGTCGTCATATCCAACTACCTCATGTCTCATTCACATGTAAGAAAACACCTCACATTATCATAATGAATATAAACAATGAACATGGCTTTTGTTAGTACTCACAGCTGTCAACTAGCTTTAGCAATATGCCTCCCTAGCCTTGTGGAAGATTCCAGTGATGCCAAATGAGAACACGAGCAGAAAGCACACAGGTAGTTAGTTAGGCAGGTAGACAGACAGACAGACAGGCAGGTAGGCCACCTGATATGCACAGGCTTTTTACAGCCCTGCGACTGCCACAGATACCGGCTTTTTTCTTTTTATTGTCGGAGCATTTGATTTATTCGTTTCTGTCGGGATGTAAAGAGAGTTTTAAAAAATTAGACATGTAACAATATATCGTACATCAATAGATCACAATATAAATTTATAATGATTCAAATCACTGGAAATTAAAATGAACTTAGTTTTTCTAGCTGTAATTATGTTGTTTTGACAGTAGAGGGTGCAATAACATACAATAGCAGGAATACACGCGTATTAACGTAGGTGGAATAACATGGCTCTAATTCCTCGAAAACGTACCCAAAAACAGATCTAAAATGGGAAAGAGCTTTTATGCTCACTTACGAACAGATTCAACAAGAAATCTATCTTGTTTTTGTTACTAAAATTTTCTTTTAATTTTCGAACTGTGAACCCAGTATCATGAAACGAATCATGAATTGGGTAAATCATTACATACTTACAAAAACTATTTAAAAATGGTTCTAAAAGAATTACCTATCCTACCTTTAATTAAGGAACCTTGTTAGAAAATGAAGGCCCTGGACGTAAAATGAAGCACATTTCAAAATCTGCATTTTTAAGCATTTTTAAGATGTTAAGAAATATGCCGAGTCGTAGCTGTAAACAGTCGATTGATAAAAAAAAGGTGACGCATCACACATTTTTGGTTCTGTAAATTCTGTAGCCTTAACATCATCTCAGAGCCTTGACGTCACCATTTTCTCCTCTTCCTGTGGAGACTGGATTTGGTCTAAAGCAGCAATGCTTTTAGCAAAATGGTCCTAAAATAGCCAGTTAAATGGTGGTGTGTGTGTGTGTGTGTGTGTGCAGGGTGGATTTGGGATCATGGAGGAGATGTGTGTGAATTATGTGCACTATTACCCACGTACACAGCTGGAGCTCTGCAAGAGTCATGTAGACCCAGATTACCTGCAGAGATACTTCAGCATCATCAACAGGTGCTTGTGCCTTTTTTTTTTTTTTACAAATGTATTTATTTTTTTAAACATCAGATGTTGAATGAGCTGTTATTATAGAAATGATAAGACATCAATATAATCTGTTGTTATTTGTGTCAGGTTCCATGGTGGTGAGGGCTGCAGCTGCTCTCAGACCACAGTGGAGGACGAGTTCTCCTCCGTGACCTGGGACTCATTCAGTGCCGAAGTGCTCGACTCCCTGTACACCACCTCACCCATCTCCATGCACTGTAACCGGTCCACCGCCGAGCTCTTCCCTGTGAGTACTCGAGCTGTAAAGCCACTCATGCTAGCAGGGGTGATGCAGGCTAACGCTGTAACTACTTCCACACACCGAAACCGGTTCATTCTTTCTAGAATGAAAACTACATGGAAAACTATTTTGTTAGAAAGGCAAAGGAAGACTGAAATCTCTTGGTTCATTAGCCTTAACCTCCCTAATGCAGTGTCAATTCTCTGATTTTCACCAAATTCACACCATGAGTCAGGACGAGCAATAGTACCATGGGGTGCACTTAGTTTCATAGTATATGAAGCTAATGGTTTGTTTTTTGGGGGGACAAATTGTACTGTCCTGTGCTATACTCTACTGTACTAAACTATACTATATTTATTTGATCAACAGTGCTATGCTATACAACATGATTCCACAGCACGCTATGCTATGCATGTTATACACGGTATATAAGACATCATACCTCAGCTCAGCCTCAGTGTGTTAGGATGACACTACATACACTTCTCTGTTTGTTTTGACTTCCGTAACGCACAGTGTGAATTTGGTGAAGATCTGAGAACGTCCGATTTTTCACCCAAAATATGCTAAGGTTAGCCTTTGTGTTTTTTTGGGCAAAAAATTTGACATTTTCTGATTTTCACCAAATTCTAACTGAGAGTCAGGGCCATGAACCCTAACACATGGGTGCACTTAGTTTCATAATATCTCACTCCAGAACCGAGATCTGAGCCTCTCATATCCAATATATTACACTCACAAATATACGTTTACTGCTCACTATCAGTTAAAGTTCATGTACAGTACGGGTTCGGATGGAAACATACCTATTTTATTTACCGCACTGCACTATACTACTCTATACTGCGGCTATTTTATCTACTCTACTGTATTGTATTATAATATATTATACCTCAGCTTTTGAGTGTTTTAGGAGGAAACTAAGTACACTTCTCTGTTAGTCTTGACCTGCGTAACGCACAGTGCGAATTTGGTGAAGATCTGAGAACGTCCGATTTTTCACCCAAAATATGCTAATTAGCCTATGTGTTTTTTTTGGGCAAAAAATTTGACATTCTCTGATTTTCACCAAATTCATACTGCAAGACAGGACGAGCAACACAAACACGGGGGTGCACTTAGTTTCATAATGTCTCACTCCAGAACCGAGATCTGAGCCTCTCGTTTCCAATATATTACACTCAATAATATGCACACTTCATACTCACAAATATACATTTACTGTGTACTACTCTATACTATTCGGCCCTTGTCAGAGTCACTCCGCTCCTTACACTTGCCCATTTTTCCTTCTTCCAACACGTCAACTTCTAGATCTGACTGTTCACTTGCTGCCCCAGACTCTGGATCCATGGGCATTTCCTCTTGTATGAAATTTAATATTTCTGCATGTAACATCGGTTCAGATACATTAAGAAATGTTCAGTGTTCTTGTATTCAGCATATACACGTGTGTCGTGAAGTCCAAGGCTGGCAGTCTGAGTATTTGTTGTGGATCCAGACTTTTGGGACGCCCCGTATATCCCACCCCTCGTCAGGTGCCACTGTAACGAGATAATCAATCTTCTTCACTTCACCTGTCAGGGGTTTTAATGATAAAGAACTGTGTTTGTATCATTTTCTTTCCCTTCTTCAGGGCAACTGGGAGAAACAGAAGATTCCAGAGGTTCTATCGGAGCTCCAGCCACATGTGCAACCGTGTCAATCAAACCGAGTGGCGGCGCCGAGTAACGGCCCTACGGAGGTTCAACCGCAAAACATCGGATAACTCAAAGTCTGTCAGCTCCAGCGCAGACACTCCCAGGTCTCCAACAACCTGGTGTAGTTACAGGAATAAAAACTCTTCACTAAATTAAACAGCAAGATGTTTAGATGCCTGATTTGACCGCGTTTATGCTGACAGCTGTGAAATGACAAAAACTAATTTATTTATAGAGTGACTAAGATTTAACACAAAGTGGGTGTGGTCAGAGCTAATGTATGCAAATGAGTATTGTGATGACTGCAGCTATTTTTTTTGTTATGCTTCTAGTTCATATTCCTAGCATTGTCCAGTGCTGTTATCACTTGCATGGTTTATGTATACTTACAGTTTAACTTAATAAACTTTAAGTCTGTAATCGGTGAGTAGTGCTTTAACTTCTTTCTGGGTTTTGTAAGCTTTAAGCATATAAATACTTTCACCCCCTTTTTGCTGTTCTGTTTCACAACACAATAACAAACCTAATAAAAAACTATAACTAGTCCAAAACTATTGGACCAGGAGAAGAAACCTAGCATTGCTCACATTTCAGCGTACAACCTTTTCATTTTATTGCTCATAAACTCATTGCAAATACATTTATCTGTCAGATTAGAAAAAATCTTTAAGATGATGTTTGTGCTGAAGATGTCAAATGTGCTTCAATTGCAAATACACAAAATGTAAACTGTCACATGGTCTCTATTTTATATATATGGACA
This sequence comes from Notoglanidium maculatum, assembly GCA_030068355.1. NCBI lineage: Eukaryota > Metazoa > Chordata > Actinopteri > Siluriformes > Auchenoglanididae > Notoglanidium > Notoglanidium maculatum. Next base: position 21,212,837 of record JAQQZX010000009.1, read on the forward strand.
ATTTTTCCCCCCCCGTCTCTTTTTTTTGCAGTGGAGCTACAAGGCTAATGTTGCTAACAACTAATGGATTCTTAAAGCCACCAGTGTGACCTGTGATGCTAAACTAAAGGCTGCTAGATTCCATTACTTGTTAGCCACTTTAGCCTTGTAGCTAACGAACACAACTACTCACTTCTTTCTGCTCTAAAATGCTTCTTCGTGGGTTCCAACAGGGAGACAAACTGAAGAAGCCTGATGGATTCTTTTTTGGGTGTCTCGTGTGTGTGTGTAACAGCTTTATCTTCGTCCCTGAACCTCCGGGTTTCCTTCAGCCCTGCATCAAGGGCGAGAGTGGGACGGTGTTCGGACATTCACTCGGAGCTGTAGATTCCCTTCACTCTCTTGTTGTCCGGGTCAAACGGGGACTTCAAGTGGGCTTTGGCCTTATAGACCACGCCCATTCTCTCCAGAGTGAACTCACCGCTGCGGATGAAATCTGGACTCACCTGGAAAAAAAACCCACACACATTAAAGGATGTTAAAAAGCAATTGAACAGAATTAGCGGTGTGTATCACTATATTGCAGATTCAAAGGAGTCGACGAGTCAAATGATCTGATTCAGTGTGGTTCAGTATCGCGCAAAATCATCAACAAGACTAGAAAATAATGTTTTTCAGAGCTCGTTTCTGTGTTAAACTTTCTAGACTTTTATCTTCAGTTTCAGATCATTTTCAAAGGTCATGAATGGAATTAATGAAAAGAAAAAACGAGATGTGCATAATGTGCATCAGTGCAGAAAATAACCACATCTCTAAAGAGTACATTCTCTGGTCTTGCACTCCTAGAAAAAAGGACCATAACGGTGTTCTTTGCTTTTTCGGTCTACGAGGAACCCCAGAACCCTGCAGCACTCTACTTAACTATTTAAAAAACCCTTTTTGTATGAACAAGTCTGGAAATGAGAGCCTTAAAATCTTACACTCTTCCAAAATCTACAGACCTGCACAAGAACCATCGAAAAAAAACAAACAAAAAAACCCCACACATGCGGTCCCTGAGAACGTGTCCAAATAATAAACACGAATAATAAAGAGAGAGAAGGTTTATCTCCTGTCACATTAAAGAGAATTACAAAACTACAGCCCTTAAACTCGCGGACTTGTGCTTTATAGCACTGAGCATACGTTTACACAAGCAAGAGACGAGTCGCTTTGTCTCTTGTGGGCGTGGTCTGTCCGGCATTTTATGTTTTAGTTCTGATGAGAAACGTTAGCAGCCCATTAGTCAATTTAATTTAATACACACCTCAGATTTATGCGCTTGACGTTTTACCAGTGATCTCTGCTACTTCCTTTCAAGGGTTATTTTACTACGAAACGTTTAAAAGGGACGAAAATTATATCAGTTCCTTTAAATGATAATGAGCCACTGCTCACCCCACCCCCCTCTTCTGCCAGCCAATCAGGTAGCACTTTCCTCATGAACGTTCGTGACGGTTTCCCTGCTTCTCAAGCCGTGAGTGGAGAAACTGAGATGAGGGCGGGGTTATTCTAATGAGCTCCTCTTGTGCCATAGAAATGGGAGTGAGATCTGAACAGCGGATGTTTTCTGAAACAGGCAGCTCAGAAGAATCTGACTGGGTTTTCTTATTTCAGAGATTGCGGGTTGGCAGGCACCCAGTTGTACGTGCACAAGCACCGAAAGAGTGAGTTTTTCATAAATTGTCCCCTTTAATGAGCATCATACAGCATCAAACCAAAGTTGTGAGTGAGAAACTGAAGGAATGTTGGACCACGTGCACCACAGGGCAGGTCTGCGGAATCGCTCGAGACGTCGCGTCATCTGATTTTACTGAATTATATGTAACTCGCATAGAACTGTGAAAATGTCACGTCACTCGCTGCTGAAATCTCGGCTGAAGATAAACGCTCGCCACTTGCTGTATGAATATGTCGTGTAGATTCTCCTCTTCATTATTATTAGACTGTTTCATGGATAAGTGTGTCATTTATATTCATGACGGTGCAAAATGGTCTTCTTGAGGGAAACAGCGTCTGCTCGGCGTCTCTCCTCCTGCAGCGGGAACAGATTCTGTTTATCCGATCACTTCATCTCAGTGTCAAACTCCATCACAGATCTGTTCCCTTCATGCGGTTAGTCATGTCCTTCACTTTCTCTCGCTCTCTCCATCACTTTTTTATTAATTCTGTCTAAATATTGTCACGTTCAATGCCACTAACATTTGTGACCTCTGACCCCAGGGTCAGGTGCAGCCATAACCGATCCTCTGTGAGGTGGAGCTGGAGGGATGGCTGGCTCCTCCATCTTTTCCTTCATCATCTATACGCAAACGTTCACATTTACCTTATCACAGTACACGTGTGTGTGTGTGCGCACGCGTGTGTGTGTTGTGTAACTCACCACCCCTTCTTCTGGATTGCGGACGTATCCGTAGCCGATGGTTTTGTTGATGGCGTAACCGAACTCGGCACGTCGCAAGTGTCCAACCGGAACGCCGTTACGGAAAATAGCCTCCAATCCAAACATGGGCACTTTCCTGCATGGAGAGAGAAAGAGAACAGCAAACATGTTACTGCCATCACATCCATAACATGCACAAACGCGCATACACACACACACACACACGCACACGCACACGCACACGCACGCGCACGCGCACGCGCACGCACACGCACACGCACACACACACACACGCACACGCACACGCACACGCACACACATGCGCACGCACACACCCACCCACCCCTTCCGGGAATCTGTATGTACAGGAAGATCAATGCGTAACCTCGACTGCATGAAGTGGAAATAACGTGACAGGCATGAAACACTGGGATAAACAAGACGGAATATTTTTAAAACGAAATAAAAACGTTTAGGAGCGTCACATTTTACACATCATGATGCGCATCACTCAAAAATACACCAAAACACATTCCACCTTTCCCCTCTCCATAAAACAGCAGACGAGCTGATCAGCATAAGAATCTAGAATGATTGACAGCTGTTTAGTGTTTAGAACCAACTGATCCCCCGAAGCTCCGCCCCCTTCTGCCTCCTCTCATTAGAAAGCTCATCTCGTCTGGAGACATGACAGAGAATTTGTTTTAGTTTATTAACGTCTTATTTTTTTAATTGGGTTCTCTTTGTCTACTTTTAGGACTTGTGTGAAAATCTGATGATGATTTAGGTGAAATTAATGCAGAGATTTCTAAGACCATTGTAAAGGGTTCTCAAAGTTCCAGGAACCACTGTGCTTTACAGTAACCACCAGGAGCCTGAGGGGGAACAGCTGCAACGTACCTGCTCAGAGGCAGAGAAACGTTACCTGCAGGCTTCTTTGTTAAGAAAGAAAGTATGTGTGCGTGCATGTGGGTGTGCTCATGTGTGTGTGCGCGTGCATGCGTGCGTGTGCGTGTTACTCTTCAGCATTGTCATGTCTGCATCTTTATCATCACTTTAATTTAAACTTTACAGATTATGAACTGCATGTACCAGCATCTGCACTGTAATGTTCAAAATAAAAAATAAAGAGTGGAGAACTTCACAATTCTTTGTTCCCAGTTTTTCACTCCTACATTGCTGTTGTGCTCGAGGTGATTGTTTAAAACTTCATCTTGCACATCTTTTGTGTACTTCAGAGCCGTTACGTGTTGAACTTGTTGTGTTTGAGCTGCTTTTAGCTGCACTTTAGAGCCTAAAGGTCTAGACACATGATTACAAAACCACTTTACAGTGCCATGATCAGCGTCGGTGCAGATTCAGGAGCCGGCGTTAAGCCCTGTTAGTGCTCAGGTGATGGCGTGTGTGTGTGTGTGTGTGTGTGTGTGTGTGTGTGTGTGTCTCACTCGTCAATAGTGAAGCAGACGATTCTCCTGTTCAGGCCTTCAGCCTTCTGCGTCTCCAGAGCTTGACGTCCCAAAAAGGGGATGGACGTCTTCATCTTACAGGTAAACGCAAGCCCCGCCTCCAGAGGCGTGTCATCAGGGCGCAGGTCAGCGTGCCAGTGTCTATAACCTGAGAAACAGGAAGTGGGCGGAGTTAAATCCAGTAACCCCGAAGACTACAAACGTGAAACCGAATTCTAACAAAGTTATCAACAATAATCGATTTAAAAGCATCTCAAAATAAATCGCATGTAAGAAAACCAGCGTTTGTTTAGTCGAGCCAGTTTGGTTCTTTGGGTGTTCCTCTAGGGGCATAATCCTTAATAATCCAACAAACCCTAACAGAACCATTGAAGAACCGCTTTTTCTAAATTTATACACAAGTGCACAGAGCATTCGTTATTTCCACTTTGATATTTAAAACGCTGTCGTGGTTCCATACAGTACCCAAAGAACCTTTAATTATCCAATAAACACTTAAAGAACCCTTAAAGAGTGCAAGTATTAACTGAACAAACTCCAAATTACTGCTCATTATTTTCTCTAATGTCTAGAAAGAAGAAAAGGAGTCTAACATGTAGCTCTTGGCACACTCTTATTGGATAATTAAGGTTCCTAGCTTGCTAAAAGGGTTCTGTATAGAACCTGTAAGGGTTCCCACTGCCAACCAACCAAAGAAATAACCAAAGATCTGTTAAAGCGTTCAGTATTTACAGAAATGTACCTCTGTTGAATTTGGTTCGACTCCCTGCAGCGCAACAAGAGAAGCGAACAGTTCGTGTGGGTGGGGCTTAGAACAGTGCAGCTCACTGATTGGTCAGGATCGCCCTGACGACGTCTCTGACTAGAACGCCTTTTGTACCAGTAGAAAAGATCTTCATGTTGATGCATTTGATCTCGCTCTTATAATCTGCATGTTTTTGAAGAAAACGTTACGATTTTATCATCAATTTATACAATACATTAATTTTTATTTATTTAGCCACCACAATTATTTCCTAGCTCAATTTAATATTTTCTACTCACGATCTGTGTAAAATTATTAAAATCTTGACTTTAGAACAAATGCTAACATCTTCACCACAGCTGCTCAGGGTGTAAAGCAGCAGCCCGGACCTCGTGCACTACACGACTCCTGAAACACATTTAAGATTTAACCAGAGGAAAGATACTTTTTCCTTTGACCAAATTTGCACTCGACATTGTCAGGTTTTATTCAGGAGGGGGGAAGTATTGGCACCCTTTTGGCTGTGTTTGGGTCACTCGCCAGCACTTTTGGTTAGGGACAGTTTGGATTAGTGACGCTGTTTACCAGCACATTATTTTACATGCATGTGTGTTGTAGAACCAGAACCAGAACCTCACCTTTCTCGATGCTGAGTGAGTCGATGGCTCTGTAAGCGGCATTTTGGATGCCGTATTTGGCGCCGGCTGCCATGACGGCCTGATAAACCGGGAGGCAGGAGTCTTTAGGGATGTGCAGCTCCCAGCCGAGCTCTCCGACGAAGGACAGACGCATGGCTCGTACCTGCGTGCGCACACACACACACACACACACACTTATTTCTCCAGTGTACCCAGAATGTTGTGGTATCAGCGAGTGAGAAAGCAGACCAGAAAGCATCATTAAAACAACCCACTTGCTCTTTCAGCACCTGCTATAAATAACCAGGAGCTCACGGACCACGCAAATTAGCCACTCTACGACATGTTTAGCTTTACACTGGAGCTGCGAAGCTAATTACGCCAACAAGTCATGGGCTCCTGCCTCAAACCACAATCAGCTCCTCGGTGACGTCACTTTAAACACGACGTTGTAAATATGATGCTATTTAATAACGTCAACACAGAGCTTAATGGTGACATTTTAAGCGTGTGTGTGTGTGTGTGTGTGTGTGTGTGTCTGTGTGTGTATATATAGAGATTTAACTGTGTTGACAAAATATTATGCGTGAAACAGATTTCTAGAAGTAAAGAAACAAAACTTAGGAGTTTGTGTTGATTCTGCAGGAACTAATTGTAAAAAAGTGCCTGTGTGGTGGAGACCGAGTTAATTGGAATAAAGTGTGTGTGTGTGTGTGTGTGTGTGCGCATGCTGACACAGCGCACCATTACTCCTGTTCATGCTCGGCTCTCTACAGAGGAACAAAGTGTGCACTCGTGTCTTTTCTGAATCATTCCTGCCTCTGCAATCTTCAGCACTTTTATTTTTCCACCCGATGCAGCGAAGCTTCGTGTCTGATTCAGAATAAACGTTTAAACCGTTCTTTACAAAATACTTTCCATGAACAAAAATGATTATATAATCTTAAGCAGCAAGCACTTTAATACATCAAAAGTAAATCTCAGTAAAGTCAGAATGATCAGGTCCGTGTGCACGGGGAGCATTTTTTGTATTTTGCTTGCACAGAAATTTTCAAACCAATTTCGGGGTTTTAAAAATTATAAACATCACAAAAAGCACTCGTTCTCCTTTGCTAGATGTGCGTCAGTGATTCCTGGGTAGATTACAGATCGTGCCTGATGTCCTGCTAATCTGGATCCTGATGTGCTTTTTAAAAAGAGCAAAAGCCTGACAAAGAACGACGACAAGACGGCTGAAAGAATCAACCAAGTTTTATGATCCAAAGTTTATTTCTGTTTACTTCGATGCCATTTGTGAGGTGAGACTCGCACGGAAATGTGCTGAACAGCTTTTGTTTTTTTTTCCATATTTAGATTCATGAATATTTCATTTGCAGATTTTGTGCAGAGAAACAAGTCAATATATTTTGTAAAAAAAAACCAAAAACAACAAAAAAACAAAAACAAACGTGAATTAATACCACTGTTAGTACGTGCCAAAAAACAAACAAAATAAATACCTGGGTTCCTTGAGTCCCTGTTTTTTTTCCATGTCAAAACAAACAAACAAAAAAAATGCATCAACCCAACACGCGTGTGCGTGTGCACAGACCTGATGAGAAAACAAATCAGTCTCTCTGTTCATTTGTGCCATAAAAGACTTCCTTTGTGTAGCTTCAGGTTTAAAGAAGTGTAGAAAACGTACTATTTTACCACTCATTCAGCTCACCATAAAGTGATGCAGCTTTATTTACATGCTTTTTATTTGCTTCATCATTGTTTTTGATGGTACAAAGGAACTAAAAGTAATTAGGGGGCCAAGCACCAAAAGCAAGTGGACCCTTTAATTCACTGTTGTATATTTTCCCCTGCTTCTTCTTCTTCTTATTATTATTATTATTATGCTTCCACACAGACTCCTATGGCAGCCTACAGAACATTTCTACCTTTTTTTAATGAAAGTTAGCGCCGTGATCGGGGAGAGTCTCGGCAGCGTTCAGGCCAAGCGTGGTGTACGACTCTCGAGCGGAAAGCTGGACATACTTTTTGTATGACATAATTCCCTCGCTTTTTCTCTTACAGATCGCCACTAAATTCAGGTTACAGTATCCTGATACAATGGCGGTTCATCCAAGTCTCTAGGTGGGGAATGAGGCCATTTCTGAGCTTTCTGGCACATTCTGTACCTTAAGCAACATGACCTGATGTTAACAAGCTTTAAGTTCATTTGCAACTTGGCAGGGCTACTGAAACAGGAAGTGAGGCAATCTCTCAGCAACCGCTTGACATATTGCCTTCAAATTTAGTATATTGCCATGGTAACGAGCACTAATGGACCCACTGGCTTCTGGTCTTCCTTTCCTCTGTCGCTTAGGGATGCAGCCAAACAGTGCTTGGCCCCTTAGTCGCTGTTTGCAGCTTATTTCCGTTTGTTTTCTGATCATACGGAATGTCAAAGTAACTGAGGCGTAAAGAATCGCTTTATAACTGCATCATGGGGCTCAGAATCTAAACCCAAACCAAGCCCTGAGGTGCTGAGAGAGATTTATAGGCTTAATGTGAAGGTGTGTGATGTTTAAAGACACGACACACACACGCAGATGTTTATATAAAGAGGAACTGACCTTGTGTCCAGCAGCTGTCACTATTTTGTGTGTGGAGAAAGGAAAGGCTTCGTTACTCAGATCCGCATCCACAACCTCCTGCAGCAAATCCCGACTGGACACACACACACACACACACACACACACACACACACACACACACACACACACACACACACCCGTTAATCACACCCAAACCCTCACTGGCATGATGAATACCTCTGTATGTAATTAGACGCTATTAATAATTAGAAGTTGTATAATTAGTGGTTTCGTATTTCATCATTTGACCACCTGACTTTCATTTCCACCCGTCTTTCTATCCATTCTCTCTCTCCATCTTCTACCTACTCTGCCTTTCTCTAGGTGAAGTGGACAGAGATTAAAGCGGAGGAGGTTCCGAGTGAAATACTGCATTACAGAAGTCAAGACAAGTTACTAGAAGGCTCATGTGTGAGCAGAAGTCGATACATCCCTGTGAAGGAGGCGTGGCCTCTGACAGAGTTCTCGCACTGTTGAAGGGGGCGTGGCCTGTACCAAATTAACCCTGACTGCACCTGAAATCTGTTCAGGCTATTCAACTTACAATTCTGTTACTACAGTCCGATGCTGGAATTATGATACAACGTCATGATAACGCTTCAATCCTCCTAGGATACAATGATACGCTGTTACAACGTTACAATAACTTCAATTTGCAATGATACAATGTTACAGCAGCAGTTATATAATTTACTATATTAACATTATAGTATCGTTAATATACTGTAGTTATATAGTATAATTAATATTAATTTTATGATTACACAAGGTCATGTTACTATTATACAACATTCCACTGACGTTGATTTCAAAGGTACAATGTTACTATAATCGACCATTACAGTGGAACCGTAACACACTTTTCCCATGATACTTTCCTACACTGTTATGATGTTACTATTATACAATGTTACAACTCAATGATTTCACCAATTTACATTGTTATGATGTTAGAATGATGCAAATGTTACAACGATACTATAACAGCAATAATAAAATACCTAATTAGGCTAATAAGATACGACGTTATGACACAATGCAACATTACCACGAAGTTAATATAATAAAAACAATCATATAATAATATATTACCATGCTAATTTAATACAACTTCACAACGCAACAGTGTTAGTATGATACAAAGTTCAATCATACTTTCATAACGTCATAATAGAACATCGTAGGATTACATCATTATGTCACGATGATACAAATGTTACTCTATTATACATCAGTACAATGATCACGTTACACTGATTCTATGTTACAACGGTATGTTAGACAGAACGTCACAATGTTACTATGACAACATTACTATGATACTATGCTACATGGTCACAATGTTACAATGATGCAATGTTACTATATTATTATTATTATTATTATTATTATTATTATAATACACAGGTACAGTGATTATGTTACTAAGATTCGATGTTCCTATGATGAAATGGTGTGAGGTTACTATTATACAATGAAGTAACAAGAACTACACCAACGTACACATACCGAGTTATGGCACAATGATGCAGTGTTTTGCCGTCACTACAATAATAATGCATTGTATTGCTACTATAATACTTCATTAGTGATACAACGATAATTTTACAAAGCTACACGACAACCTTAGTGTTACTATTGTACAATGTCACTATGATACAATGCTATCAAATTACAGTATTACCTCACCACTACAATTACTGATTTGCATAAGACAGTAAGATCTCAGATTTTGCCAACAACAAAAGCAGTCTGAGTGTTGCCTCAGCAACGCCACGTGGCCTCAGATCAGAACATCACGTGTCAGGTCTGTGCACGGAGTGAAATTAGACGCTCTGCCTCTCCTTTAGTGCAGGAGATTAGATACGAGTTCTTAATGAAATCACGCAGAGCCGCTGTCCTGGGCGAGAGTGAGAGACCAGAGTCAGGGCCGTGTGTTTCCAGAAACGCTTCATAAACACACCTATGTTCCGACACGGTAATGTTTCATTACAGAAATGTGATCACGTTACCCCGCGCCTGTTTACACTTGGTTTTAAAATGCCTCTTGAGCAGTCAAGCGACAAGCAGAGCAGAGACACGTCGCCGTTTACACCTGCGGCTACCGCGAGTCTCCAACCTGTCCAGCTGTCCACTTGTGTTCAGATTTCATCACTGCCTACATCACTTCCGCTAGAAGGTCAAAGGTCCCCGTGCAGTCATATTAAATCATTAAACCTGGAACATACCTTCATTTTCTTGCACTTCAATCACATACATCGGTGCTCCTCTCCATATTTTCTAGTGTCAGTATTAATGACGTATTTCCCTGTTACGTCGGGGATGCTTCGGGACGCGTTAGCGTTAACCTCGAGCAGAAGCGGAAGGTTTGAGAGACCACCTTGACAAGCGGCTGAGTGAATGCGTCTTGAACACGTTGTTTACACTTGTATTTATTGCCGTCCAGTTGTGATCAGATCGCCCAAGAGGCATTTTAATACCAAGTGTAAACGGGGTCTGTCGTCACTGCGCTCCTTATTAGCCAAGAGAGACAATTCCTTTGAGCTGTACAGGAAGTGGCCCACAATGGCAGACTGAGAAGATGTTCAGAAAGTCATCACCGAACACTTCTGAACATTTTTACAAGAAGTTGGGTACTGAGTTACTGAAGGAAACAGTGCTACAACATTAATTCATTATTAATTAACTAATGGATTATAAATGACAGGTTGGTGTGATGAAGCAGAGTTATTGTTATTATCCCAAAGTTGATTATTTTCCTCTAATCAACCGTAAACTCCAGGGTCTTAAAGATGTTGGAAAAGTTAGGACTTGATGCCTGACTGTTACAAAGCGCGGACACTGGAGACTCTTCCGTACATGTTACAGAGACTTCAAAAACATACATCTCCATATTAACGATTTTTAAAAATCCATCTGTGTGAATTATCTGCTAGCTATAGAAGTGATGACGTATTAGAACATGCGTGGGTGGGTGTGTGTGTGTGTGTGTGTGTGTCACCTCTTGGGTCCCTGGATGCTGATCATGCCCATGTCCTCAGAGTGATCAGTCAGGGTGCAGTCAAAGCCGCGATCCTGCAGAACTGTCATGATGTGACTCCAGTTATGCTGAGCTACACCACCTCCGACAGCCAAGTAATACGCATCATCTACACACACACACACACACACACACACACACACACACACACACACACACACACACACACACACACACACACA
>JAQQZX010000009.1:21247085-21260334 GCA_030068355.1 Notoglanidium maculatum
TACTTTTGTGAAGCTGCTTTGAGACAATGTCTGTTGTTAAAAGTGCTATACAAATAAAATTGAATTGAATTGAATTTTAAATAAATATTTCTTTAGAAATAGATTCCATTTTGAAGATTTAAGCCATTAGTTGTTATAAACCTCATGATACCACCGGATCTTCTATGACGCAATAGAATTAGATTCTCATGCCAGGATCAGATTACACAGTATTTTTGTCTTTCACGATGGTCACCTTGGCAGATTAGACAATCGTAGTGCCATAAATTCTTGCCGTGTCTTGGTCAGAAGCCTGGCAATGTTACAAGTTTGACCCTGACCAATCATGGTTCACATCCTTGCGTGTCTTCGGGGAAGAGAATCAAAAAATTGTCGATCGCGGCTACAGAAGGAACGGCAAGGAGCACGTTGTAGGAGCTGTCAAACTTTCAAACGAAAGGCAGCATTTGGCACAATCGTGTCATTTCTTTTTTAAAATTCCAAACTATTTCTTTTTAATGGATGTGTCAGAACTCGGGCAGTGTTTCCTCACAGGTTAAGTCTGCCAAATAAAAAATGTACAAACACAACCAGTGTACAATGGCTAATGTAACATACAATTCTGACTCTTTACTGATTTATCAACATCCACAGCATCCACATCTCTGAGCATTTCCCCCCTCGAAAGTGCTGAGATTGCAGAAATAAAGTGCAGACTAACTGCGCGATTGTTGATTATGTTCAGGTCTTCACATGGAGACTTGTTTCCTTTACTGGAACATGAAGTGGAATGTAAGACACCCAGCCCCGGGGTTTAATATAGCTCTGTAGAAAGTCCTCTGCTGGGACAGTGTGATGAGAACGTTACTTCCAGGATTACACCGTCGTCCCTGGGAATACTTAATGGACTAAAAGGAGAACCCATTTATTTGATCTTAAACACATACAATATCTGTTTGTCCTGTTCTAAGACAAAGCCTCAAATCTAACCCTGAAATCCATGTTTTCAAATAAAATCCACAAGAAAGCCTGTTGTATGTATTCACGCCAGGTAAGCGCCATCTGGTGACCATTCAGTGAAACAACACTGCGAAATTCATGGGGAGGAAAAGTGCTGTGAACAATTTGTCAGTGAAAGTTCACTAAAGTTTTCCATTGCAAAAAGTTTTATTCAAGGTAACATGCTACTAAAATTGTGGTTATTAAATTTGATACTTTTTAAAATTTGCATGGTGCAGCTTTTATACTATAATGTAGATAATTAATCAGAAACAGGACAGACGTTCAGTATTTTGTGAACGGAGCTTTGATCAAATTACACTGCTTATTAAGTATAATGTTGAAGTGTAAGCAAAATTATTTTGATTTATTTTCAACAATTGAAATCCCTGACCCCCCCTCTCTTACCCCTCCCTGCTCCGAGCGTGTATTAGAGCGCACGGTGGCCCTCAGGAGCCCGTAACGTACTTCCAAGTGCTTACATGCACACTCGCTTCCTTTGTCTGTGCTAAATAATAAGTACGCTCCTCCATTTTTCAAACTTTGGCTTCTCAATCTTGTTCTGCAGCTCCAGCAAACACTGACTCCTCTTCTTGCTCCTTCCTCGTCTTCCTTTCTTCTTCTTTGTCGTCCTTCCGGTGCTTCCTTTCCGGATTCACGCTGCCGCTTGTAAACACGTGAAACTTGGAAGACGCTCTCTAGAGGTTTGTCCGTTCTGGGCTCCTGTAGCGGCGCGACATGGCGGCTCCGTAGAGGTGGACCCGCTCCCTGTGTAGGTATAAAGGGCTCGCTCTAAACTTACACAAGCACAATAACTTGTAGTTACAGGTAATTATACACTAATGAGGACTTACTGATGAATATTATATTCCATTTCTGCTAATAGATCCCCCTAAACCCTACATAGAGAACCTTTAAATTAAGTTTTTTGGCCTTACAATAATCCATAACATCATGTTTTACCGAAATCCTTCATGTAGTTACGTATTCAGAGCACCGATTCACTACTTTGTAGACGCATACAAGGTCAATTACAGCTTCAAGTGTGTTTGGCTAATTCTTTACAATCTTTACACACCTGAATTTCTCCTGTTCTTCCTGGCAGGTCCTCTCAAGCTCTCTTTCTACAGGGTTCGAGTCAGGGTTTGCTTGGACCACTCCATGGCATTCAGGGATTGATCCCGATGCTGCTCCGCTGTTTCCTTGGCTGTACGCTTCGGGCTGTTGAGAGGTGAACCTTCGCTCCAGTCTGAAGTCGTGTGCACTCTGGAGCAGGTTCTACTTTAAGGACTTCATCATCCAAACTGTCTTCAGTTCCCATCCTCCACGACCTCTCAGCAGCCTTCAGCATGAATCACGACACGGCTCTCTCATGCCCATCCTCCTGAGTCTCGGAAATCACGCTGATGATTTATTTCTTACCTGAAGACACTGCATACGCTCTTTCCAATGCAAACAGACTCATACAGCTGATTATTTAAAAAAAAATATCACTATATCATGCGTAAATTCATTACTTAAAAAAAAGATCCCTTATCTTATCAGTAGTTAAAACTAAAAACTAGTGCAAAAAAAATGCACATTATAATAATCATATTTTTTTTAATGGCTTGGAATCAAAACCTCACCTCTTTCAATGTAATACACTTTATTGTAATGTTTTGTGGAGGAAAAATAGCCAAAAAAACCTTAACATATGATTTCTTTTCATCACCTGCACTTTTCCAGGACACAGAGATACAAAGGATGATGAAAAGTTTCAGGAAATAAATAAGAGAAATCACGAGGATAATGATGAGGATTACCGAACCAACTGGAAAATATACAGAAAAAGAAAGTAATTTGATACGCATGCTGTTCTGTCTCTGACTGTCTTTAGCATGAGACGTGCAAAAGAGCTGATTGATTGTCTGACTAAATTAGACTTTGGTTGTTGTTAATTTAAATGTTTAAAAATTGTCTTATTATATAGTTAAAATTTTTTTTTAAACCTTTTTTTTACTTCTTAAAAAATGAGCAATAAACATCAGAAATGCTTAAAATGCTAAATGACTGGGATGCCACGAAGTTTAAACAAGAAAGAAAAATATAAAATTGAAAAAAATCCCTAATGCAACCACATGCAGTGCAGCTGTGCGTCTGGCTGAGACAGACACGAGTGGCCGCTCAGAGATTAGGCCTTTTGTTTCTGAGCTCATGCATGTTCATATGCTAAACATCTCAAATGTCTTTGATTTTAGCTGACTCTAGATGACATGTCTCACTCAAGGTACCAAACATGTTCGGTTCTCTACAGACTGCACTGTATGTACCTGAGAAAACACACACGCAGGTCATTACAGCTGTCCTGTGTGTCACAGTCTCCGGGTGATCGCTCTCCACTACGATCTGTACGGTCACCTCTCACTCTCACACTACACACACTTCCAGTCTCTTTGTGTCACACACTGACACACACTGACACACACTGACACACACTGACACACACTGACACACTGACACACTGACACACACACACATGTGTTCAGCGCTGCGTTTCACAGCTCGTCCCTGTAGGCGGCGCTCTGAATGCCAGCCGGTGGAGCGCCGCCCTTCAGGCTCTTGTACGAGCCCCTCCAGTCAGTGGGGATGTTATCATCGTCCCAGAGCGTGGACGTCTCCGTGTCGCTCAGCCACCCGGCATCGCCCGCGTAATGACACGGCTGCACCAGCAGGGGGCTCGCTGAGAACGCCTGCAGGTTCCGGTTCAGGAAGTGGGATTTGTAGTCTTCGCTGTACAAAAGAGACAAAAAATAAATAAATAAATAAAAGAATTTTATTGATATACATATCGGCTTTAAATTCGCTCATCCTGGAGCTGAGTAACTGAATTAACATTTTAAACTCCTGTCATATTGCTTTACTTCTCCTAGTAGATGAGTTGAAAGTGTCCTTGCCTAAATTTAAGAGGATTCGAGTGTAACTGCATGGAGACGTTTCTGGTTTGTCAAGAATATCTCAGCTCCGTATAAACTCAGTGACGCTTTCACTCTCATACCTTTGTTTTATCAAAGACTTCCACAAGCTAGAGAATCACAGCTGATATATAATTACATCGCCCATCCTCTGCGTCAGGTCTGACTCCGCCCCCTTTCTGCAATTCCTTAGTTAAAGTTCCTCTAAAAGATTTTAGTGCCACCTATGAGAACTCTTAAAGGATTAGATATGATTTTTTTTGGAATACAGCTCCCAGGATAGAACACACACACACACACACACACACACACACACACACACACACACACACACACACACAGAAGAGCTACCAGATAATAATAGAGTTCTGTATTATTTTCGGATCATGAGCTTAAAGAGTTTAAAATGAGAAAACCACACAGCAACCCCAAACACACAAACCTCCGAACTATAAGTTTATTTTAGATTTTAAAGATATGGTTATGACAAATCATATCATACAACAGCACGGGCTTTTCCAGACTTTTCCAGAATCACCAGAACTCCGGACTAGGCAGATTTACTGCAGAGAAACCATCATTATAGCACAGCGCCCCCGAGTGGACGTGGGGAAAAAGGTGCAGGTTTGCAAGATCTCGCAAAAATATCATACAATAGTTTATATAATAGTATTTAGAAATAACTACTAGTTTTACCTTTATGATACTTTACACTACATGAAGTGACTCACTTTGTTTTTCTCGGCTATTAAAAGTAACCTGTGATTCTACAGCAGTGAAGTTTGG
This sequence comes from Notoglanidium maculatum, assembly GCA_030068355.1. NCBI lineage: Eukaryota > Metazoa > Chordata > Actinopteri > Siluriformes > Auchenoglanididae > Notoglanidium > Notoglanidium maculatum. The sequence goes on from JAQQZX010000009.1 coordinate 21,251,804, forward strand.
GAAGTGGCAGCGATGGATGGGCAGGAAGAGGTTCTACTGAAAAAGAATCGTTCAGAACAGCGCATTAAAAATTCAGAAGGAACGAACGTGAGCTAGTTCATTTCTGAGACTGTGATCTTAGTTCAAACTTCAAAACTGTGCACTATGAACGTGAACTAGTGCATTTTAATCCATGTGGACTGAACTCCGTTAAGCGTGAACCTGAAACAGCTCGCATGCGTACCATGTTTACAGTGAACATACACGTGAAAAGCTCACACGCATACTACGTTTACCTTGTACATAGATCACTGTTCTCTCACACATGTATAAAAAGAGTTCCATGCTTTTTATACGTGCGTGAGAATAAAGTAGCTTACGCAGAAGGTAAACACAGTATGCGTGCGAGCTCTGTATGCGCGTGTTCAATGTAAAAGTTCTAGTTATTTCTGAATACTTTTCTATGAATCTCTCCCTCAGTGTGCTCCAGTGTTGTGGTTCAATGTCCATTAGGGGGCGCCGTATTACAGAAACATGCCTGAATCTGAAATGCTCTAAAATAAACTTAATAAAAGCAAGCAAAGTGTGTTTATCCACTAATACGTCAGTCATGCTTTTTTATCCTTTTATAGTTACATTTTATGTCCGTGAAGCAAGTCAGTTCCTGTTCTCACTTATTTTATAGCAGCTATAAACGGTTGTTCCCTCACTAGCCTTTCTTAATTCTGTCTCTTGAAGTTAATAAAACAAAGACAAATAAAGCAGCGTAAACTCCTACAGCTTTTCCTCTGACAGTTACAGAGTGCCAAAACTGCAGACTCCTTCCAAACATGTTAAATAAACGTCTCCTTACAGAAAACTACGCTATAGCAACGTTTACATGCGTTTATGTGGAGCGTCCGCCGTACAAACCCCTGTGAATGAGGAAGATAATGGGCTTTGAGGTGGTAACACTGACCTCACGTCATCACCCCATCCTGTCACCTGGTCTGCTCATGCTCATACTCACTTGGGATGTTTGTCGTACATGATGGGCAGGAACTCGTCCACAGGAAGCATTTTGGAGATCGGCTCAGCGTTGATCAGCTTCTGAGCTCCCTGCAGTGAGATGGCGTAGGACAGCGTCCAGTACGAATAACCAGCAACCACCATGTTCTTCACCGCCTCCACCTGCTCCTCCTCACCAGGGTTCACCTGCTTCCTGCCCAGGTATCTGAAACACACACACTTTTTTTTGTAGGTCCAGATGAAAGAATATGTCCTAACATTAACTAATGTCCATCAGCTACTGTATGACATCATCAAAAGAATCCCATCCAATCACACGCAAGCATGGATGCTGAGGGCAGTGGTAGCTCAGTGGTTAAGACATTGGACTAGTGATCAGAAGGTTGAGAGTTCAAATCCCTGATGGGTCCTTGGGCGAGGCCCTTAACCCTCAACTGCGCAGCTGTATAACTGAGATACATGTAAGTCGCTCTGGATAAGGGCGTCGGCCAAGTGACATAAATGTAATTGTGATCCTTTATTCCAACACACCACACATTTAGCGTTTTTTTTAATTCAGAAGAAAAACTGTGAGAGGTTTCCATGGTGACGTGCTGACAGACAGGTGTCACTCACATGACGTCCCAGTTGAGCTCGGCTTGCTCCACCTCCTCCATCATCCTCATCAGGCGCCGTTTGAAGTTGCCCTGAAAGCGGACATCGTCCTCGAAGATCAGCACTTTGTCCAGCTGCATGTCCACCATCTGAGAGACGGAGACGAATGTGCGCACACACACACACACACACACCAAACTTATCACCACCTATTAGCTTAGTGAAACTTTATACAGAAATCACACAGTGCATAAACAGTATACAAGTACACAGTAATGTTAAAATGATGTATGCCCGTATAGCTCATACTACATAATAAGTATGAATAAGAACAATAAAATTGTAAGCAAATATGCAAGTATAAAAGAATGGGAAAATGTAGGCCTGCTAGTAGGTAAGTATGCTAATATGCTATAATTCAAATATGCAAGTACACAAGTATGCAAGGATGTTAAAATGCAAGTATATATATATCATAGTGTAATTCTACTACTCTAGTATATACAAACTCAAACCATGTGAACAGTATACAAGTATGTTCAAATCAAAGTATGCTAGTAAAATTTAAATATAGCAGTACAAATAAATGCCCTGAAACTGCATGTAGAAATCATACACTGCATGAACAGCATGTATGCAAGTATGCGAATATAATTAAATTCCATAAACTGTGTAACCATATGCAAGAATGTTAAAATGCAAGTATGTTAGTATGCATGTATGCTAGTATATTAAAATGTAAGTATGCTGGTATAAACGAGTGCCATAATATTGCAGACAGAAATCATAAACTGCATGAACAGTATGTTAGTATACTAGTATGTTGGACGTGAGGCTCAAAACCATAAACTGAAATCACACACATGCTTTAATCTGTGTGAACGTGACTACAGTGACTTCTGACTCTAATTCTGAATAGTATGCAAGTACGCAAACATAGTGATGCTTATTAATCATGAGGCCAGTGTGTGGTCAACTAAAATAAATATTACTTGTATATTTAACCATTTTAAGGCCTAAGTGCGTGCGTGCGTGTGTGTGTGTGTGTGGAGCAGCTTCTCACCTCCTTCCAGATGTAGTAGTGGCTGAGGAAACATCCCACCTCCCCTTTCGTGAGCGTGCGGCCGGAGAACGGGTCATAATAACCAGGCAGGAGGTCCACACCCAGGATCTTAATATCACTGCTGTTCAGTGCTCTACACACACACACACACACACACACACACAATTACATTAACACCAAAGCACTGTTGAATTTCTGATTGGTCAGAAGGTGTTGATTAATTCTCTATAACAGCAGCCCTGACAGTAGTGCAGGTTTATATTAATGACTCGCTCTGGTACGTTATCGTTTCTATAGCAACAGCTCATTCACAGGGACGTGCACAACGGACGCTCCACATAAACCATAAACATAAAAAACGAGTCTTTACTGTAACAATCAGAGGTAAAGATGGAGCTTTACGCTTTCCGACGCCTTCAGGACAGAGGAGTTTACACTTCTTTGCGGTTTCTCAGTCACATGACAAGCTACCTTTTTTCTGTTGTTAAAAGGCCAGCTCACCCGTCCCAGAATCCTCTGCGCCAAGTAATGTCTCCATTTTTGATGGTAGTGATATTCCAAAATCAACCCATCAACAATCCGGTGACATCCTACTTAATCTGTAACATGGAATTGAGTATTTATATTTTAAAAATGTTTAAATATGAAAAAGTTTGCATATGGTTATTCTGCACGTCACGGACCAGAACCGGCCTCGGCCGTCTCGCACACGGCTGTGAAGGAAAGAGAAGATGAGGCATATTTGGTTCAAAGCTTCCAGGTATGACACATAGATGAAGAAAAAGTTGGAGATGGGTTTGTAAGGGATCACTAACAGTGAGTGTGTGGAGGTTTTGCTGCACTGAGGGCTAGCAGGTAGCATGCTTACAAAACCAAAACTATGTACCGGGTTCTGGGAAGAGTGAGCCGGCCAAATTAACTTCAGAAAGAGAGGCTGGTGAGGGAACGACTGTTTATAGCTGCTATAACGTAAGTGAGAACAGGAGTGAACTTGTTTCCTGAACACTATAACTATAAAAGCATTAACATGTATGATGTTGTTGTTCTTTAATTAATATTAAATTATAACTACTGGCAACTTGCTGTGGAATAAAACACTTAGGGGTATGCTGTTATAGGAAAGCAATCAGCTTCAGTGTGGTAACAGCAAGTCTGCAACACTCAGTAATTAAAGGTGAAGGTGTAGAACTGACGCTCCGTCCACAGCATCCACCACTTTAGCGTTGATCTCCAGCTCATACAGAGACCACAACATCCTCTCTCTGCGGTCGGGCCGCCTGCGCAGGTTTATCAGGTAAACCTGAAGAACACACGCGCGCACGCACACACACACACACACACACACACACACACAGTTCACCATTCTTACAGATTTAGTACTTTAATTCTCAAACAAACAAGATCTCTCTGTAGGTTTCCCACAAACATGACGCCGTGTGGTGGGCGTGTGTATACGGTGCAGACAGGAAGCAGCTGCAGGTTTAATGTTCACTCACCTCATCAAAGCCCATCAGGTCCGTCTGCTTGGGAGGAACGTGTACGTAGCGGGAGAAATACATGGGGGGTCCATCGACTGCAGAGAAGACCATGACAGGACAAGGGAACGTTATGTATTCCTTTTTTTTTGGTAGAAATTACATTTTTATTAGGTTTTCAATTTGAAACTGTAAAAAAAAATAAAACAACAAAACAGCTTGCTCAATAAGCATGTCCAGCATTTTACTTATCTACATTTAGATATTATACAGGAATAAACACACGGTTAATGATGCGCCCGTAGCGTACTTCCACGTACTTACGTTCACACTCACTTGCTTTTTCTGTGCTAAATAATAAGTTTGATCCTCCATTTTTCAAAATTTGGCTTCTCAAACTTATTCTGCAGCTCCAGCAATCACTGATTCCTCTTCTTTCTTCTTCCTCGTCTTCCTTTCTTCTTCTTTGTCGTCCTTTCGGTGCTTCCTTCCGGAATGTGGTGTGTGTGTGTGTGTGTGTGTGTGTGTGTGTTATATTCTCAGTTTCTGCTAATAGATACCCTCAAAATCCTACATAGTGGACCTTTAACCCTGTTTTGATGGACTTGTGGGACACCATACATTCACTACTACTGCATAATGGTAAAGATGAAGTCTTTGACAAATTACACAAACAAAAGGAAAAGGCTTAAAGAAAAAAAATAAAGCCATAAACATGTAAACAACTCAGTCTGATAGTTACATGACAAACCAGGATGTACAGGAGTGATAACTATGTTCTTATAGATATGATGACCAGATCCACATGAAATTTCCAGATTTAAAATTTTTTTCTTGATTTTTATTACTTAAAAGTCACTTCATGTCTTAAGTAATGTAAAGTAAAGTACTGATGTTCTGTCATTTCTCTTACAGTTGTGGAATAGAGCTATTTACTGTATTTTTATTATTTATTATTTAATGTTTGTTGATCTCAAATGCATTAAGAAGGCAAGAAATTCCACTAATGACCTTTAGACAAGTCTCGCCTGTTAAAGAAAAGGCTTTCCAGGTGACGGCCTCATGAAGCTGGTTAAGATCATGCTAATAGTGTGTAAAGTTTCATCATTAAAGCTAAGCAGTAAAGGCTGCCTACTTTGAAGAATCTAAAATATCAAACATACAGTCGTGTGCAAAAGTCTTGAACATGTTTGCACATGTTGCAATAAATCACTGCACCTTCTGTCTCATTTTCCTACCAACATGTACAGAAATGAGGGCCGAGGGGGGCCCAAGACGTTTGCACAGTACTGCACTTATGAAAACCTATGAATGAGTAGGGGTGTACAAACTTTGGGCTGGTAATGTACATATCTGGGTTAAGCACATACTGCTTGATGGGACTTTTAACTTTGGATCACGGTAAAAAACTTCACTTTTTAGCCAAATTTAGCCAGTTTTAGCCATGTTAATCGTACATTCCAGCACAAGGATCACAGTAACACTCACTCAAAGCCTCGAGGTAGAGATGGACGAAGTTAATGCGGTCGTCCTCCACGGTCTGGTGCGGTTTAGCGGGAATGTTCAGGTAGCCGTAACGTTCTTTATTACACACGTACATCTGCACCTCTGCTTCCACAAAACACACAAGATTTAGTCTCATTAACACACTCAGCAGGATCACATAACCAAAAATATTACACATCAAAACAACGTCATGCATTAAGTGTGAAACGTGCACCTTGCGTAAGTATTAACCCCCTTTGAACTTTTCAACATTTTGTAGCGTTACAACCTGGAAATGAAATGGACTTCACTGTATGTCACGAATCACGTAGAGGTGTGTCGATGCACTCCGGTCAGGATTCGATTCAACTCAATTTGATTCATGATACTGGCTTCCGGATTCAATTTGATTCTCGGAATATTCTGAACAAAATTTGGATGAAGAATCATGATGACTGAGGAAGGAAGACTCCTTTTTTTCATTTCTGAATCATAAACAATGGGCGTTTTCACCTGTCTCAAAATGAATAAATATAAAATTGCCATGAACAGATGTTTAATATGGTAAATACAATGTATTAAGTATTAAAATGTGTAAAAGAAATTGTCCTCAACACTAAGCACTACGTTTTGCAGAAACTCAACACGGCTCATTATCCCGAGAACAGCGCGGTGATGTTTAGCGTCGTGTTGCGAGTTACGAGGAGGGATTGTCGTACCTGAAACTCTGCAGGAGAAGGCAAAGACGATGATGTCGTCGTAGGGCCAGGAGTAATCGGCGTGCGGAGGGTAGAAGGCCAGTTTCTTGGTGCCCTCCTTGCGCAGGTCCAGTAGCACGGTGGAGTGGACCATGGGAACTGGGTAACAGCCTTTCCGGTACCGGTTCCTGGTCGGGAAATACTCGGCTGTGCGACGGTAGTAACCCTAAAATACAACCGTGATACATCTAACAACAGACGTTCCACAGACAGACATGAATAAACAAGATGTTAAAGTAGATGAGCTTTACACAGCTGACTGGATAGCTAATTCTGTACCTTTGTTATATAAAGGTGCGCTACCTAGCAAATAAATAAACGTTAACCAAAAATATGATGAATTTAAGATGTTACTTCAACTATTAAATTACGTTCCAGCTTCACCTCTGACTGTTACACAGCGCTCATACAGGATACAGAAATGTTTAGTCTCTTTATTGAAAACTTCACCAAATCTGTTCATTATCAGTGGAGCGTGCGCGGCACACGTGTCTGAATGAGGCGTTACTATGGAAACGATAACGTATTAGAACGTGCGCATTCGTAAACCTGCGTTACTGTCAGAGCTGCTGTTATAGAGAATTAAACACCTTCTGACCAATCAGGATCCAGAATCCAGCACTGCCTGAGGTGTTGTACCTGAGGCGTGATGCCACACCAGTAGTTGGAGTAGGCTGACTGAGAGTCCAGCATGGGGGCGATCACAGACTTATTCTCAGCCATGAGGAGGTTCAGCGTGTCTGCGTTGGTCAGGATGTTGTCTGTATCTGCAAACTACAGACCACAAAATAACACACACACACACACACACACACACACACCTCAAAATTACCCAATATCACAGGTGACTAGACAGAAGTGAGTCACAGCACTGGAGATTTTATTCAAAATTCAAAGAGATATTTTTTATTGTTCATTAGTGGTTATAGGACATTAAAAAGAGGACCTGTGTGTGTGTGTGTGTGTGTGAGGTCACGCTAGCATTACCCTACCAGGACATAATCAGCCCAGCGTTTCTTGGCAAAGTTCAGCGCCGCCTGTTTGAGCCTCATGACGTGTTCGTAGCGGCCGTTACTCCAGTGTTTAGGCCCGATTTCACCTGCAAAAGACCTGCATAAGGAGAGCAAACACTCAGAACACTGAGAAATCCACAACGACCACATACACACTGCAGCTGAAGACATGAGACACACACACACACACACACGATGCTGTGATTGTTTACCAATAAATAAATAAACAAATAAATGCATTAATTAAGCGGGAGTGAGTTATTCAGCTTCTACTGCAGTGTACAATTCACAATTATACACACTCATCAAACACACACTTACTTACTGCGATTATTCACCTGCTTTATAAATCATAAGTGTCCGACGATGGTGTTTTATTAACACTTAACTTACTGCAACATTTTTAGATATTTACAGTCAAGTACTAAGTAAGAGATAACGCCCAGGGAGCCGGCGGGTGCTGAGAAATAAAATGACGCAGGTCCCTGAGGCGACGCCTAACAATGAACATTTTGACATAACAATGAGCGCACACTCTGGACGCGCACTCTGGGCGCGCACCCCGGGCGCACACTCCAAGCGCACACCGAACACACACCGAGCGCACACCGGACACACATTGAGCGCGCACACCGAACACACACCGAGCGCACACTCCGAGCGCACACTCCGAGCGCACACCGGACACACACCGAGCGCACACCGAGCGCACACCGAGCGCACACCAGACACACTCCGAGCGCACACACCGGGCGCACACACCGAGCATATACTGGCAGGTTAAAGCATGTTCACTCATTCCTGAGCGAGGGAACGTCTGCCCCCGGGGCAGCTGGGATACAATGCCTCCATTACTGACCCACTCAGACATGTTCAAGGATAAACTGTACTTTAATATTTCAGTACACTGGCAGCTAAACTCATACCTGATATATATATAATTATTACATGTATATATTACTGGAAAAATAAAAGTTATTTTATTTTATTTTAATGTTGTTAATTATCAGATGTAAAGATTTTAATCAGTCGTGTGGTCTCAATATTTACTGTTCGTTTGCACTGATTTCAAAGTGTGTCAGTCACAGTGAAGGAGGCGTGGCCTCTGCGACTGTCAGTCACAATGAAGGAGGCGTGGCCTCTGCGACTGTCAGTC
>JAQQZX010000009.1:21277877-21292622 GCA_030068355.1 Notoglanidium maculatum
TCTCTGTCTCTCTCACACACACACACACACACACACACACACACACACACACACACACACACACACACACACACACATCACTGTATAAAGATAATAAATATAATGTATATCAGAGACTTATAACAGAATGTCCCCAAGTGTTTTATTCCTCTCATACCACAATAATTTATCAAGAATCATGGTTTATTATTTATTAAACAATGACATATTTTTATGGATTTATAGCATATTATAACTAGAAACAGCTGTTCCCTCACCAGTCTCTCTTTTTTCTCTCTCTCTTGAAAACAATGCACCTAAAGAGAAACCTTAAAAAGTGTAAATGCCTCTGATGTTGGAAAAATTTAAGTTACAGCTACATCTCTGACTGTTACAAAGCACTGATACTGGAGACTCCTTCCATACATGTTACTTAAACTACGTGTTACCACTTAATGTTACTAAATAGATGATAGGATATTAGAACGAGCGCATTAATATAAAGCTGTGATGTGCAGCTGCACTGCTGTCAGAGCTGCTGTTATAAACAACACCTTCTGACCAATCACAGTCCAGAATTCAGCAGTCAGTGATATGAATATAAAGGTACAATCTATACTCTCAGTGAGAATGGGTTTCATGTACAACCACTTTAGGAAGCTAGGAACCCGCCAGGAACCCTGTTTATTAGTACAGAGCTCCACCAAATACATAATGTTAAAAATGTATGATAAGATAAAAGTAAGGTAATGTTAAAAATGTATTTTTTACTCAAATATTTTACTCATTTTTGCACAAATATACGATACATGGGTTAAATACTGATAATACAAAGCGTTAATTAATAAAATGCCGCCGTGTAATTAACACAGCAGCTGTGCTTATTACCTACTCATATTATTTTCTAAACTGGGTTTTTGGTTCTTTAAGAGGAAGGGGCGTGGCCAAGGAGGCGTGTTTTAGCCAATCGTATATTAGAAGAGGAGGAGCGACAGCGCGCGAGGATGAGGCGCAACCGTGACGCATTAAAGGCAGAAAAGTCCTGAACGTTATTTTCATTCGTTATTCCGTTTCATAGATTTATTGAAGTGTTTGATTTGGTTTTAAGTAGAAGAAAATAAGCTTGATTATAAATCGTCCTAGCTATACGTCATTGCTTTTGAAATATTGGGATACACACCTTTTTTTAGGAATAATAAAATTTTTTATTTCGCTCATGGAAATAATTGTCACAAATACCTGAGGTACTGCTGTAAATCTAAACGTTCAAAAGTAAAAAGCAGGTGTGATACTTTACCTAAAAACCAGAAAACTAGATGTCTTCTGGTTTATTTCTCTAATAAATATCAGGATACAGCCATCTGTGTGTCTAAACAATATTTTCCAGTGTCTATTTGTCGGAGATTAATGTTTATTCAAATGTTTCAGTGATTCTGCTTCCTCTCTCAAGCTGAAGACATTTAGTAAAATAAAATACATAATTTTTTAAGTAACGATTTAAAGTAGAAAGGCCCAAAACATCACAAGCAGCATGAGTAACTCACTCACAGTATTTTAGTGTGAAATTGATAAACTTTTTTTATTATCTACATCTATATTACCTAAGAACGCAAAGATAACGAGATAAGTGCCGCATTTAAATAATAATAATAATAATTATAATAATAATAATAATAATAACCGTGTATTATTATTATTATTATTATTATTATTATTATTATTATTATTATTATTATTGATAAAGAGCACATGTCTGCGTATTTGTTTCTAGTCTTAAATTTGAAAGAAATTTAATTTAAAGCCCTGAAATAAGGAAGATATAATAAAGTTGCACTGTATAACAGAGGGGAAATAATATTGTAGTTTTACCTTTTTTTACTGCTAATGATTTGATGTGTTTAGGCTACAACATGCATTTATTTTGCAAAGTTAAATGCTTCATCATGTGTCCATGCCAGAAAAGAGTCAGAAGTGCTGTGGTATAATGTTAATGCTAAAAACTGACAAAGAAGGAAGAAAACTGAAAACGCTTTAACGTCAGGTCTGGTCAGTTAAATCAAATTCAAGAAATATTGGGGAATTATTTGAATAATATCTCCGTGATATAAACACGGAGAGAAAACGTGTAATCTCACACACACACACACACATACAGAGACACACACACACATACTGACATAAATATAGTACAGTTATCGCATTGTTGACTACACTTGAGTCTGGTTTTTTTTATAGCCAGATAAATGAATCTGAAATAACCGGCAGCACGTGCGTCAGATGTCAGTACCGCGTTACAGCATTGCACCGATTTTCCAAAAAGAAAAAAAGGGAGAGGGGGAAAAGGCAGTGTTCATGCATAACAGTGATGTGATTGTAATCTGTGTCTTCTGGGCGGGGAGGAGGAAAACGGTGCCGTTGTGTCTTTAAGACTCGCTCGCGGGAGACGGTGGAGATTCATGACTCCTCCGGCACAATAGACATTCATCACAGCTCGCGCGGCGTTTTATTCAAATCCAGTACCACGCGCTGATCGGCGCGCACTCTGCGTTGCGCCGTAGCGCAAACATGCCCTGTTATTGTTTTTACTGGAGGGGCGAAAAGAAGAAGCAGCAGAAGAAGAAGCAGCAGCAGCGGATGCGCGCAGGAGAGACCGTCCCATCAAGCGTTTTGATAGGGGGTGTGTGCATGTGTGTGTGCATGTGTAAGTGTGTGTGTGTATGTGTGTAAGAGTGTGTGTGAGCGTGCGTGCGCGTGCATTTCGACCTGCCCAAAAAGGCCCCCCTCCCTAACTATACCCTCCCCTCCCTCCTCCTCCTGCTGCTGTTGCTGCTTCTCGCGATTTCGCTTCTTTTGCCATTTTCGCCGGAGCGCGAGGATAACGGACAGCGCGCGAGCTCCTTGGAAAAACAAGCGGACGGACCTTCAGAGAGAGAGAGAGAGAGAGAGAGAGAGAGAGAAAGAGAGAGAGCACGCTGTACCTTTTCATCACGCACACATCCACTGAGGGGAAAAACCAGGAGATACCAGCGGAGTGTAAGGGATTTTTTGCGCAGTAGTTTGTTGGTGTTTGAACACAGAAGAAGAAGAAGAAGAAGAAGAAGAAGAAGAAGAAGAAGAAGAAGAAGAAGAAACCCCCCCTCCTCCTCTTCTTCTGACGCGGTGTAGAAGCGCGCGACTGTGCGACCTTTTTTACAGGTGCAGAAATGGCGAAGCGCTGCATGCATGCTCTAGACAAATCTGGACTTTTGCAAAAGGGGGGTAAAACTTACAAGGACCTCGACTGATTTGCTTGATATTTATAAAGTGCATGTTTTAATGCTGCTGCTGTGCTAAAGTGCTGCATAGGGAACAGTGCGAAATGTAAATAAATAGGAGGGCAAGGAAAAAAAGGCGATGCATAACTTACACCGAACTTTGAACCATTTTTTTCTAGCGCTTTGTGCCACATTTCGGGATTTTTTAAGGCCTACCTTTGAGCGGGACAGTGTGTGCAACAGGCCTGTGCTGTTTTTAGAGAAGTGCAGCATCCTTCAGGAGTGTTAACTTTCTCTTACTTTCTGAAGAATCTCAGGCTATGGATTTAAGGTTGTGATAGATAAATTACAAAAATAACTAAGCTTTTATTGCGCTTTAGTGCTTTATATTCACTTCAAATCCTGCTTCACTTTTGAAAATAGAATTCACTCAAATCGAAGGAGGATCAAATCTGTTCCAGGTGTACATGCATACCAGAAATTGTTCCGTATTTTACTAAAAAAGACAAAAAAACTTCACGTAAGCATATTTGAATTTTCAAAGCTATATGTTATATGTTCGTATAAGCGTCTATACTGGAAAATCTCGCCCGTGAGTGTGTGTGTGTGTGTGTGTGTGTGTGTGTGTGTGTGTGTGTGTGAGAGAGAGAGAGAGAGACTTTTTTGTAGGAAATGTCGTTTTAAGACGAGTCCCAGAGACTGATTGTCCAAACGCAATTCTTGTAAAATATATATTCAACCCAAGAATTGTGCCTGGACATCTGTTGCTGGAGATTCATTCACATCATCTTCATCATCTTCATCATCATTATGATCATCATCTTTATACTGATTGTTGAAAATAGCAGACCTTTTTCACTTAAAAATGTACCAAAAAATGAGATTATTAAGGTAAGATGTGCAAAGGATGATTTAAGTGAGATTTATTGTTGTGTTGTTTTTTACATAATGAGATCATTAAGGTAATGTAAAATAAAAATGTATAATGCATTACAAACATACTTCCGTTTCATGTATTTTATTTACATGCAAGAATAATGTGTTGATTTCAACAAGTATTTTGATCATTTCTAATCCTGTTTGGAAAAGAGGACGATAACTTCTATAAATCCTGCCCTCTGTGCTGTTAAATTACTGTACAGGCCTGATGGGTGTAAAAGACAAACAGTGGTGTCTGAGTATTCATTTCTGAATGCATGGAGAACCTTTTTTTTTTTGATGTTGCTGTTCTCCAAAGCTTTTTGTCTATCACTTCAGCTTTGATTTCGATAACACTACGCTCAATGATCACAAAAAGGTAAAGTCTTAAAAGCTGTCTATAACCTGGGATGAAACATCGAATCAGTTTTTTTTCTAGATCACTAATACGGTATTACAGTAAAATATTCTTCTAATTTTCGTTTAACAAAATGATTTCCAGGTTTCATATATCTCAAGGTTATCCGAAAAATTATAATAACATTGTGTGTGTGTGTGTGTGTGTGTGCGGTGAAATTCAGCAGCACATAATTTCGGGCATCCAGCTTCTTCTGTAAAGTCACAGAGGGAAAAGTGTCTGATTTTGACTGGATTTCATATTCAGTCTCAGAGTGTCGCTTGATTGTGCCGATAATCTGTCAGCAGCACTCTCTCCTAATCAATACACTGCTAATTACATTGCAAATGAGTTCTCAGTGACGCGTTTAAACAACCGACCACTGGAATTTGGGGAAAGAAACGGAGAGAGAGAGAGAGAGAGAGAGGGAGAGGGAGAGAGGAGGGATTTTCTTTTTTTTTTAATGAGCCTGAGAGGTTCCGATTCGGGAATCATTTAGCCTCCTACTGTACTAAATAGTTCCCTCTCAGAAATGAAGGTTTCTTTGCCTTGTCGCTTGGTACATCTGGAGTACCTTTGGTGTGAATGTTTTACCTGGGAGTGTGTATCTGGAGTACCTTTAATAAGATTTTTACCCAAGTCGTAGGCTTCATAAGACCCAATTATGTACGTTAGGTTAAAAAAAAAGACATACTAATCTCTTAAAGTTGTTTTTAGTGTCTTGTGTAAATATTACAGTACAGTACTGACATGCAGCCTAGTCTTAATATATAGACTCATATCAAATGCCTCATATATAGGCCTCTATATAAATATATATGTGCGTGCGTCTATTACATTTATAGTGTCCTGTGTAAATACTTCCGTACTATACAGTATGCAAAAATAGTACCATCGTAAAACCTTGGAAACCTCTTTTTTAGTGAACCTAGTTCCGTGATTATAAAACTGTAATTGTCATTTCTGACAGTAAAACACAGCATATAGGCTATACATACAGACTTATATAAGGGATATATGTTCATCGTGGTTTATTAATAAGAATTAAGCTTGACGAAGGTGTTAATCAGGTGTTTAATTCAGGTGAACAGGTGCATGTAGACGGTAAACATGACGAAGTATATAATTATAATATCATTTCTGAAACATGATGAGGTATTATTATTATTATTATTATTATTATTATTATTGTTATTGTTGTTGTGGAGTGAAAGAGACTTAAACGTCATCTTAACCATTAGTGATATATACTTGAACATTAATTGTTTTTTGTTTTTAACTGTCAAACTAGACATAGGTTATTAATTTGTCTCTAACGTTATTACTCATATTCTGTAATTACAAGGAAACGAATATCCAAAATGTGTTACTGTGATGGAAAGCATTGTTATCACTCATTTCTTTCTCTTATAATTCAAAACAAGTAAACAAATGACCGTTTCAGGCTCAACCTTCTTCTTTCCATAAACGAGCCCCAACGAAAGAACATCTCGTGTACAACACCTATAATTATTTCTATAACGCACATTTATTAGAACACGCCATGCTAATCTGGGCTAATATCAGTCTGAGGCCTTGATGCTGACAGGAATGGCCGCCATGACACTGTCGACAAGCGAGGAGAAAACACCTCATGTTATGAAATATAACATTTAAAATGTCATGGACTTGCAACTACACAGTACCATGAGGACTGGCACTACTCTTCGTGCTTACTATTACAGCCTATCATACACGCTATATGGCGTTATCTCTCTCCCGCCATTTTGATCTTTCAGTTTGGCGCCAGGCGCGCGCCGGCTTTCTCCTCAGCACGCAGCATTTTTCCCGCCTTACAGTGTTGAAGCTAAATAAATGAATCCCTCCACGCCGAATTTTACGACTTGACCACCTGCTATAGGAAGCAGAAAACATGGATTGCTGAGGAGAAGTAGGCTGAGAAACCATGAGGGCTAATTATAGTTTAGCTCTCACGCTGAGGAAACCTCCAATGTCCTATATACAGCAGAGTAGCCTATAGCCTATATACTGTACACATTACAGGTATGACGGAGGACCTATTGTAGTGTCACACTCATTTATTACACTGAATTAATAGGACTGAATTATTTAGCTCACTTTTAATGAAGAAAAATACCAGCCTTTCTATAACACTTTAGCCAAAACAATATAATAGCCTATCATTTCCCCCCCAAGGCTTTTAATTAGCATACCTTCAGGGTTCATAATCGGTAATGTTCAAAAATATATTCATTATCAATTTGCACCCAATATATTGCAAAGCTATAAATGCAGCCTATACACCTGGATTTCTAATTTTTTTGCAGACATATATTAGTGTAGAAAATAAACATATATATATAGGCATTATAGAGGCATTAAAGTTGATCATTTGTAAACACTTCACCCAAACAAGTCACCTTGTGTTAACTTTTGTAAATGTACTAAAATATCAGTTAAAATCAAGTTGAAATGATTTACACTTTGGTTTAAACCCATTCAATGCTACTGTCCAGTCATTCACCGTCTATAAGAGTGAAGGTGGCTGATCACAATCTCGGCCATTTTAAAACGTCACAGACCATTGGTTATGTTTCACGGACCTCTAATGGTTCTTGGACCTCACTTGGAAAACCCACAGTACTGCAGACGTGTATGTTCTGGTTGTGTTCGTGTTTGATGCTATAGGCTAGCAGGTCACATACGCCATTCAGCTTCTTGCATGACCAGAATATTTACGCTTTATAAGCTCAGCTGTGTGGGTTTGTCTGGATTGGACTCTCTCAAGTCACCTTAGGTTATCCACTTGCAGCCAAAGGTACAAGATGTGTAACATGATTGTGTGTCAGCCTAAAAACCAGAGCTAACGAAAGCTTATTTAGAAGCATGAGAGGCTAAAACAAGAGCAGAACAGGTTGACAATTAATTTTACGTATAGGTGACCGAGTGCTGTGATGTTCAGCCTGCTATTTTCGCAGAATGATGGTGGTTATTTTCTGCGCAGATCAATTTCACAGACAACCCTTGTCCTCCTAATAGCCATGGTTTGACACTTCACGCTGGACTTATTTTATGTCACGTAAAAGCAGGTTCGTTTTGAGTTAGGATCCATCAGGCTGAAAGCAAACAAAAAAATGCAACTTTTTACTTTTAAATCCTTCTTTTAAAGTTGTAAAAGGATCTGGCTTTAATAATCAGCCGCCATTTTAACTCCTGACCTCCCTGACAGGTCACGCCACAGGAGAACAATGTTTACTCTCTTCATCTGCCTACACACACACACACACACACACACACACACACACACACACACACACACGCGCGCACACACACACACACACACACACACAACTCAAACACTGACACTGGGGTGTTTTCTTTCTTCCTCCAGCTCATTAGCATTTGTATTATAGTTAGGCTACACTATTATCATACAGTTTTCCGTTGCAAATCGACTCTTCAGTGGATCCCGCGGGTTCGCCCCTAATGAATATTCCAGGGGACCCCAGGATCAGGAAATGGGTCCTAAAGTAGGATCAAAATCAATCTGCAACAAAAAAAGACCATGCACTGTTTACTGCTATTGTTTCTGTAGGATGTGGAGATGTAAATCAGGCCTGCCACACTCCAAACTAAAAAAAAAAAAAGAAGATTTAAAGCTCTGTGGTGAATGTATAACAAACTGGATTAATGCTATATAATGCAAAGAAGGGATAGAAAAGGGAATTGAAAGATTTGACGCAGTTTTGAACTGGATTTTCTATAAATCACCTCACACTGTGAGTAAATTATATTAAATAATATAATAATATTTTATATATATATACACACACACAAATGTAAAATAAAAAATCTCTTCTTTTTAGCATGTATTATTTATTAAACAAAACCTAAAATATTTAAGAAATTATAATTCTTATTTTAATAATAATATTTTAATAACGTAAAATAAATATGCACTTATTGCAATGTAATGCAAAATAACAAAAACAAACAAATAAAAAAAAAAAACCTGTGTGTTTGGTCATTGCTAAAAATAAAGAAATAAATGAAAGAATTTCTAAAAATGGGACCAAAAAAACCCCCAAAATAATCCAAAAATAGGTTCCTAAATTCTGTCCCTCGCCCAAAGTCACTTCTCAGTGGCCTGCATAGTTAAAAAAATAATACATCTGTCCAAAAAAGAAAAAAAAAAAAAAGATCCTGATCTGGCACCACTGGGCACAAAAGCTCTGCTATAAACAAGCCTAAAGCTGGAGATACTCCATATCATTACCTTCTTTAAAAAACAGCAGATAAAATGTCAAAGCGATGTCGACAATCAAGGCAGAAATTAGACTTAAGCCTTTATATTTGACTTTTTCACGAACCTCAAAATTAATGAGGCGTTTATTAAAACTAGACTTTTTTCCACAACAGAAAAACGTCATTTAAATATCTAAAAATGCAATTCTAAAAAGAAAGTCATATTTATTTATTCAAAAACAAGAAAGAATATAAACATATCCAGACATAAACAAACAAAAATGGAAATTCTGACGTTTCTCGAGGCGAGAGTGTGAGTGATTGGTGCACGTCTCTGGAGAATCCATCTGGACATTGGCTAGACGGAGTGACCTCTGAATGCGCCCTGATGTGACCCCATCCATCGAACCGAGGGGCAGGTAGAGCGTTGAGACGATCCTGTCTCAAGCCATGTTCCACTGACGTGCCGTTTAATTGGGCTAAAAAAATCAAAACAATTCAAGACGGGCTCACCAGATTGGATGAGAGGTCAGAGGATGGAGGATGGGTAGCGTGGAGCATCGAGACTGAAGGCGTAGATATATGGTGTTTATATATATATATATATGTGTGTGTGTGTGTGTGTGTGTGTGTGTGTGTGAGATCTTTTAGAGTCCGTTAACCTCCATGAAGTGTGGAGATAAATACAATATTGTCCTGGTCCTGAAGCTGGTAATCCACCTCACCCTAGACCCACACACAAACACACACACACACACATTGTGATTATACACTAATGATTTCTAGTTATTTAATGAACAAAAAAACAACAACACCCCCCCAAAAAAAAACACATACACAAAACACCACCATTAGCTTTAATGATCCGTGACGAATATTTCTTGAAAAGGGCCTTAAAAAGAAAAGCACTTGTTCGATGTTTATTAGCGGCCGCATGAGACGAGGGGCCGAGCTAAAAGCTATTACAAATGAGATTTATGTTAAAGCCGTAAAAAGGAGCGACCCAGTACCAGACTTTAAATCAGTGCTTGATTTGTGGGTTTTAGACCATCATCGACAGTTGTCAAGACATTGACTTTTCCCTCATTGACTGTGTTTGCGTAAATTACAAGTAGATGCCGATATGCGGGTTTTCCTGAACGACTGATCCGGAGTGGCCATCCCAAACATCAGACGGATGGAGAAAGGAACTGACACACAGCCCAAAAAAATGAGCAAGGAAGTGGACTGATCTGATCCTGGACAAGCGCGCGCACGCGCACACACACACGCACACACGCGCACACGCGCGCGCACACACACACACACACACACAGCTCACCATCAGCTCCCAGTCTGCATCGTTGATCAATACGAGAATACCAGGTCTCCTGTGTAGGAAAAAACAGAGATGCTCGTTTACTTGACGTGACCCACACTGATAACACCGACATAAAGCATGGAACAGCTCATGACAATTTAAAAAAATGTCAATGAAGAGATAAAGGAGGTGGGAAAAAAACTCACAAACGCTCCGAAGTGTCAAACACTGTATTGGCACATTTAATAAATGAATTGCGGAAACAACAAAACACACCTCACATCTACCGCAACTTCATTCGTTTTGTTCTAGTAATGCTGTCATTTCTCTATACAAAGACAGTTGGAGTAAAGCCGTAAAATTCACATAAAAGCAAATGAATTAAAAGCTGTAATGTTTAACATGCCTTTTTCCACAGTAATATTTTGCCGTAAAGATATTCTTTTCCAAATTTCGTATATTACACAAGAGCCATTAAAGAAATATACCATGTTTCACTAGATCTGCTCACTACATAGCGTACAACAGAATGCTGTTTAATTTCATTTCTACAGTTACATAATTCTCAAACAATTCAGAGCTATTTTTGTCTCTTTTTGCCAAACACAATTCGGTCATTTATCCAAAAGATTAAGAAAACATGTTTCAAAAACATAAACTAAGTGACCAGAAGTGAATTTGATAAATTTTGTATATTTATGAATTCAAATTCAAGACATGATTTAAATAGTATTAAAAAATAATAATTCTTTCCTGACAATACAAGAAAATAAATTATATATAATAAACACAACCCAGTGTACACGTTTACAGAATATAATTAGATATTACTGTATAATTTGACATAACGCTGGATTGTAAAATATTACTAAACAATTGCGTGTACAGATTTGAACAGGGTTATAGTTCAGAGCCTGGATTTTGTCCAATTTGGAAATCTATATGCTGCTCTATATAAAAGATTAAATAATCCTGTAAACATGATGGATGGATTTCTGCATTAATGATAAAAAAATGTACAGAAATCGTAGTGCAGTGTGTGAAGAAGAAATACGGTGACACATCCATCATGCTCCAGCAGTACAAAATAGTCATATATGTAGCAATTAATCCATAATATTTTATGCTAGTATTCTGTAATGATCTCAAACATGCTATAAAACATAGATAACATTAAAGCAACGTTTTAAAATCTAAGCTAATCATCAAGAGTGTACTTCATGTTCCGTTATCCAATGTCCATTTCATCCTTATTCTGCTTGTGTGTGTGTGTGTGTGTGTGTGTGTGTGTGTGTGTGTGTGTGTGTACTTACACAGTATCTCCCTGCACAAAGAGCTCGGGCCTCTCCTTCAGCAGGTTCTCCCGAATCCACACCAGCAGCTGCTTCACGTCCCCTGCAAAAGATCCACCGAGGGTCAAAGGTTAGAGGTCAGAGTGCACGGAGCGACAGATACGGTCGAAGTGGCGCGACAGGAACGGCGAGGGTGGGAGGGAGGGTTACCCGGGCGATGTATGTAAAAAGAAAGCATATAAAAAGACACTGTGACACACTACAAAATACAGATTCGGATGAAAATATGAGGCCTTTAGTATCATGCTGGTGTGAGACGCAGAAGGAGAAGCGCTACACGGTTGAGATCAGTGCTTTTGGGAACATGGCGTCTCTGTGGCGTCTCTACAGCGTGGAAATGCGGAGGAGAGCAGGATGATTGATGGATATAAGCCTTAAATGCTCCCCGGGTTAAAATGAAAATGAAATGAAGGGACCTTGTGTGTAAAGCACCAGTGTTTCTGTCCATATTTATAATCATGCAATTTAAATTGCCGGGTCATACTGATGCACAGGCAACCGTAAACACACTGACGTTTGGTTCCAAAAAAAAAACTGGGACAGTCCAGGGATAATGCAACATTACATTGCGTGCATTGCGTGTGTGTGTGTGTGTGTGTATGCGGACAGTGATGGAGAATGAGTGAGTGCGTGTATGTGCATATGGCTATACAGTGAACAGGGACAAGAACACACAGCGAGTCTCAAGTCCAGCAACATCAACACAGTATCATCAGCCGCCATTACAGGACTGAACCACTTTCCTCCTCAAAGTAGGGGTGAGAGGGACGCAGGAGGAGGAACGGACGGGGAGGGGAAGGAACAGAAATACATAAACGTTAAAGGGAAGGTGCTCGGTTCTGATTAAAGCAGCTGTACCAAAACAGTGCCTTGTTTTATAAAAAAAACAGACGTTCAGGCTCATCCATATGTAAGAATGAACCTACACGGGAACATCACGACAGGCGCTGAGCCTGGAAATAAACAAACAGTAAGCTTTACAGCTCACAACGGCACGTTACAGCCTCCGAATCCTCGCTGCTGTTTCTCATGTTATTATAAACCATGATATTAACGTTAGCTAGGCTATAATCAGCTGAAATGATGAGGTGTGTTTGTTATTGCAGGTGATGTATTTAAGGGGAACACCTCCTTCACTCCTCTACTCTCCTTGCGTTTTCTCTTCCTTCAGTTCCTCACTTCCTTATTTTCCACCTTGTTTCCTTCTTTTCCTCCTTCCTTCTTGTCTTTGCTAATTCTTTATTTCTCTTTCTGACTTTCTTTCCCTCATTCCCTCTTTTGTGCTTTCCCCTCCTTTGTTCCATTGCATCCTTCTTTTTGTCCTTCCTTCTTTCTTTGCATTTCCCTTAATTCCTATCCTTCATGTCCCACCTTTTTTTGCCTTTTCCTTCCTTCCTTCCTTCCCTCCTGTTGTTTGTTCCTTCCTTTTTGACCTTAATTAATTTCTTTCCTTACTCTTGCTCTTTCCTTCTAATTTCCTTACTTCCTATCCTTTCTTTTTCAGCCCTCTTTCCTTTCTTCCTGTCATTCGTTTGTTCCTTCCTTCCTCATGCATTGTACTTCCTTTATCTTTTCTTTCAGTTCCTTTGTTCCAATTTTCTTCCTTCTTTATTGCTTTTTTGTCCTTCCTTTTTAATTTTTTTTCCTTCCCCATTCTCTGCTTTTCCTCTATCATGCCACTGCTTCCTTTCTTCCTTTTTCTTTTCTTTCACTTCATTCTTCTATTCCTTCCTATTTTCTGCCTTTTCCTTTCTTCCTTTCCTCCTTCATTCTATTCCATTCTTCTTCGGTCCTTTCTTTCTTTCTTTTCCTCCTTCCTTCTCTCTGTATTTATTCCTTCCCGTATTTTGGTTTCTCCAGCCCATGCCGTGCTTTCCAAGACACTTTCCCACGTTCAGTTTTCTCCACGCTGAGAGTCACAGTGGAAGATGGTGGAGTTCTCTGGAGGGCTGTGAAACCTCCGCAGTGACTCAGACACCGGGGAACACAGTGTGGGGGATTTAAAGAAAAGGGTGGGGGAGCGTTTCAGGAGACATGAGACATGATGACGCACCAGCTCGGTAAAAGAGTGTCCGCCATTGTGATGCTGTACTGAGAGTAAATAGAGCAGAGAGGAAAGTCAGGAAAGACGTGCTGTAAGCGCTCAGTACGCTTCTTTTCCCACCGGAGATGGAGCGTTTCAGAGTGTCAGCATCAGCATGCGTGAAAGTGCGCTGCTTCACTCTCACTGTGAAAGGCGGGAGGCGAGCGATGGAGGCTGTTTCAGGTTAATTGGATGGCTGTCAAGCTCCTCGGCCGTGTAACGATCGGCGTTACCTCGCAGCCCGGCTAGCTCGCGCTCCGGCGTCCATACAGAAGAGTGATGCCTGCCTCGGTGCAACATCCAGGCAATGAATATCGATGCGCACAAAGAGCACCAGGCTAAAAACAGAAGCAATCACTTTCGCGCTCATCATTCCTCCACTGGGGCGAGTTTTAATAAACAGGAAAGCGAGGGCATGTCCTACAAACTGAGCAGAGATTCCTACATCTTCATCAATACTTCTTTTTACGCTCATAAAGGAGTGGAGAAGATGAGGAGGAGGAGGAGGAGGGGAAAAGGGAACAGTCTGCATCACAGTGGCCATCACAGGTGCATGCTGGGATAGCGGCTGAGAAGGAGGACGAAGGCGTGTAGCGTGGCGGCTAAGCTAGGCTTCGTGGTTTCTTCGTGGAGTGTTTTTGCACAGAAATTGTCATTGTTGTTATTATCTGCGGGTGGGAGGAGCTGACGTCCTTCATCCTTATAGCGATATGAGAGACGTCGGTGTTGTCTGCAACAATGGTGTGTGTGTGTGTGCTCATCAATCACTCAAGGATTTGGAGCATAAAACAGAAATTTGGGGCGGGGCGGGTATTTCGCTGAGCAATCACAATCAGCCATCCATGACAAAGAATGAGTGAGATATTTGACTTTCTCCCTCTCTCTCTCTCTCTCTCTCTCTCTCTCTCTCTCTCTCTCAGTCACACACACAAACACACAGAGGAGATCCAAGGTCATCCTCTGGCCTCAGGAAGGTCCACATTCCCTCTCAGGGTCCACTTTTGTGGTCCGGTTGTCGTGGCGACTCCAGCGCCATGGCGATGACCCTGCTGCTGTTCTACTCCTGTTGTTTTATGGAAGTTTGGAGAACCAGTAAAACACACACACCTCTAAATGCTTGCAAACTCAGTGCCTTAGGGAAAAGGCCACACACACACACACACACACACACACACACACACACACACACACACACACACACACACACACACACACAC
>JAQQZX010000009.1:21334534-21349759 GCA_030068355.1 Notoglanidium maculatum
GAGAGAGAGAGAGAGAGAGAGAGAGAGAGAGAGAGAGAGAGAGAGAGAGAGAGAGAGAGAGAGAGAGAGAGACCTGGGCAGTGGACTGACTGCTTCCTGCTTTAGCTGGTGATGTGGAAGGCGTCTGCTGCACGGTGAGGATCTGCTGACCCAGAGCCACGTTCAGAGGCACGGCCATGGGTTTCTGGGGGGAGTTAGGAGGCGGAGCGGCCACGGTGACCTACACCACCAGGTTTACAGACAGAACACAACAGAACAAACACAGCAGCAGAGTTTGATGAGGAAAAGGATTTAATTACAAGTCGATTAGTAAAACTCTCTCACAAACATTAACGGAAAAGTCCACCTCAATGGTCGTCTAGAATTTCTTTCAGTTAAATTTGTCAGGTTCAGGTTACAATGCCACTAGACTAACTGTTGAGAGGCGCAGTAGGATTTAGCCCTCACTTCATCTCGACCTAATGAGAGTGATGCAGCGGTGCTTTAGTATTTTAGTCTGTCCAGCTCTCACCACCTCATCTGTACGCTCTGCTCAATCACAACTCCAACTTCATGCTCACTAGTCGAGTCAAGTCTCGGTTTGTGTTACGATGGTTGTAATGTCTTCTCTAACTCTGTCCCCATGTGACATCTGAGTATCACATAACCGCTAACTTCTCACACGCGCCAACCAACAAATTAGCACCAGAGTGACTCAACACATCATAAATATTTCACTATAAACATATGTACGTGTTTGAGAGAGGAGTTCCCCTTTAAAGACAGTGTTAATGTCCGTGGAGAGACGCACCTTGCTGGGAGATTTAAGAGGAGAAATGGCCACTTTGCTGCTGGAGGAGGAGGAGAGACTCTGGGGTGTCGTGCTGATGGTCTCGCCGATGGTGATGGTCCGAGGAGGGGTCACAGGTGTACTCTGGGTCAGAACCCGTCCTGTGGAAAAGGACAGGAACACGTCACCTGCGTTTCCAGGTGAACTCTAGCAGTGAGAAAGTGAGTCGACTCTGTATCGACTCGGCTGCAGGAAGTGAATCAAACACACCCTGTTTCGGGTTAAAGCGGGGTTTTTTTTGTTGATTTGTTGCGAGATGATAAAGTGCGACTTGAGTCGCAGTCTGGACAGGATCAGAAAATTTAATCTTTTATAATCTCACTTCCTTCCCCCCCCCAACACTAATCTGGGAAAAAAAAGCAGGAATGTGTGCATCAAAAAATCTATTTATGCAAGATTTATTGTTGTTCTTCAGTTGGAATATTGCATTTTAGCCAAAGTTTGGTCAGATCCCAAATGTAAGTTATATATGCTCCCTACAAAGGGTACGACATAAACGGCGCTGTACGATCTATGAAGTGCGCTGAACATGCTGTTTGAGATTTGCACTTGACTTGCCATTCTTTTAGTTATATTTTTCATCAAACCTCGGCTTTGTCCGAGTCGCCATCATTATTAAAAATCTCACAGTCTCTTAAAAGAATATGAAAAGCGGTACTTTCTGAAACTGATCCTACTTCCACAGGTGCTATGATGAGAAAAGGACACAGCCACCTGAGCTGTTGTGGGGCCTCTCTGAAAGTCCTCTAATTTTAACCAATATTCCAAGTCCCATTGTGGGGAAAGACATTACGACCAGATTTAGTGTTTTTAACCATTCAGTCATTAATGACTTCTTACTTCCTGCATCATCACTGCAGTGTGTAAGGGCCCTGCTCACACTGCAGGTAAATCAGCGAGCTCACCTGTGACCACAGGAGTGACGGTGGCTTGGCTCATCAGGCCCTTGTTGTTCAGGGCTTTGGTGATGATCAGCTTGGTGATCATGGGCCCTGCTGTGGAGACCGGGCTCTTTTTGGTAATCTGTTAAAAACAGGAGAAAAGGGGACATAACGACACATCAAAACACATGCAAGACATTTAATATAAAATAATATGGACACAGAGGGATTTATAGCTGCTAACACGCAAGTGATAACAGGAATTAACTTATTTCACAAACATTCCATAACCATAAGTGGATAAAAAACATGATGCGTCAATCTAAACAAAACTGTTTTAAGAACAACATAAGAGGAATAAAACACTTAGGGACGTGCTGTTATAGGAAAATAATCAACCTCTGGGTGGTAACTGTAACGCCGTGTCATCGCTCCACCCCGTCACTCCGTATTTTACATCATCAAGCAAAACAAGAGTCATTTTGACAAAAAAAGGAGTCAGTTTTGCTCAGAAGAATCGTTTTGTAAAATTTGTCATTTTGTTACAAAGAGTCATTTTACTAAAATGTTGGTGGTGACAGTAATCCTGCAACAATTCAATACTTCACACAGACACACAGACCTGTACGGTTTTGAGCTGCTGGGCCTGTAGAGGAGAGGAGGACCCCAGCAGCTGATTGGCTGAGCTCACAGCTTGTACTCCAATCACAGGCTTCGTCCCCGCTGAAACCACTTTGAACTGCGTGGGCTGGGGCTTCACGTCGCCCCCCGTGCCCTGAGACGTGGCCGGTTTGCTCCACGTGTTTGGCAGTGCCAGGACAATCGGCTGCCCCGTTTTACTCAGACCGGTGACCAGGAGTTTCTGCCCTTCGTGTTTGAGCACTGTGGTACCAGGAGACTTGCCGTCCGCCGCCACTTTGTTGATGATGAGCTGGTGGTTGGCCGGGCTGGTCGGCGTGAACGGGACTGAGAGTTTCGTGATGCTCTGACCCACTACAGGACTGCTGGGCAGCGTGGCATTCACGGGGGCGGTGCTGGTGGCCATCTTGGGGCCAGCGGAGGAAGAAGACGTGACGACGAGCTGAGTCCCGGCACTGATACCGCACAGTGTGGAGTCTGTCGCGGTCAGGGTGGTCAGAGCTTCCGTCTTCTGCGTCGGCGTGGTAGAGGGACACAAGCTGACGATTTCAGGCACCTCTGTTTCCATAGGAACCTGAGCCGGCTCGGAGGCCGAGTGGGCTGACGGAGCCGGGGTCTCGGCAGGGGGGTCCTCCTCCATGGCCATGGCCTCGGTGTCCATGATCTCATCGGGGAGGATGCTGTTCAGGTCAGGAGACACCACGTCCATGCTGTCACACACACTCGGTCACTGAAACACACACACAGAAACCCTGTGTAAGGAAGTGTCTGTCTCATGATAACGAGAACTGAGACCAGCATTTTAAAAAAAAAAGTATTTTAGGATAAACAATGGCACAATTTAAGCATTAATTCTTATTATAGCCAATTACTATTTACAGCAAAGACTTATACAAGCGCATATATATATATATATATATATATGTTATACATTATTCAAGACACCTAATACTAGTGATTTTAGTTTTAAAAATGTGTCAAGATGTTATTACAATGCAATAACATTACCAATATGGTCATATAGCGCACATTCAGCTGTCAGACAACAACATTAAAGACATCGCTGGACAAAATGTTGTTGAATCGGTCACAGGTGTGATCAGATGAGCAAATCTTGCACGAAATGTGAGATGACCTCACGAGTAAAGCGATTATCTACTGACCCAAGTGCCGAACGTTTCAATAAAGCTAAGCAGAAGCAGTCCGAGTTACGGTTTGGGATTGGGCTAGAACTTTTAGGTTTAGATTGGAAATATCAGTAGAAGCACATGACAAAATCACCCGTGAACACGTCTCGGCCTCAGGTGACGGATTTTGAAACACCAGGATGAAATGCAGCATATTTAGTAGATTTATTAATCAAGCACGGCTTTAAACCGGTGTAAGCAGCGTATGATGCTCAGTATTAATGCTCAGCTTAAACTCCAGTATACGCTGAAATCACACATTCAGCTTTCAGGTATAAATTTAATTTAATTATATAAAAATATGTAGAAAGATGCTTGAAAAATCAACCTCCTTAGAGGAACATGGAGTAAAAACAGTACGCAAAGATACAAGACTAGGAGGAGAGGCCAAGTGCCTACAGATCACGATGTGTATTATTTTATGCAATGAACACTAACAGTGTTGGAACAGCAAGCAGATGGAAATCTAATAAAGGAATAAAGAGCAGTAAACTAGCTAAAACGTGATGAAGTGCAGGATAAACCCAGGCATGGAGCAGTGTTTAGTGCGGGTTCTGGTGTTAAAACGAGATTAGAACTCATTCGATCAGGTGAATAAACGCAGCGCCGCACTTTCAGGCCTCAGCGCGCAGACCCGACTCGACCTCGCACCCTGCTCCACGGAGCGCAGCGCACTTTCCGCACACTTCACCTTCACTCCGCGCTTTCTCACCGTTAGTGCGAGATAAATATCCGTCTAACGGGGGGTTAATGAACTATATCGAGCAGTAAACAATCCCGGAAAGTGAGGCGGCCGCTGCGCTTCTAGGTTCTATTCCAGGCCCGGGGTTGGATTTCGAAAGATCCGCCATTTTCAACTCGTCATCACATCATGTGGCGGCATGAAGCCCAGAACCAGCAGCACACAGAGCCCACACAGAGCCCACAGCGGGAGGGGAAGCTCCCCGAAACCACACACACCGACCAGCACAGGCAGAAAGGTGCTGAAAGCGGGGCTGCGACTGCAGCGACTACTAACTAATGAAGAAGCTTCCGATCAGAAGTCAGGAACTTGTGCACGGCTGCTGCATTCCAGAGCCGGGGTAGTTTTTCTACTGATGTGTCTAGCCTGCCTCTCACACTCCTCCTGGCTGTGGGGAAATAAACCGGGGCCGCTTTAAACAAGTGCACACTGAGCTCATCATCAAAACCCCGTGATTTTCTGACAGCTGCACGCCAGAAATGGTCCCCAAGTCAGTGTGACGATTATAAACCTGACAAAACAATGATCACAATAATTGATCAATATTGACCTGTAGCTTATTTAGGAATAAAATTATAAAATAGCCCAACAAAATGCTCAGTATCATCACTTTATCCCCGCTAATAAGCTTTAACGTAAACAGTGAACAAAAATAAATACAAACCTAATAATGCTTGTTTTAAAAACACTAACTGGACATAAAAATAGGCTAGCCACTTATTATGGTTATTAAACAAATATAAAACTTGATAAGCAGATAAAGCGCTTTCTGATAAACAATACTGCTGTCATTAGCCAGACTGTCAAAGTTCCCAAGTTAGCATCAGCGGCTAACCAGAAATCTTCGCTAGCCTGCGAACTGCGCTACACATACAACCAATCAAATCAAATCAAATCAAATCAAATCAAATCAAATCAAATCAAATCAAATAAAAGTGACTCAGTGAGACATAACACCTCACAACAATTATCCTTCAGACGTTTTGTTGTGTGTCACGAAATTTTCCAGCCTATAAATACCGCCACTTGAGCCAGTGACTCTGACTAGCCATCAGCTGTTAGCTCAACCCGCTAGCCGCTTTAGCACTAGCATGCTAATATCATATTGCCTCGCACTGAACAACAAGCAGAGGAGGACACTGCAATCCTTACACTTTGCCGAAATCTCTGTCACAGCCGATTTCTGGAAATATGGACGCTCTTTTTGCTTCATTCATGCACGGATGAGTCCAGCTCGGCGTAGCGACATTTTCCACAGTTCGCTTCGGAAACGAATAGGATTGTTTAAAATACCGCGCCGAGCGCCATTTCACCTCTAACAGCCCATAATATGACCCCGCCTTTACAGCAGACGACGCACGACGGCTGTATCTTAAACAGCACGTTACTCACTACATAGGCGCACTATCTTACGCATGAAGGCGCGGCTTTCACGGCTTTTGAAGTGCACTACGTTCTCAAATTGGACTGGTTTGGGAAAGAAGTTGTTTTTCGCGCTGCTTCCGCTGACGCCTTTTCCGCGTAGCTACAGGAGAAAAAAACAAGAAAAAAAATCAATAAAAATAGGAAAAACAGCGCGCACAAAATATGAACCTATGTAGAAAATGGTCTTAATTTGTCTGGTAATACTTTAGTTTTAATATATATTATAAATATAAGAAATAATTCAATCATGGAGAAAAGGACAAATAAAAGATAATAAACATTGGAAAGTAGTAGAATCTGCCCACTTTATTGGATTATATATGTAAAACAGTAAAATGATTAAAATACATTACAATAGGTTAAGATAGAAAAAATACAAATATTAAAACATAATAAGTTGGATACAAAAGATATGATGAGTTTGTCTCTTGTACGTTACATTTCCACGCATCCTATAGCTATGAGATCTACATTAGTTGTGTACTTGAATGATGAACATTGTATTTTTATTCTAGCGGTGGATAATCGGTAGAAATATGCAAAGCTATAAAGCCTGCAGGGGTATTTATGCTGCTTATTACAGAATAATGTGCATTTTATTCCTTCTTTCATTTATTATCTACGCCACTTATCCATTGTGGGAAGCGGGGCAGCTGGAGCCAATCCCAGCTGATATCGTGGAATAGGTCTAGCACACAGAGATGAATGGCCACTCACACTCACGTTCACACCGACGGGCAAATTAGAGTAGCCATGTGGCTAATCTGCATGTCTTTGGAGTGTGGGAGGAAACCTGAGCTCCCAGAAGAAACCCACGCAGGCCTGCAAGACAAACTCCACGCATACAGGCCCAAGTCAGCCAGCAAGTCTGAAGCTAGAACCTTCTATCTGTGAGGCGACGGTGCGAACCACTGCAGCACCGCACCACGCTGTGCCTTTTAACTGAAGATTATTTACATTTTTTCCCCTAAAACAAGTAAACACAATTATATTTGCAGTAAAATATTATAATTGGTCTTCTTACTTGTTCACTTAAATATATGAATGTCAAAGCAGAAAGGCCTTAAAACATCTCATAGACTGTGCATATGTTTTCTTTAGCATCATATTCTAATCCACACATAAACTAATAACAATATGATTTTAAAAAGTCCAGCGTGAACCTGTTGAATAAAACTTTAAACTTCGATTTTGTACAAATACACAACTTTAATTTAAAAACGTTTTTGATATGCAAACTGTAAACAGATCTCTTTAACTTTTTCAGTAAAACTGGTTAGTGAGAGTGTTTACAAACGTCCGGATTAATGCACCGATATGGCCATGTCTGAGAATCTTCACACATTTATTTTTTGTTTATCATTGTGTACTCTTTTAAAGACGTGTCTGTAAGTTAATGACATGGTTATACGGAAACTTCAATGGCATTTTCATGAAACGTGTTGATCCTAATGGCTTGTGACTGTTTTCTCATTTCTCATTTTATTTTTTTCTTCTAATGACAGAACGCAATACTGGATTCTGGTGGTATTTAATAGTAACCAACAAATCCTTAATGGAACCAGGAGCCCATTAGAGGTCTTCTTAATGGATTGTAATTTTCTTTCAGTAGGGAAGTCATTTTCTATACATCCTTCATGTGCGAAGAGTGAAAAATGCAAAATACAGTTGAATTTTCTATCATTAAATTATTAAATCTATCAATATTTCCTTCACTAATCAATCAACAAATCATTGTATAAATGTTTAAAGAAATTATTTTCTAAGTACTTTGTGTATTTGTACTATTCATTGACTTTTGGAAAAAAAAATTGAAATCACTACTGATTACTTATTGATTAAATTAATGTTTTTTCCTCAGACTCTTCATGATTTCTCTTAGTATCTCGCCATCGATTATGTTGTCAAAAATCACAGGCTGGATCCCAAACGGCTCCATCATAATTACTTAGGTGCACTAGCTTGGTTGTCATGTTATTGGCCTCTGAGCACTACGTAGTGCACTACATAGGAAAGAGAAGGCACATTTGGGAAGCGACCCTCAGTGTTGCCTGTGTATTAGGAGGAAAATGGCGTCTGGTGTGAGGCAGGAGCTCGCGCAGCTCTTGAACTCTACCGGTTCTCACAAAGATCTCGTTGGAAAGTATGTATTGTGCCTAACTATTATTTTTTTTACTCATTATTCTGTCAGATGTTTGGATAATGTTGTTAATATTTGACACCGTTATGCAAAAGAATAAAGCTATAAGATAGCTAGAGTGGCTAAGCCGCTGTATTAGCTACAGTTTGCCGGTTAGCTGTTAACTGGTAGCTTAGCTTAACTGTTAGCTCTCTGTTACAAACCAAACGAGCTGATGAAGAGCTCAAAGACATGTTTAGGAAGGACTTAATGCACGTGTGTATGTACGTTTAATGTACGTTTTCAGACAATTGTGTTTGCATTTCGCTGTTAGCAGGATGAGTCTGTAGGTCTTTGTAGCTAGAATGAATAATGCAGTAGCACACTTATGCTAAGTGGATAATTAGCTAGCTAATAATTATGACTCAAGGTGTAACAGCTTCTTTAACAGCAAAAAAAGATCATTTAATTTCTGGGAAAACGATAGCATTATTTTCATGACTCATCCTGCACTTGTCTTGTGTTCGTCCTATTAAACTCTTTCTACGAGGTGTCTGCCCCGCCCCCCGGGGGCGTGTCTAGCTCTACAGCAACAGTAAACGTGGTCCTTTGGTGTGGTTTTGGCTGCTGGTCTTCACACACTCTATCGCCTTTTTATTTATTAAGAGTTTATTTATTTGGAAGAGGGTGGAGTTTGTGGGAGTTGGTGGTCATGTGACCCCCCCCAAAAACTTGTATTAACAACTGGTGGATGTTCAGCGTGGCGTGATGTCTCCTAAACACTACTGGCTGTTGTGTAAACGCGAGGTCACTCTCCCTTGAAAGGAAACGTACAGAATCGGATCACGTCTCAGCACGTTTCACGTGGAATTTAAATTAAATACGAACTTATTTTTTTGTGTTGCAGGTATCGCCAGATTCTGGAGAAAGCTCTTCAGTTAACAGACGCAGAACAGCTCGAGGCACTGAAAGCCTTCGTGGAAGCCAGTAAGTTCTCAAACCGCCGGCACAATGTAATGATCTGGTGGCATGCAAAAGTTTACACACCCCTTGGTTTCAACGTGTGGAGAAAAAAATGCTTTATAATCTATTTACAAGACAAACGTTCATGTTCATTTAATAGCGTACAGCAGCTGGGTCTCTCAGTCAGGAGTTCTCTTTATTAACATGCTCAAAAGTTTGTACCCCTTCTGACACGCTGTAGTGGAAACCCATCAAATATTCATGTTGAAGTTTTGTTTAAGCCGTGAAAAGTTCAAACAGACTCGAGCAGCTGAGTTCAGAGTCAGTGTGAAACAGGAAAACAGCTCTCGCACTCCTTACACTGGAGAAGGAGAGAAAATGATTTCAGGGTGTTTATGGTGAGTAATTAGTGACAAACAGCTGTTATTTTAATGTTGTCTTTATTAAGATCTTAACGTACACTATATATAGGAACATCTGTGAAACCTAATTCTCATTAAATATGTTGTTGTGCTTAAGTGAGGGTGTACAAACTTTTGCACACTACTGTACACTGTTATTGAGTCTTGACAGAAAGATGGTTGTGTGTTTTCCTCTCTTTTCTGTGCAGTGGTCAATGAGAACGTGAGTCTGGTCATATCTCGGCAGCTCCTGACCGACTTCTGCACACACCTGCCAAATTTACCCGACGGCACGGCAAAATCCGTCTGCCACTTCACCCTCGAGAAGATTCAACCCCGAGTCATCTCCTTTGAAGAGCAGGTGAGTTTCAGAGGTATTTATCTTGTACAGAGGTTCCCTCAGGATACTCCGTCATCAGTTAAATACTAATCTCAATCCAAGACTCCCAAGACAATTACTCCCTCCGTAGTGAGCACGTGTAGAGAATAAGAAGCCGTTTGAGATTCCGAGTCGCTTGATAAAGCCGGGAACCGCACAGGAAGTTTTTTATTTCTGAAAGAACCACACATCTGGTTCCTGTTTTCTCTTACGTTATAGCAGCGATAAACAGTCATTCCTTCACCGGCCTCTCTTTATTCTCTCACTTGGAGTAAGTAAGATAAAAATCACAAACCAAGAAACTGCAAAGCGTAAGATGTAGGAAAGAGCTTACAGCTTTGCATCTGATGCTGGAGACTCCTTCCATTAATGTTACTGAAAGCTTTAAAAAAGAAGTATTTGTTTATTATTAGTGGAGTGAATGAGCTGTTACTATGGAAACGATAACGTATTAGAAGGAGCGCATTAATATAAACCTGTGACGATGTATGGGATGTGTTAAATGATGTTCGCTCCTGCAGGTGGCGTCGATCAGACAGCATTTAGCCACAATATATGAGAAGGAAGAGGACTGGAGGAACGCAGCGCAGGTTTTAGTAGGCATTCCGCTCGAGACGGGACAGAAGTAAGTCTTATTTCTAACACCTGTATGTTAAACCAGACGTCTTGCTAGCTCGTGTTTTTGTCCTGCGTAACGTGATTCAGTACAATGTCCCGCTCTCTCGCCTCCCTCTTCTCAGACAGTACAACGTCGACTACAAGTTAGACACGTACCTGAAGATCGCTCGGCTCTACCTGGAGGACGACGATCCGGTTCAGGCCGAGGCCTACATCAACCGCGCCTCCCTACTGCAGAACGAGTCCACAAACGAGCAGCTGCAGATCCACTACAAGGTGCACCGACTGCACTTCCAATCCGGCCTCATGCTGTGTTTGTGTTAATAAACCACGCAGGAGTTTCAGGCTGGATACAGAGCTGAGTTAAAGCGGGTGTAGCTAAAGAGCCCCCACTGTTCCTGTTGGCTCACCTTTAATGCACGGGGACACGAGTGACTTTTCCTCAAGCTGATGAGCCTTACCACTGCATAACAACAGTTAATCTATATTTATTATAATCTGACAGTCAGGAAAATAAAGACCACCCTAGCAAGGAGTCCAGAAACCACACAGGCCGTTAATATAAATCCGTTTTCTGTGTAGTTTATAACCACGTTTATAAAGATCTGATGAGGAAGTGCTATTTTAGAAAAATCCGCTCCCCTGGTAGGTATGAACTGCATGTAGGTGACACTAATCTGAAACCAACGGAAACTTTTCTTCATGTAATTATTGACTCCTCTGTAGAACGTTAATCATGAACAGCGAGTCCAGTGTTTTAGATTTGCTCTAGACCTTGTGAGTGAGAGGTTTGGTAATTATCAATATAGTTTCCTGCTTTTTTTAAAGGTGTGCTACGCCAGAGTGTTGGACTACAGGAGGAAGTTTATAGAAGCGGCCCAGCGCTACAACGAGCTTTCCTACAAATCCATAGTGCATGAGAGCGAGCGCCTGGAGGCTCTGAAGCACGCGCTGCACTGCACCATTCTGGCCTCGGCAGGTGAGAGTCGGCAGGTGTAATCAGGAGCGTAAGGATGTGTGTTGAATCTGATGGTGCTCTGTAGGCCGACTCTGACTCTGACTCCGACTCCGATCGGTCCTCAGGGCAGCAGCGGTCTCGGATGTTGGCTACGCTGTTTAAGGACGAGCGATGTCAGCAGCTGGCGGCGTACGGCATTCTCGAGAAGATGTATTTGGATCGGATCATCCGGGGAAACCAGCTGCAGGAGTTCGCTGCTATGCTGATGCCCCATCAGAAAGCCACCACAGCAGATGGTGAGTGAACTGAATTAATGAATAGTGTGAATTAATTAAAGCCTGAACTGTGCAAAAAAAAAAGTGCTGCATGCGCACGAGGGTGCACACGGAATACAGAAGGAGCTGTGTGTAGCCTGAAAGGGTTCAAGGCCAGAGTCGTGTATAACCAGAAAAGAGATGCTTAACCAGAAAAAAGAGTCATGTCTAGCCAGAAGTGAGTCATGATGATGGAGAATCGTGCGTGTGGAATGTGATGCGCCTGATGTTATTTCAGTGACTTGTTTCTTCACTTCAGGTTCGAGTATCTTGGATCGAGCTGTCATTGAACACAACCTTCTCTCTGCTAGCAAACTATACAACAACATCACGTTTGAGGAGCTAGGTGCACTTCTGGAGATCCCACCTGCAAAGGTAGGGCTGAATAAAGCTCATCTCCGCTCTTCATGACAGATTTATTGAATACCGAACACTTATTTACATTATATATATATATAAACATACTGTGTATATATAGATAAATGAATGGCTGATAAGATTCAGCCACAGAAAACACACAACTCTGACATCATCTGAGCGAGGTGCACTCAGAATTCACCCCCAGTCAGCCCCAAAGCGGGTCATCAAGCTTCAAAAGAGTCACATTAGTGGGATTAGCGTGAAGTGGCCCGGAAGCCCAGAAGAGTTGTACGGCCCAAAACAAATGGATCATTAAGCTGAAACGAGTCCTTCGAGCCGAAAAGTTTGTGTTTCAGTAGATGTTCAGTGACTGAAAAGTAAAATACTGGACCTTAAACATTCCCATGTGGATTTGTGTAACGGTGTAATGAGCAGTATGCTCTACTAATTAAACTCCTTGCATTTGTGTGCAGGCAGAGAAAATCGCCTCCCAGATGATCACAGAGGGTCGTATGAACGGCTTCATCGACCAGATAGACGGCATCGTCCACTTTGAGAGTAAGTCTGATCTTCTCTAACCTGTGCCGCCGCTCTCGGTGTCTCTGACGCTTCAGGACTTACAGAGCTCTGTGTTTTCTCTCCGGTCAGCCCGAGAGCCGCTGCCCACCTGGGACAAACAGATCCAGTCGCTCTGCTTCCAGGTGAACAACCTGCTGGAGAAGATCAGCCAGGCAGCGCCGGAGTGGACGGCTCAGGCTATGGAGGCCCAGATGTCCCAATAAAGCGAGGCGCATCCTGATCTTTACCCCTCCAGGCCACACTTTACAGAGGCACTTCTAAAGGACGCTTTATGAAATAGAAACGTGAGCGAGTCGTCTCCTTTATTCATTTCTGAGCAGTGGGATTCTCGGCACATCTGTGAGGACGGCGTGTTCCCCCTGACAGTTGGAGTTTCGAGGCTCATGTCATGTTAACATGGACACAGCATGTGAACGTCACCTGATGTCTGAATAAACCTTTGTGTAAATCTACAAGCCTTGGTTTGGTTTATCTGATCTTTTATTTATAAGAGCACAACAAATGTTGCTTCATGATGTATTTAGGAAGGTTATAATTTTTGTATAAGTGATCAGAATGTTCTAAGTTCAAATAGCTATAGAGAACCGCTTCTGGGCTGTGGAACAGGAACCATAACCCTCAACAGTTTATATGACCTCTCATATCATCAGTGTTTATAGAGATTATATAGAGATTTATATAATTATATAGAGATTTATAGAGATTACGAAAGAAAATAATCTAATCTGAGAATGAAGCTGGCACAAAGCGCGTACATAACATGTCAGTCACACTGACCAGTACATTTATATAATATGTATTTAACTACTAAGCTTTGGAAGTTATATATAGCTGAAAACTAGACACACGCATATCTCTAGACACACCACTAAGACAACTCTGCTGAAGTTAATAAGACGACACAGGCGCAGCTCATCATTAGGCATGTAATGAGGCATTGTGCATCAACAGATCACCATATAACTTTATGACCATTAGAACTGATGGAAATAAACAAACCGTCATTCATCCGTGATCGTTTACTTTTTCTTAGATGTAATCGTGTTATTTAGACAGCAGAGAGCGCAATAACGTATGATAGAGGGAATACATGTGATCTCACTGTGTGCAGAAGTAACCCCGCTCTAATACCGCAAGAACACACACAAACAGATCTAACATGGGAAGGGGAAAGAAATGGGAACAAGCTCATTTACAAACAGGTTCAACTAGAAATCGGAGCGATCTTTTTACACACTGCCGAAAGTTAAAGACAAGAGAAGCAAATGGAGGGAGCTGTTTTATATTAAAGCTTTTTTAATTTTGAAGAAAAAGCTTATTAACTATTTAAAGTTGTAGTAAAAGTATTTAGATATAAATATTTACAATATAGGCTATTATACTTCACTCCAACACTGACAAATGTTTGTAAATAATGATTGGTAAATATTAAATAGTTAAAGTTCATAAAGAATAGGCAAATGACATTTTCTTATAATACATTTTTCTTTTAATTTCCTTTTTTTAAACACTAACCCAATACCACGAATCGAATCGAGTCTGGGTGAATCGTTACATGCCTGCTCATCATGCTGCCCCTCAGTCCTGAAGAAGCTCCAGCTTTACCTGAGTACCTGTTACTCAGCGCTGACACTGGAGACTCCTTCATACAGGATGCAGAAACGTCCCAACGTGTTACTATCAGTGGAGCGTGCGCTGTGCACGCCCCTGTGAATGAGCTGTTACTATAGAAACGGTAACGTATCAGAGACCAATCAGAGAGCAGGACTCAGCAGCGCTGTGGTGTAAAGTGTATATTAACAATTCCTTTTTTAATAAACACACGAAAACATTGTAGATATAAAATCATTGTAATTGTTCCTTATAGCTTTCACATTTACACCTTAAGCACAATTCTGTTAATAAAGAGCACAAATTGAGGAAAATCACAGCTTGGATCGATCTTCAGTGGGTAAAGATTCTGTAAAAAAGAAGAAAAGTCACAGGGTTTGGTGAGCATGAAATAAACCATGTAATGCTGAATCAAACTGCTTACTGTAATGTGTGTGTGTGTGAGTGTGAGTGTGTGTGTGAGTGTGAGTATGTGTGTGTGTGTTTACACACAATTATTTTAAATTCAGTAGATATTGTGTATATTTTTAGCTTCTGAATTGGGACGCAGCTCACCTCATGAGCTTCAGAAGATCCCCTGCTGTTTCCTCCTGTCGATGTCTCTCTTCAGCTGGCAGGCTGCGCAGGGTAAACAGCAATTACTGATCATGTAGTCCTTACACATAGAACCCTAAAACCAGAACCCAGAACACAAACTATGTTGAGAAATCATCACCTTAATATCACATTAACCTCACATCATCACAAATATCATCTTACATATTACACTACTCCCAGACCTGTATGTAGATCAGCTGCAGTCTGGGATTAAACATTCATAACACACATTCATAAGTATCTATCGAGAGTGAGAGAGAGAGAGAGAGAGAGAGCGAGAGACAGAGAGAAAGAGAGAGAGAGAGAGAGAGAGAGAGAGAGAGAGAGGAAGAGAGAGAGAGAGAGAGAAAGGGAGAGAGAGAAAGAAAGAGAGAGAGAAAGGGAGAGAGAGAGAGAGAGAGAGAGAGAGAGAAAGAGAGAGAGAGAGATAGAGAGAGAGAGAGAGAGAGAGAGAGAGATAGATAGAGAGAGAGAGAGATAGAGAGAGAGAGAGAGAGAGAGAGAAAGAAAGAGAGAGAGAGAGAGAGGGAGAGAAAGAAAGAGAGAGAGAGAGAAAGAAAGAGAGAGAGAGAGGGAGAGAGAAAGAAAGAGGGAGAGAGAGAGGAAGAGAGAGAGAAAGAAAA
>JAQQZX010000009.1:21392666-21407464 GCA_030068355.1 Notoglanidium maculatum
TACAGTTCCAGCTTTACCTCTGCCTGTTACACAGCGCTCACACTGGACACTCCTTCATACAGGACACACACACACACTTACTCAAAGCTTCACCATATCAATGGCAGGTTTTTTAAATCTGTTTAACGCCAAAAAACTGGACTTATGGGGCTTGAGCACTACAGAGCAATGTTCTCAGAGTGGATTTTCTGGTGTCTAACCAAAAGTGTTAAATATAGAGTTGTATTAACACTGCAAAAAATATGGTTTAACACTAAAGGAATCAATTGTGTAAGATTGTTGGTGTCATCGAGAAGTGTTGGAGATTCGACTTCTCCAGAGGTCTGGAACCACACTCTGGTGTTACGCAGAACTCATTTTTAAGTACGTTTAGAGGTATTTCAACTCTGCATCTGTTGTATTATTAACATGTTAGAAAGTGTTAACACTGCAAGCGTTAGAAACACTCCAAAGATTGGGAGAAAATAAACACCAGCATAGTGTTAACATGAACTCTCTCAGAGCTGATTTAACACCGATTTAACGTGCTGTGGATCTGCTCCACCGCTCTACACCTCTAATGCAGCATTTATTTAATCAGATGGGTCCTCTCGGGTGAAGTTGCTTGCCCGTCTCCTTCATGGAAATAACTTTTTCTTGACTGTGCTTGGTATAGTGAGAAGGCCCTGCAGAACACAACATGGTTCAACTTGTCAAGTTATAAAATCTTCACTTGCTGACTGTCGCCGGAATGAATTGCTTTCACACACAATGCAATTTATAGTGACCCCTCGACCCCAGTGTTCAGGTGGACCAGAGATCCGCTCCCAGGTCACTCCGAAATCACACGTGTATCTTTGTGGGTGTTAAATTTCTCAAACACACGCCAATCTCCTTCTGGTAACGCCTGGGCCACGTGAGCCACAACGTACAGAGAAAGAACATCCTCATTGCAGCAAAAACCTTTAACATTCTCTTTATTCGGGATTCATTACATACTGTACGATTCACCAATAATAGTGTACAAGCCAAAGATTCAGATCG
Source organism: Notoglanidium maculatum (assembly GCA_030068355.1). Lineage (NCBI taxonomy): Eukaryota > Metazoa > Chordata > Actinopteri > Siluriformes > Auchenoglanididae > Notoglanidium > Notoglanidium maculatum. The sequence continues at coordinate 21,393,690 of JAQQZX010000009.1, forward strand.
TTACGGTTACTGTGGGATTATTTATCTATTTTTTTTACTCATCATTTGTAAACTGATATTTTTTCCTTTTTGAGGACTCCCTCCTTGACAATACGCAACACCTGACCATAACATGCATACAAACATTCACACACTCTTGAGGCCACAAAAGCATTTAAACACACACTTTGCATTGGTGCTCTGGTAAATTCAAGCTCTGCCCTAAACTAAAAAAATGGTGATGTGAATAATTTCACTGCATTGTATTTTTTTCTGTTTTGTTTTGAGTTTGCATGCCGTGGAACATGTACGACAAGTGACACATGGAAATAAATTAGCATATAATTTACAATTGAAAAATTAGTAACAGTGTACCAACACAACACCGAATATAAAATACAAGCAATTTATCGCAAAAAAACAAAAACTCTCACTTCTATAGGTAGAGGATAAGTGATGTGACATTCAGAGACACGAGTTCACAGCGATGAGCGAGTACCAGTTTCATGTTTGTCCTCTGTTTTTGGGAATCTTGGTCTTTGTGGCCTCAGTTTTTTTTAAAGCCAGTAAACTTTTACTTCAAGCCTGAGGATTTTGGTGTCCGGCTGTTCAAATGTTCACTCGAGTAAAAGTCCCAGTTTAAACATTTTATAACACAAAAATGTAACTGTTCTGACGTTGTATCGGTGGCTACAACAGAGTAGCAGCAGCAAGAAAGTTAGCACGGTTTGCTAGATCAGACATGGGCTGTGGTCCTGTTACTCCTCTACCTGTGTTTCTTGGAATCTCAGATGAGTTTTCTGGTAATTAATTGGTTCCACGTGTGATGTTCCGTTTGCACTGAGAGCACATGGACTGGGTGGCGTTTACACCACTCTGTAACCGGCCTTACCAACTCCATCATTACAGCGTGAGGTAAAACAGGAAACACTCACTGGAAAATATAACAGCCCATGATTGTCCTCCTTTAAGTGTCGGTGAGAAATGAAGCTCTTGTTAGCACCAGAAGACTGAATGGATCAAGGCTTCTTCTTGAAAAAGTGAGAAGGAGGAGGAACAAAACCAGGGAACAAAGCACCACTGAACATGGAGGGTTCTGTGACGTGTGTTTGCAACGAGGGAACGAGGGAGGGCACGTGTCTGGAGGAGGTAGTCCTTATTCTGAGCGGATGTTGGAGCTCTGGTGTTTTTAACTCCAGTTGATTGGTGAAGGAGACACGCAGATCACGCAGCAGCAGATCACATGCGTACGGTCACGATCCTCGATCCTCTCCGCCGGGGAGCAGGTGGGCGTGCGATCGCTTCTAGATTTTTCCTGCTTCAAATGCATTCATATTCTCTCGTTATAGCACATACATATCGTATCAGACCCCAGGCGTTTAAACAGTACAAAAATATCACGCATTTGAAAATTCCTTAAAGAAAGAAACAAACAGTTTGTTTTTTCCCTCCAGCAAGTTCCTTGACGGAGGTTTAAAAGCTGTATCTGGCTGTTGTTTAGTCCTCCTTTACTTTCTATTGGGATTTTCTGGCCTTGTTCGAGTCACGAACACAATACTGGAATTCTTTGGCCTGTGGTCATGTGACTCGACTTAGTAAAACAGGTGGCCCCACAGCTGGAACATCTGGAACCCTGACACTCTCAACTTCCAAACGAGCACCAAACAGCACCGGCGTGGCTGCGCCTTATTGAGCGGCGTTTACTCCAGCCGCAAACTGGTTTTAAACCAATCCAACAATTAAACGTCATTAGGTGTGATTGTGGAAAGTGTTATATTGGGGCCAGGTGGAGTCAGGAAACTTTAACGTCTGTCTGCAGGGTAATGATGGATGTCAAGCTGAACTACAGGATGTGGACAAAACAACAGAAACGTCACGTGATGTAATTACATTAGTTTTAAAAATGGTGACGTGAGTCTATTGGAAGGATGTGTTTGAAATCCAGCATTCTGGACTCTCTGAGTTTTTGACTCCGTGAGATCGCCACAGAAGCAAATAAAACAAAAGATGACGCACCAAAGAGATTTGCTTCTGACAGCGATTCATTTTCTATCTATGAGTTAATCTAGATGCCACAAATCCCGGAAGCGTTAGCCAAGACAAAATGCGGGAGGAGCTAGGGTCATGCGTTTGTGGAAGACTCAACGTGGAGGACCTTTTTATCATAGTTTCAGCACAGCAGCAATTTCTACATTCACATTCTGAGCAACTGTTAGCAGAAGCTAAGATGCTAGCAAAATAATGCTGCTGATATTCTCTGTTTGGAGCTAACATCATTCACAAACAACACACTAGCAGTTAGCAAGAGAGGATTAGCTGTTCACTGAAGCAGTACTTCCCCTCCAGAAACGCATCACACCAGGACCGCCCCCAAGCTGTTAAACACAATCAGCTCTTTATCATCTACACTGCTAATGCTAGCTAGATGGCTTGCGTAAGCTAACTGGATGGGATATTTCCATGAAGTCACAAATTTATGCCTATGTAGAAAGTTTGGAGTCCCTGTACGGTGTTGCAGACCCGCCCATGGCCCAGCAGTGAAATCATGTAGTTTAGTCGTTCCTTTTATTTTGTCCACTTCTGTGTCAGTTTACAATTAAAAAATATGTATGAAAATAGAATAGGATCATATTTGGAGAATTCACCGCCACAATAGAGCCAAAAACGTGTGTGTGTGTGTGTGTGTGTGTGTGTGTGAGAGAGAGAGAGAGAGAGAGAGAACATGTGAAACATTTTTGGGTATTACAGTTATAATAAACCTCTTTAGCAGGGCTGCTTCTGCATATGATGTGTCCAGCACTTTGGATTACGACAGACAACAATCATAAAAACAACAACAACAATAATTATTATTATTATAATAAAATAACAATAATGACCATATTATTATGGTAATCACTTCACAGAAGTGAACATAAAAATAAAAGGTGTCAGCATGCTGCTGATCAGTGGTATGGGTTCCACAGGGCTGAAAAAGCAGGGGTGTGTGAGTGTGTGTGTGAGTGTGAGTGTGAGTGAGCGAGAGAGAGAGGGGAAGCAGCTTTGTCCTCCAGTCCACGTCGTCTTTGTCTCTCTCTCTCGTCTCTCTCTGCAGGATCATCAGTGTCCTTGGCAGGTTTTGCAGCACATCTGTCTGAAGTAGGCACGGCTGCAGAACTTGAACTTCAGCACCAGTGGACAGTACGCCACCTTGTTTACGTCTTTGCACTCTAAACAGAGGAGGAAAAATAGAGAGGATGAGTGGAGGGTCAGGATAATATTTCTTTCTTACGAGAGTCTGGATCAGCGACTAACCTGACCGAATGATGAGATATTTGAACTTTATACTTTATTTTCTCAGAGCTTGGTATTTTGCCATCTAGCTAGCTCTGTGCTCTCGCAGGAGACGGCATTGTAAAGGCTAACACATGCAGCAAACACATCTGCGTAACACACGCGGAGGAGAGCGCTGTCCGCCCTCTTCCACATCCATGGGCTCACTGATGCTCTGATTGGCCTGTGTCACCATGATTGACAGGGCAGAGAGAGTATGCCCCTCCCACACAGAGCACGGACACTTGCATGCTTATCAGCAGGATCTCTGGGCCGTGAGTCATTACTGCGTATGTGAATGAAGGGCGGAGTCTGTGGGAATGAGTGATGGGGATGAATAGAACAAACAGAAAGTCCCGAGCGTGCCTCCTGTTTCCTCATTTACATGAAATCTGAGTTTCTAACTTATCTATTTATTGACTTATTTGTACTTTATTCATATCATGCATGATGTTACCAACCAGCTTTCCCAGGGCGTAAAAATGATTTCCAATGATCAAATCCTTTAAATGTGAAAGAAATGCTTCTAAACCATGAGGTTTCCTGATAATTCACAATTTTTCAAACTTTATATGTTTTTTTTTTTTTCCCCCCCTTCATTTTTCTGTCCAGGTCTGAATAAGTATTTTGTAGTATTCAGGGGAACTGAGACTGCAGTGAGGACTGAAACTCCTCAGACAGCGGACGGAGAGGGTTTTTTCTCCTGATGGCTGGAGGAACACGTGCAGCGTTTCAGATTAATTGATTTGAGAAGTGCCTGGAGCGCTCGCCGTCTGCAGGAGATGAATGTTGCCAGTCGTCAGATTAAGGCTTATATTTCAGGTGTGTTGGAATCCAGACAGTAATCACCGCATGGGCAGGAGTCCATTTTTCATTCGGCGGCACTCCGGAATGCTCTGCTGAGACTCTTCGCTTCTAACGTATGCTGCAGCTCAGACAGTAATTACCGGCTCCTATAAATCTCATCCGCCTGTTCCCCTGTGACACTCAGCACTCAGCGGCACTGCTAGTACTGCTAGTACTGTTGGGCTCAGTTTCACTCTCCACGACCTGATCTACTGCGGGAATCTCTAGTACGCTCACTATAACTTATAAACAGGAGTCTGTTCAGGGTTTAGAGTTTATTTACTCAGAAATAAAGGCACTGAGACGTACTGTTCCTTCAAGAGGTCATGCTTTCCACCGTCACTATGTGTAAGTGTAACATTAACAAACCACAAACTTCAGTATTATGCAATTGTGTGCGATTATAAGTTTTTATTTATTAAAAAAAGACCTCATACTTTTTATGCATTTCTATTTACATTTAATGTTCAGTGAAACGAGTTGGTTCCTGTTGTCCCTGACGTTATAGCAGCTATAAACAGTCGTTCCCTCAGCAGCCTCTCTTTATTCTCTCTCTTCAGATTAATGAGACAAAAACACACAGGAAGTTAGAAACTGCAAAGACATGTAAACTCCTGAAGATGTCCTTCTATACATGTTACATTCACAGAAAACTTCACCACTTCCACAATTACATGTTTTTTATCTGTTTATTATCAGTGGAGCGTGGGCTGGACACGCCCCTGTGAATGAGCCGTTACTATGGAAACCATAACATATCAGAGCGAGTGCAGTAATATAAAGCTGCGCTGCTGTCGGAGCCGCTTTTATAGAGAATTAATCACCACCTGATGACCAATCAGAGCTTGATGAAGAATGCAAGTTATATTTTGAAATTAAAGGATTAAACAAAGACCTGAATGTTGTTGATTGCTTTCGTGCAGAATGTTTATTTTATTTCCAGATGTAGTTTACTGAGCAGATAAACATTTTAATAACCTGCTACCTGCTGATTTTTCTTTTTTTCTCCTGTAGGTAGCATTAAGCATCTCACTACACCACTTGTTGCAGGCAGAGACACAGAAATGGAATGACGTCTCTCTGAGTAATCACGAGACTCGATCCTCAGCCCCGGCTCACTGCCATGTGTGTGGTAAAGCACGGAGAACAATTAAGTGCAAGATTAGGGTCCATTTGGAGAACTGATCTTATATAGAAAGGAAAGCTGTTGAACAGTTTGGGTGCCAATAATTATCGCACTGTTCCACCAGACAGTGTGTGACTTCACTAGTGACATTATCAGTAATCTGCACTACTTCTACTGCTGCCCACAAAGAGTGAAAAAGTTTGATTGTTCTTTTATGAAAGAGTAGCTAAATGTCTACTGTAATGTTCAACACGTGACTGGCAGGAAGTGTTATTGCATCATAAACGGCAACGGCCAATCAGGATCCTATATGCAAATAACAAGAGAGGCGATGAATCCTCAGACTGGTTTACCCCAGCAGACCTGTATGTGTTAATAAAATGGGTTTCTCAGAGGTTCCTCACATGGATCTAGCTTTCCACAAGTGTTCTACAGTTCTAAAACAGAAAGAATTTTACGCAGGCTCTACTTGGAACCTTTTCTGAAATTGAACCCATTTCTTGTTGGAACAAATACAGGAACTCTTTGATAGTGTACGTTTTCAGGAATAAAAAGGTTCTTCAAGATTTGTTTGGATGGTGAAGAGGTCTAGTGGGTACTAATGTCCTGATTGGATGGCTCTGGTGTTCTCCTGAATGGGTAAGGAACTTACAGACATTTGTTTTATGGTTCTACTTAGAACAGGAAAACCTGGAGGGATAAACGGAAGAAGTCTGCCATTTTTGTTCTCTAATTTTTAATGTTTATTTTAGGAAAGTCCTGGTACTCACCGTCACCGTTGGCAATGGGCGTGGCATCACATTTACTCTCACAGGGCTGCATTGTGTTGGGGCGCAGAGACTCAGGACAATCGCTAGACGGTTGTCCAGTGTAGGACAAACACTGCACCGTCCGTACCTGCTGCCCCAAACCGCACTGTGCTGAACACTACACACACACACACACACACACACACACACACACACAAACAATTAGAATGTATTACTCCTGCTACTACTGTACGTAGCCTCACAATCCAGACCTTTTACTTAACCAAGACCCCGTTAAGTTTTATCAATACATGTGATCAAGACCCCGCCCACTTCCACAGGATTGTCACACCAGATGACTGACACAGACCTTCTCCAACAGCCCTAAATACAAGATTCTGAGGCCTTTTCTAATCCAGTGGCTACATCATTTTCTAAGAGCTCGTTGTGTCCCTGTGTCAGCTGAAAAACTCATGCAAGCTAATCACAAGGAAAAAAGGACAGCGAAGGCACTTGAGCAATTTCAAGGTTTTATGGAAGCTGAATAGAGACACAGAAGTGAAGTTCTCTCTCCTAATTCAGTACAACAAATATTAGGTTCTCTAATTTGTTTCTAAATAACAAAGTAAAGTAATGCTCTGAATAAATAAACAGCCTGCCTCATCGCTCAAAAGTCATGACGTGATGATCCTGAGTAATGCTAATGCTAACTGAACTCCACTGGGCACCGTAGACTCTGGGGATGTGGCTTGTGTACATGTTGTTGTACTTCATCTACTTCACCACTAGAGCTCCAATCTTGCTGAATCTTAACTAATGCACTTTAAGATTCTGCAGGTTGTGGCCAGAAAATTGCGCAAAAAGGAAACATTTTATTCAATTCAATTCAATTTTATTTGTATAGCGCTTTTAACAACAGACATTGTCTCAAAACACTTCACAAAAGTATATAAATTCTGAATATAAACTTATACATTTATCTATATATATCCCTAATGAGCAGCCTGTGGCGACGGCGGCAGGAAAAACTCCCTGAGATGGCAAAAGGAAGAAACCTTGAGAGGAACCCGACTCAAAAGGGATCCCATCCTCATTTGGGTCACACTGTATAGTTCAATTACAACTAATACACTTAATATTTCATTTCATTTTATGAAATGCTTAAATTAGCATCAGTGTTTGTCTGCTGTGTCTTTTTATCTTTTCAGCTTTACAGGAATGAAGTGATGCCGGTGCTGCCTGAGCTCATCTTTCTTCAGGCTCAGTTTATCCTGCTCTATAAATACATCCTGAAGCAGTGAAGCTCAAAGTGGCACGTGGCTACTGGTGGAAGGTCAGGCTTTTAGTTTCGCTGGTGTTAGCATTGCTCATATCTGTTATGTATTACAGACATGTTGTTTAGGGACGAGGGGATGAGTGTGTGGAGGGGTTCACACACGACAAAAGTTAAAGACTTTTGATTTTTCCAGTTGTCTCCTCACGCTGTGAGCCAATGGAAAAAACGAGCCGTTGCTCAGTGACCGAATACAACACCAGGACGCAGCTCATTGGGACGAGACGGTAATGAGCGCCGTGCTTCAGAAGCGCTGACGTTCTGCAATTGGCTCGGCATGTGTACGTGTGAGAGAGAGAGAGAGAGAGAGAGAGAGAGCGAGAGCGAGAGCAGAAAGGCATGATGGCAGCTCCATGATCTCTGCAGGATTTTTTAGTAACCTCAAGCCAGTTTCCAGCAGCCTATGACGCTCCTGCTTCATTCCTTCTGAACTAACAGCTGAGTCACCGGTGACTTTAAGTGGGATTTAAACTAATCACCCCCCAGCCTGAGGAGCTCCTGTAAGAACTCCTCCTGTTAATTAAACAGAAGTAGGGCTTGTTGTTCTAGAGGAGGATCCTGAAACCTTTCTGGATATTGTCTACATATAGATTTGGAGAGCAGCAGGAGTAAAACACCATCGCCGTCCTCACATCTGGGCCATAATCTCTACATCTGGCAAATGGCATATGACAAATCATTTAGTCCTCATTAATCCCTCTAGATATTAATTAATTTATTTGTAATTCACTCACAGGAGCGTTTACACAAGAACCCTGGTACTCATGAAAATCCAGTTCAATTAGAAAGACTTTGATATCCTTCACTTCACTCCTGAGTTTGTGTAAATGTTGTGTATAAGGAGCCTCATTAACGAGCCCTCGATCAACCCCATTCAAAGTCTATAATAACGAGTTCCTGTGAGTTTCACCCTGTCACGCTTAAATGGTGGCTGGGCACAAAGGGGGTGCTCTTTCTCTGTTTAGTTGCCATTTTGTCATTTTCAGCTCTTTGCCCCAATTTATGGAGTTTTGTGGGTGTGGCTAATGTAAATGTAACTGGCAGTATTTTGATTACACTTAGTAAATTGGTCAGGTTGAGATTTCTAGACAACATGAGCTGCTGAACGCTGTCCGAGCCTCTTTAATATCACTCAAATAATCCACATGGATACAAAAGTTTTCTAAATCTACAAAGCTTTTATTTTTTTTTTTTTTTACATTTTCCTTAAGTGAACTGTATCTGCAGTTTGACCTTGTGTCTGGCACTGATGCAGATTTGCTGGAAAATTCAAACAACTTCTACAAGCCTGAATATTTTTATACTGTTATTGCTTTTATCTCAATTTCGCAAATAAAATCTTTTACAAGTTTTGGTTTAAAAAACCCCAGAAGAGCGCAGTATTAGGGCACAGGGTTGAGATGTTCCTGCGTTGGGCTGTAGTGCTGAGAGAAGATGTCCTGAGCTGCAGATCTGAAGAACATTCACTAATCTCAGTGCATGTTTCTTTTTCGTCATGTTCTTGGCCCTGACGCACGCCTCGTCTTCAGCACGGATAAAGTTCAAACATTCAGGACAACATTATGACCACTGGTCAGTCCAGTTCTAATGCTCTCTCTCTCTCTCTCTCTGTCTCCCCTCTCTCTGTCTCCCCCCCCTCTGTCTCTCCTTCCCTCTCTGTCTCTCTCTCTCTCCCTCTCAGTCGCACGTTACTGCCTCTCCAAAGCCCTCAGTTTATCATACGAGTGTAAATTCTGCTGACTGCTCACTAAAACACACGTTCTCTTATGCAGGAGCTCAGCTCACATCTCTCTACACTGAACTGTATTCATGTGACGTTTTTGTACACCAGCTTCACAAATTATTATTTATAGTCAGTTACAATAAAAATAGGTTAGAAATCATAGTGCAGGATACCGAACAGAAACTCATTTCTGCCAGCTAGAAGTAAAACATAGTGAAAGGTCAGGACGTTTTCTTGAGTTCTGGCAGCAGTGTGTCCGACGTCTCACACACCGACTCAAGACAGTCTTTAAAAAAGCCAATAAACCTTTGTGCAGTTGCCATGATGGGAAATCATAAATTCCCTGTGTAAAACAATTTAAAATTCCAAATAATTTGATAATCCTCATTAAAAATATAAGTCAAGAAAGTGTTATTTTGAGGAAATATTAATTTATGAATTTTTGTTTAAAAATTCCAGTACAACATCACTCAATCCTCAACACTCATACTACATATAACCTCTACATTTATTATATACTGTTATGTACAGTGCCCTCAACAATTATTGGCACAGTTGTAAAGATTTGTTTTTCTCAATATAAATTTATTTAAGTGGAAGGTTGAAGTTCTCATTTTTTCAGTGTGAGATGAAGCTGCTTCACCAAAAAGTAGATTTTTTTCTAATCCTTTTTACTAATCTTTAGAAGGGGTGCCAATAATTGTGGAGGGAACTGTATATTTAAGTAAACATTTAATATATAATTTTTTTTAAATTATGTTTTTGTAGATTTCAGTGTTTCAGACAAACAGCCTCACAGATACACACAGACAGAAAGAGTGATACACACACACACACACGCAGAGTAGACAGAAAGACAGACAGATGCATGCACAGACAGCTGTAAACCCAGAGACAGAGCCAGGTGTGTTTGCCCGTGTCCGTACCTGTCCCCACTCTCCGGGGATCCAGCGTGGAGGCGGACAGCGGCCCAGACTGCAGCGCATCCTCACCGGGGGTTTGATGAGCTCTGAACACAGCGCTGGGGGGAACGTTTTAGTCAGATCACTGCTCTTACACAACACGATGCGGTGTTTAAAGCCATGGCCACACTTCGGAGTGCACTACAGACAGACACACACACACACACACACACACACACACACAGAGGAAGGAAACAAGACGTTTATTCAACAAGCCCCTTTTTCCAAGTAGTTTAAAGTCTTGGGCTTCTGACTGAGGCGTCTCCGGTGCAGCAGGTCCGTGAGCATTACATTTAAAACAATTTAAAACATTAAATTAAGTGATTATTATTTTGGAGACTTCAGCAGAGACTCTATAAACACACCAGAAATGCGTGCAGTTAACGTGGCTCCCAAGCGAACACTGCGCAGGGCAAAGACATAAAGGACTCGCACAGTTCAGGTTCACAGGAATAGTGTCAACATGGTGCAGCTCCTATTCATATCTGTGTTTGAATTCATTTAGAACTCAGTATCTGTTCTAAATGAACCTCAGAAGCTAGAACTGTAATCTCAATCCTCGTAGCTAAATGCATAAGCCACTAATGATGACCCGGACATGTTTCATCACACAGGAAGTGGCTGTAGTTCTCCCAACCTGAGTAGATCCCTGACGCTGACCCTGATGCTCTCACCTCAGACCAATCCAGAGGAACCCACTGTGGAGGGCAGGACTGATTGTTGCAGCTCTCACGCTCGATTGGTCGATGTGTCAGGCAGTGAAGGTCCTCCAGGTTCTCCTCATCTGCAGGGCCGATTTTGCGGATGCAGAGAACCGTGCGCGTCCTCATCCCTCCATCGCACGACTTACTGCAGCCCGACCAGTCGCCGATAAACCACCTGGAGCACACATACGCTCTCTTTAATTCTACATACAGAGATCACATCAACAACTTTACCATCATTCAGAAATGTAGTGATTTGAAACACAGAGTGTTAAACCTGCTATTACAGGGTGCTAAAACTGATTTTTTTTTTTTTTAAAAAAGGTGGTTAGATGGTTTGGAGACTTATTTTTAAAGGGAACCCCTCTTTTTTAGCATTCTCCAAAGAGCCACCTCCCCCAGACGGACAAACCAAAGAAGTGTTTTTTAAGAGTGAAGTAAAGTTCAGTCCTTTAATAATCTTAACAGTGCTAATATGTTTATAAACTGGCCATCGAGCGCTGATTGAGCTGATTAATGTAACTGTGTCTCATCACAGAGAACAGAAAGCCGAGATTATTTTTGGGATTGAAATTTCCGAGTGTCTGGGTATAGAGAATAACAGTGGGCATAATCCAGAACTCTGTGGGACACCATACTGGAATTTCTAGGATCTTAAGAATCTCCATTAATACAAACAAACTGATGATGATGATCAAGGTCAATAGATGGTGTTAATGAAAGCGATGAGCCACTCGGGGGCATGTCTTATTGGGATTTCATTGACTGTAACACATGCACTTGAGTGGCTTTTATAAAAACATTGCAAACTCATTGATCAAATCCATGCATTTGGGTATTTACTGACAGAAGAATGACTATAGTGTAGCAACTTCATTGATTTGAATCCTGGTGCATTAATACAGCATTCAGTTTCATCATGAATCTTCATAACCCAAAACGATCCAGTTTAGAAATGAGTCTAAGTAAGGCAAACATCATGGTTAATGATTTATAGGCAAATTAACCATCAATGCTCATTATTAAAGAGAAGTTTAGAAAGAGATCAGGACAAAAACACAGCGCTGTCAGACATGTGGTGGTTCTTGGAGGTTCTTGGAGGCTGGTGGAGCAGGAACAGGTTTGTGATGGTGTTATGAGTGATGTCTATCTCTCAGGTCAGGTTCAGTTCCACCTCCACTGGCACAGAATCGGAGCTGAAACACCAAAACCTTTTTTTGCTCCCCGGCTGAGACTCACAGCTGCCTGAGCTCTGACTGACTGCGTGCCTTGTTGACAGGAGAGGAGAAGTGTAAGCTTTTGGCCTCCTGCGTTATGGATATTGTCTCTCGAGACTTCACAAACTTGATTTGTTGATACAATTAAATGCATTTGGGCACTTTTTACACTATTCCTGATGCTGAGGCTTTTCTTTTGGCATGGGTTTATATCCAAAATAGTTCACAAATGAAGAAATAAATCATGTTGCTGTTTGGGGTTTGAGTGTTTTCTGTAAAAGCAGGTGAGAGATGAATGATTCTGAACACTGCAATGAGGACAAATCACAGGATATCACCAGATGGAATGGCTGGAATATTATTATTATTTTTATTTTTTTTAAGGAATTGTGGTGATTTGCTGATGAAAGCCGAGATGATGATGTGAGTATAACCAGCACGTGATGAGAGCAGACTTCTTGAATAAACACAGGATGAATCTTTTTTCTATGGTTACTCCTATACTCACTCAGGTGGACACGGTTCCGTGTTACAGGGCCTCTGGTTCTCCGGCGGTTTTCCCTCAGGATCGCAATAGCTGTTCTGGACCACAGAGTTATCATCCAGTCTTTTGCAAACCACCTCCTGTTTCTGCGAGCCTGCGAACACAGTGTAAATATTCACATCATTTCTGAGATGTTCTCTGAGACGTCAGTCTCTGATACTACACCGTGTAGTGTCATGTGACCGTGTGGTCAGTGTGCACGCGCTAAAAACAAGCCGCTTCCTCCAGAGGGCCGCTCGCTGACAGAGCGCTCGGTGCCCAGAGCAGGACGGGAACTGGATAATGTTCCCCTCAGCGGTATTTCTAGGTGTGTAAAAAGCCTCAGTTTTTAAGTGAGTGTCTTGCTGAATGACTTTTACAGAGAAGCCCTTCTTTTCTTTGGCTCTTGATTGCGAGATTAGTGCGGTGAGAGTCAGAGCCAGCGCTGCACTGTGTGCTCAGCAGACAAAGCCATCGGTTCTGCGCTGTACGGGGCCTCCAGAGGAAAAAAAATATGAAAAGCTGAAGTTAAACTTGGTGAATGCCAAGCCTGGCCAGCCTGCAAGGCCACCATGTGTGTGAGAGAGTGAGAGGGAATATTCTACCCCTCCATATAACCATTTTGGTTCTATCAGCTCTGTCGCGGAACCCATTATTCTGAGAAATCGATAAGGCTAAGCTGAGAGAGCTCGTTATGTCTGCTGCTTACTCACAGTGATGCTGAAATCGTGTGAAATAATAACGCAGCTCAGCGTTGGAGAGTGTGGAGCTGGAGTCGCTGCTTTCTGTGCCCTTGCACCATCACACAATAAAAAAGATTTACTTCAAGAATGTTTTACAATCTAATGCTATTGTGAGTACGGATCTAAATAAGGCCTCTCTAAATAAACCTGTTATTGGACCTGCAACAATGAAACAGCGGCATGAAAAACAGGCAGAACTCAAGCCATGCATCTGTACTGGTGCAAATGTGATGTAGCGTCTTAAAAGATTATTCCAACACTTTATAGCTTTAAACATCAAGAAAGGCAGCGGGGTTTAAATCCTTGCTGTGGAATTCTCCAGCTGCAGGGCTTCGATTCTGCCAAAGAGGAACGCTAACAACTAAACATCTCACACATGACATAAGTGTTGCTCAAGGGGATTTTCAGATCAGTGTAAATGAGGTGGCTGCCCCCGCACCACCCCGAGCTCCCCGCCCCCACCACTCTGCCCCCCCACACCGCTCTGCCCCCCCACATCGCTCTGCCCCCCCCACACCGCTCTGCCCCCCCCACACCGCTCTGCCCCCCCACACACCA
>JAQQZX010000009.1:21407564-21423732 GCA_030068355.1 Notoglanidium maculatum
GGACATTTAAGATGACTGCATATGTTTGAGAAGGCATGGGTCTGTTAATCTAGTGGATTACAGTGTTGGGACCATGACACTGTGACCAGCAGGGAATTAAGCTTCTTACAGGAACCCATTTGGACAAAAACAAACACAGTCCCACTTCTTGATCCCTCTAAATACACATTCGCATGTACTCTGCCCCCCCCACACACTACATTGCCCCCCCCACACCACTCTGCCCCCCCCACACACTACATTGCCCCCCCCACACCACTCTGCCCCCCCCCACACTACATTGCCCCCCTTACTGCAGTACTGCGACGTTTGCATTTTTTCAGCCGCGTATTGCGAGCACTCTGAATGTTTTCAGTGGCCGCAGCTTGAGAGGGAAAAAAAGAGCAGAGAAGGAAAACTATTTGTTGTTGTAAGGAAGCCATTTGCGTTTGGCGAGGCTGAGCACAGTCTGGTTGTGTTTGAGGTGAGAGCTCACATTAATGTGTGGTTCTGGCATTCAGACCTGCAAATCAGAGGCAGACCTCAGACTGTGCCATGAATTCAGACGATAGCAGAGATAGCAGAGAAGAAATATCATATCTCTATCATAAGTTCATATCCTATCCACAGTGCTGTGCAGAAGTATTCACCCCCTTGAACTTTTTCACACATTGGAACTGAAATGAACATAACTGGAATGTACACAAAAATTTTTTAGGAATTTACACAAAAAATTAACATCAATAAATTCTGCAAAATTATTTACAATTTTCCACGTTGCATCAGCACAAACTGTGGAAGGTTTCTCCAGGCTGTTTAATAAAGTTCTCAGGGCTTCTGATTTCTACCTGCAGCTGTACAGGTGAGCATTGCACCTGTGTGTGTGTGTGTGTGTGTGTGTGTGTGTGTGTGTGTATGTTCTACCTCCTGCGCAGGTGGCTGAGCACTCAGACCAGGGCAGGTGGTGCCAGGTGAAGCCCACGTCGTTGTCCCCGCTGCCCATGCGCTGGATGGGAACGTTAAACTTGTACCTGATACCTGGGTTCTGTTCCTGCAGCAGCACCTGCACACAGAGATTCCTCATCACCACACAGGTCTGAGATCAGCCAGAACACATGATTCTCTATAACAGCGGCTCCGACAGCAGTGCAGCTTTATATTAATGCGCTCGCTCTGATACCTTATTGTTTCCATAGCAACAGCTCATTAACAGGGACATGTGAATGTGACTGAAAACGTGTGAAGTCACTGATGTATTGAAGTTTTCTGTAATTTCTGTATCGTGTATAAAGGAGTCTCCAGCGTCAGTGCTGTGGAACAGCCAGAGGTAAAGCTGGAACTGGAAGCTTTCTGGAGTCTACAATTTAATCTGCGTTTGCATTCTTATTAACTTATAGAGAGAGAATAAAGAGAGACTGGAGAGGCAACGACTGTTTATAGCTGCTATAACATAAGTGACAACTTGTTTCATGGACAATTAAAAGTACCTATAAATGAATAAAAACTATGAGGTCATTCTTTAATGAATGACTTTTTAAAATCATTTCCTCAGTGCTGTGGTCTAAGAGGAATAAAACACTCGGGGTGTAACAGTTACTCTGCTTCATCACACCACTCTGTCACTCTGTATATTACTGTTACAGACACACACACACACACACACACACACACACACACACAGACAGACAGACACAGTGTTTATTACCTTCATCTAAGCAGTGAACCTGTTCAAGTGTCGAACATTCCTTTTTATAAAAATCATTTTTATGGCTGTTCATTTTAAGCTGAAGTTATGAATACTTGTTCTGGTTAATGAGCTTCAGATAAAAACCAAAATGAGTCAGTAAAGCTTAATGAGAAGTGTACTAGCTCTGAGAGTAGCTGATAATGATCATCGGTGCTGCAGGATTATAAAAGTTATAAAATAAACTATACACAGAATAATAAAATCTGCTCCGGGTCATTTTGGAAACCACAGGCTTAAGGAACGTGTGTGTGTGTGTGTGTGTGTGTGTGTGTGTGTGTGTGTGTGTGTGTGTGTGTGTGTGAAGGTAGTGCACAGTGCAATGTAGCCATGTACCATATGAGGGGCCTTACAAGCCATAAATCATTCTGACCCTCTCACATACACACATTCTTCTTTCACATACATACATTTTCACTCTCACTTTAAAATATTTTCATTCGCACACACATTTTTACACTCATTAAATTTTCAGTCCTTCATTTTACTCTCAAATGCATTTATTTTTAACGAACACATTCATACATTTCACACTCATGCACTTGTATTCCATGTATGCAGATGAATAAGGTATGTTTGTCTGAAGAAAATGTGTGTAAGAGAAGAATGCGTGCATGAGTGAGAGAGCGAGAGAGCGAGAGTAGTAGAAAGGGAAGGTAGGTCATTTCTCGCGCTGTGATTGAGAAGCTCGAGCAGAGTCATATTCAGGTGAAAATCAAACAATGAAGATATCTGTACAAGGACTCTAATGTACATTTACATTTATGTCATTTGGCAGACACCCTTATCCAGAGCGACTTTCATACATCTTACTTTTTTTTTTTTATACAAGTGAGCAGTGAAGGTTAAGGGCCTTGCTCAAGGGCCCAGCTGTGGCAGCTTGGCAGTGCTGGGATTTGAACTCATGACCTTCTGATCACTAGGCCAATGTCTTAACCACTTAGCTACCACAGACCCCTGTACTGATTGCTTCTCTAATTCTTGAAGAAATCTCAAGATTGACAGAAATCCAGATAAAGTTTGAATGTGATGAAGTTTTCCATACAGCCTCTCATGCAGACTTTCATATAGTTGGTCATTCTGACAGACGGGGTCATGAACGTTCTGTCTTAATCTATTATTAACCATCATTTTAAGTTTCATAAACTTATTTTGTGTGTGTGTGTGTGTGTGTGTGTGTGTGTGTGTGTGTGTGTGTGTGTGTGTGAGAGAGAGAGTAAAGAACACGTGTGTGTGGAAGTGAGAATGAAAATATATGAATGTGTTCAAAAGTAAAGTTTATAATAATACAGAATATATTACAAATATATGCATATGAAAGAAGAATGCGTGTGTGTGTGTGTGTGTGTGTGTGTGAGAGAGAGAGAGAGAGAGAGGACCAGAGTGAATTATGGCTTGTACGTCCCCTCGTAGTTTACTGGCTGTTTGTTAGAACCCCACACACATGCACAGGCGCACACACACACATGCACACACACGCACACAGGGCGGAGTGAGGAGGTGTTTTAAACGCTCTCTGTTTGAAATTGTCTGGCTCTCTCTAAATAAACTCCACATCTGTGCACAAACCTCACTTGAACTCTGGCTCGTGGTTTTAACAGCTATATATGTGTGTGTGCACAGAAAACCTCTGTCTGGCCAAACACACACACACACACACAGCACACACATTTGTGTGTGTGTGTGTGTGTGTGTGTGTGTGTGTTTCATGCTGAAAAATTCTACTCCTCTGAATTTTTTGTCTGGACTGAAGTGTTGGAAACAAGAGCAAAAATACTGAAACAAATGTTTGTGTGTGTGTGTGTGTGTGTGTGTGTGTGTGTGGAGTCAGAGCATGAATCTTCCCTGTAATATCTAACACACAATGTACAGTGTATTAAAACTGTCCTGTTATCTTATCTTTAAACACACTGCGCTTCCCCTCGGCTTTTATTGAAACAAACCAGATAATAAAACATCAACATTAATTAGAATAACTGACTCCTTAATAAATACAGATCTGTGCAAAAGCCACCCTAATGTTTAATGTTTATTTATGACTTATGCATTCCTGAGTCAGTACAAAAACATGTTACATTTCCAAACATTACCTTTACAGCAAAAATTAAATGTCAGAGAGAAATGTTTGTACTTGAGTAAAGAAAGCAGCAGAGACTTTTCAGATAAACACAAAAAAAAAAACGTCTCAAGAAGAAGAACTGTTCAAAAAACTTCCCACCAATTTCCCTCGACATCTGCAGCAAGGTTTCACTAGCTCTTACTTTATTACTCTTTACATTTTGTTGATGTAGAAATGTTTGATTTCATTATTTCTGAAAGCATCTTTGCGTTACAGCATCTTAAACTTTACTAACATTTATTAACATCACCGTTACTTTTATAAACACGTGTTTGCTAAGGACGCATCATAGTTTCTATCTGTAATGTTCGTGGAACGAGTGGTCACTTATGTTATTGCAGCTATAAACGCTCGTTCCTCACCAGCTGCTCTTTATTCTGTCTCTTAGAGTTAATAAGAAAACAAACGCAGTTTCAAAGTAAACTCCAGAAAGCTTCCAGTTCCAGCTTTACCCCTGACTGTTCCGCAGCACTGACACTGGAGACTCCTTCATACAAGACACACACGCACGCACGCAAACACACACACACAATTCTCCGTACAGGAAACGCCACCGTATGAACGGTTAACCCCCTGCTTCTGAGCAGGATCCAGAACTCAGCAGCTCTGTGCTGTAAACGTCCGACACCGTGTTATTCTCCGTGTTTCCTTTGTGTGACTTTTTGTGAACTACGTACCATGATGACCAGGTTCTCCGTGGTGGCCCCGAGCGCCTCCAGAGACTCCACCTCATCCGTCGGTCTCTTGTAGTGGAACGCCGTTCCTGCAATGTCGAACTTGCGAGGCCAGTCGATGGTCCATGCGCCATTGATGTAATAATCGTTTCCCTCAGACTTTAAAGCTGCGAGAGAGTAAAAGACGGCATGTTAGTCCACCGAGCCAGACAGTTCCGAGACATTGGTTCTCCGACCGTGTCTGTGGTTTTTACACTGCACACTGTGTGACCGTCTGATTGGCTGTGGTGTGACCCAGAGCAGAAACCCTGAAAGATGATGGCTGAAAACTGATCTCTGTGCAAAAGCATAGAGAGAGCAGTATATCTGAGGGGAAAATGATGCATTTCTTTCTACAAAATTAATGCAGCAGGTTGATGATGGAAGAAAACGATACCTAATGGCAAACTGACCCTCTTTACTTAGCCGTCTGTCTCTAGTTTCACATAAAATAAACAGTTGAAGATCTGCGATGCAGCAACGCTCCAAACACAGCGAGTCAGCAGCTCAAGTCCAGAAGTTAGATCAGTATTTACGTTGGGAAAGTTCCTGGTATTCAGAGTCGGGTTATGCAGCTGTTCTGAGCTCCATATTCAGATTATTAACATTGCCAGCGTGTAGTGCTGTTTTCAGAGTTTGTGTTAACTCGATTCACATAATTCCTGTGAAGAAAACGTACTCATGGTGTGATAATCTGACCCAGTGTTCATCTGCTACACTTACCGACAAACTTTAACTTCACTCATCATTTTATCCATATTCACTTCTCCAGATAAACCATGTCTCTGATTAAGAGGAACGATGAATTCTGTCATATTTATGCATTTAATATGGTCCTCAAATGACATTCTACAATGTGTTTGAGTGAATTTGCAGCCAAAACATTAATTACAGCATGACTTGTTGTGGTTATATTAAGCTGACAGACGGTGGTGCAGGACTTAACGCTGTACATAACGTCTGAGTGCTGAGTGCTGATGTGTCTATTCAGCTCGCTCCTCATCCCATCAGTCGAACGGCAGCGTTACGGGTCGCTGCGCTGTGCAGACCTCTGCACTGCTGTCCTCAATAGAGACGAAGAAAGTACGAGAAAGCAAAGAGAGAGAGGGGGGAAAAGATGCTCAGGTGAAGGTCTGGAACAAATCCGCCCAGAACGGTTCCAGCAGCGTCGTCAAAGCAGCAGCCCTGTCTCCAGGAACAACATACATCTCCAGATATTCACTCCTGTCCTGATTAAGATGGAGCTAAATTGCAGATGAGTGTTCCAGAAGTTCCCCGCTCTCGTCTGTATTAGGACTCACATTGGTTCCGTGCCTGTCACTCCATTTAAAAAGAAGATCTTTTTTAGTTACGATGGTTTTACGACCTCTCGACGCTGACGCAAGCAGAACTGGAAGAACAGAAGAACTCACTTTAACTGATCAGCGCTGCTGGACTGGAAGATGACAGATAGAACAGTTGGAAATGCGATGTACTCATATTTCACCTGCAGCTTTATTGCACTGCTCCTTAACGATACCTTTAACTTGATAAAAAATGTTTTTTTATGATGAAATGATTTTAGGATCATTAATTTAAATAGGCAATGTGGATAAAGTGTGAAAATGATCACCGCAAATGAGCTGGTGATAAACTAATGACATGCAGGAAGTGTTATTGCGTCATTAAATACAACAGCCAATCAGCATCCAATATGCAAATGACATCAGAGTGGATAAAACTTCAGACCCCGGGAAGGAATCTGACGCCTTCTCCCTTTATAGAAAAATGGTTCCTCTATGGTTTGTTGAATAAATAACAGTTCAAGCTTTACACAGAGGTTCTACATTTCTAAAAGGTTCAACAATTCATTTTTACATAGAACCTGTACAGAACCTCGAGAGAAACAAACTGAAGAACACTGTAAGATTCTAGATGGAGGGTTTTTCTAAGAGTTCCTCTAAGTGTTCTAGTGTCCTGCTCAGATGGATAAGGGTTCTATACTCAGTTCTAGGTTTGACATATCAAGGAACAAAGATCAATCAAAGAACAGTTCTACATTCCAAAACAAAGTTTTACATGGAACCTTTTCTGAAACAAAAGCCATTTTGTAGAGACAATCCAAGGAACCCTTTGATTGAATTATTAAATATTTGATAGAATTCACTCTTGAGGAAAAAAAGGTTCTTAAAGAGTTGTATGGCTGGTTAAGGGGTAGAGTGAGTACTAGTGTCCTACTTGGATGGTTCTGTTCTGTTTGATTGAATAAGGGTTCCTTTAGAGGAATAAACTGAACAACCTTTTAGCATGCTATATTTACCTTTTATTTCTCACAATATATAAAGGCTCTACGGTAATGTGATAATAGACAGATAATGGATAGATAATTGTTCTACTTGGATCTGTTTCTGACAGAGAAACCTTGAAGGCAATACTCTCCGACCGTGTTCCTGCAGATCTTCCTCCCTGAAGACTTTATCTCCAACCATAATCGTGCCCACCTTACCATCCAATGATTGTCTTAAGAAGTTCTTGATCAACTAAAAGAGGTGTGTTAGATTTAGGTTGGAGATGAAACCTGCAGGAAGGTGGATCTCCAGGAACGGGGCTGGAGAGCACTGCTTTAAAGAAAACCCAGATGGACAAACCGAAGAACTCATTGCTAGTATACTTAGTCTTGGAAAAAGAGGGTTCCTCAAGAGACGGGTAAGAGGTTTTTTGGGTACTCGTGTACTATTTTAGATGGTAAAGGGTTCTCGGTTGTAGTGTTCTCCTGGAGGGAATTGAAGAACCTTTAGGATACCAGCCTCAACATTTATTTCTCAGATTATTAAGTGTTTCTTTGAGTAGATAAACATTCTAGCTTCCAAAAAAGGGTCTGCTTTAAAGTTTTTCTGGAAGAGAACCCAAAATGAAGAAGACTTCCAGTTATTTGAAAACAGGGTTTACTGCTGCGCTACAGCGGAACATGATCTGACTCCATGGCGGTCTGGTTCTCAGGCCACGCAGAGGGACACTGAAGTATTCTAAGCATTAATATCCAGAGCTTGTGTTTAAACCACATCTTACATGTTCTCTAATAAACCTCAGTGTCTGTCCCAACCCCAGCGTCACCCACACGCAGAACCAAACCCAACAATCTGTCAGCTGCTTGGCCAGATTAATGTTTGTCCTCCAAACAGCTTGACTGGATGTTGAGTCGATTGTTTTAATTAGAGACACGGCTGCGGAGGTGAAAGACTCTATTCATCCTGTAGAGCCATGAGGAAGAGAAGAGACGCTGTCTGTCACACACATTCACATTTACACCTGCATGAAACGTGCCAAGAGAACCGCACGACTGCCAGCGTGTGTGTGTGTGTGTGTGCACCATTTCACAGCACACTCTGTTCCTCACTTAAATACAGAGCTGCGTCTGAGGGAATGACATGTCCACGCTGCGATGTAGTGCTCATGAGCCGCCAACAGAACACTCACCGATGTAGTTCTTCGACACGGCCACCTCCTGGATCTCAATGTGGACGGAACCTTTCGGAATCTGGACAACTTCCATATATCCTGGAAAAGGAAAAGTCTATCATTTTAAGTCATAACATAGAAAACTTTAAGTTGCATTAAAATGCTGAGTGGTGAGGATGTTAATGGTCCCATTCTCTGATCTAGGGTTCTACCCAACACCTTGAAGTGTTCTCCTAGAGGGACAAACTGAAGAATCCTTCAGTAGAACAGGCTGACCTTTTATTTTTCAGATCATATAGAGTCTAAGCTTCTTTAAAGATATAGATAACAGTTCTAGCTACTCAAAAGTGGTTCTACTTTTTTTCTATTTTTTTCTGATAGAAAGAAATCTGAAGAACTTCCTAAAATAAAGAACCCTCTGAGAACCTTCTGCTGTTGATCCACAGGGTACTACAGTGATTTCATTTTTGTTTATTTATTAAACTTCACATTTTTTAAAGCTGTTTACAGATACATTTAATGCTCAGTGAAACGAGTTGGTGTCTGTTGTCACTGACGTTATAGCAGCTATAAACAGCCGTTCCCTCAGCAGCCGCTCTCTATTCTCTCTCTTCAATTTAATAAGAGAAAAAAACCCTCAGCTTATGATGTGAGAGAGAAATGCAGTGCAGTGGAAACTCGTCTGTGCTGAAGATGTGGGAACCCTTACAGCTTTACCTCTGACTGTTACACTGCTCTCACACTGGAGACTCCTTCATACGCGACACACACACACACTTGTCCTTACAGAATTTATCAGTGAAGCGTGCGCTGTACACGGCCCTGCGAATGAGCTGTTACTATGGAAATGATAAAGTATTAGAACAAGCGCATTAATATGAAGCTGCACTACCATCAGCGCTGCTGTTATAGAGAATTAATCAACACCTTCTGACCAATCAGAGTGCTGAACTCTGCAGTGCTGGATATCTTGGCTATCATACAATGCTCTTAAAAGTGGCTTTTCTTTATGGTAAATATGGAGAGAGAGGGGGAGAGAGAGGGGGAGAGAGGGAATGAGTTCAGTCACTGAAGGTGAAATCAATAATAAGAGAAGGATGTACGGCCGGAGGAGAAGAAGCCCTCTCTCTCTCCTCTCCAAGGTTTCAGATGATTTACTAGCTATACCTTAAAAGGAGAAAATGTTCTGGTGCTATAGAGATGGCTCTTGGACTCTGATCCACATCATCACGTGAGCAATATTAGACGCTTTATTCGTTCCCTCGGTACATGATGCAATTAATACTCATGTATATTGTGTTACTGCTTCTATTTTGACAAGTTGTTCCTTAACCAAAAACATAAGCTTTATCACTGGGTGACAGCACATATAAAAAAAAGAACATGAAAAATGTAGAGTTTGGCAAGCGTGTGCTCTGGCCGTGTGTCAGGAGTCAGCGCCAAAAAAACAGCACTGACTTGTGCACTCTGCGCTCGCTACAGCAGGGACGTCTGCTGCGGAAAGCGATTAAAAACTTGTCGCGTTTGGCAGGAGTGTGGAGCACTCGGTGTGAGGGGGATCGGTGGAGTGCGCTCTCTCTCTCTCACTCTTTCTCACTCTCTCTCTCTCTGTCTGTCTCTATCGCTCTCTCTCTCTCTGTCTCTCTCTCTCTCACTTTTTCTCACTCTGTCTCTCTCTCTGTCTCTGTTGCTCTCTCTCACTCTTTCTCACTCTGTCTCTCTCTCTCTCTCTGTCTCTCCCTCTCTGTCTCTCTCTCTCACTCTTTCTCACTCTGTCTCTCTCTCTCTGTCTGTCTCTATCGCTCTCTCTCCCTCTCTCTCTCTCTCTCTCTCTCTCTCTCACTCTTTCTCACTCTCTCTGTCTCTCTGTTGCTCTCGCTCTCTGTCTCTCTCTCTCGCTCACTCTTTCTCACTCTGTCTCTCTCTCTGTCTCTCTTTTGCTCTCTGTTGCTCTCGCGCTCTCTCTGCTCCTTTCATTCCACATCCTCGCTCAGAGATTTCCACGCATGGCCGGTTTCTGCATGCTGTATTTTTCAGACTAAACGGCCTTATAGGGGCTGCCTGAAACAGAGCGGCGGTCCTGAGCTCCAGCCAGCGCACCGCACTAATCTGCCTTATAACTCACTGCTTGGAAATGGTTATGAGATCACGTGTGTGCTCGGGGAGAAGAGTTAGTCTTGGCTAATCGTTGCCGTTTGGCTAGCAGGCTCATGCGTTTTTTTTTTTGCTTGTGATTGTTTCCTGAAAGCTGGTGCTTGGTGAACACTGACCTCCTCTGGGTAGCGAGTCATTAAACAGGCCTTTAATGGTCTCACATGTGCTGCCGTCTCCTCCACACACACGGCATATGTCTTCTCTGGCATCAGAGCCCAGGATGTTGTCACAGCCCACATGCTGGAAACACACACACACACACACACACACGCACACGCACACGCACACGCACAGATGCTGTCAGATCATTCTGAGTGCTGAACAAACACACATGCTGAAGTTTTCTCCTCTGTGTAAAATACTCAGCACCAGCAGCATGACATATTTAAAGTTAGCATTAAAGATCACAAAGGTAATTCCAGAAGGCGTCTATTAAAAAACAACACTTTAAGGAGACACTGTTCTTGAGATTTATTCCTTTTTCTGTGGAACGCTACCACAAAGGGAACCTCCAGTGTGAGCACTAACAGGTTCTCGGTTTCTCTCTGGATGCTCCTGCTGTTTTAAATCCTCCCACTGTAATTTTTGCTGGCGTTCTTCACCACATAAATGTGCCTGTTCTCCAGACTGATGTTTCATGGAGAACAGCTTGCTTCCATCCTCTGTATTAAATGACAACGGGTGCGTGTGTGCATCACTTTTCCAAATATGTGTATGTGGAGTGGCCACAAACATGCACTGGCACCGGATTCTGTTCTTCATGTCAGCTCATTCTTAACAATTTCCTAATATGCACAAAAAACCTCCACAGCGCTGCCAGTTCATTTTATTAAACAAATAATATTGTAAGTGATTTGTGTATCCTGTTAAATTTGGCATGTCTGGCTAACAAAACATCCAACAATACAATCAGAACCAGAAGCGTCCTGTTCAGAGGAGAACCTCAGAGAAGAGCCTCCTTTACTTCTACAAAAGTCAGCTTTCTGAAGGTTTCATGGCGCTGCAGTTACGAGTGCTCCAGAGCCACTGAGGTTCTGCTGAAGAGCATCGTGTCTCTTACCCAAGTAAAAATGGCACACCGTAAGGAGAGGTGACTCTGGACAAATATTACTGTACTTCAGTGTTTCATTTAAAGAAAGTAGTCTACAAAGCTAGTGATCACACAAAGCCCGAGCAACAAACAGTTCGTCACTGAAGTGCAGAAGTAACGGCAGTGTTCATGTCAGGAACTCAGCCTCCTGCGGCTCAGACTCGGGTTACGCAGCTCCATGTTCAGATTATTAAAATCACCTGTGTGTAGTTCACACCTCTGCTGAACAGCGCGTGAGGATGAGGAGGGCCGAACAGCGAACACTCACCTTGCACTCTCCGTTGATGCAGATGTCCAGAGAGTCAGCTTGGCAGCGTGTACCGTCGATGACTGCAGGAGAACGTTCTGTGTAGAAGTTATAGCCCTCGGCCAGGCAGTTGAGCGCGCAGGGCTTCACACCACCTGCAGGATAAACACACACTGCTGTCAGGCGTTATTTCATCAGATAAACTGCTGCTCTTCTTGGAAAACGGCTCACTTACTTGTACACAGCTTCGCAATTATCTCAGACCTGAACGCTTGTTTTTTTATTATTGACGTTAGCAGCAGGTCAGAGAGGAGCATTACTCACAGCGGGACCTGAAAGCTCACTCTGACATCATAATTACAGAGAAATGAGGAGAGATGAACAGATATGCCAGACAGACAGACAGACAGCAGTTATCTCACTCTCTTTACGAGCACCTCGCTGAATTAAACGCTTTCTCAGAGCCAAACTCTGGGTAATTGGCGTGCTGCTTATTACAGGGGAAAGTTCGATAAGGGGACGACTGAAGGGGCTTTTTCAGAACCACTCAGATTGTTTTCAGTTTAGTTTTTAACTCTGTTTTGGCATCTCGCTGTTCTATTTCAGTGCAGGATTGAAGCAGCAGATATCTACGCCTCCGCTTTTATTTTAGGTTCAGCGCTTTGGGCTCGTCTGTGCTGTGGTTAGGACCGTGGTGGCGGCGGCGAAGTGTTCCAACATCCTGAGAATGAACTGAGAGCTGAGGGTGCACACACGCACACACACGCACACACACGCACGCACACGCACACACGCACACCTTAACGATATGGAGCGCTGGAATCTTGGGAATTTGCACACGATCAAAGAGGCGTTCACATTGTTGCTGGTACTCAGAATCCACACAAAGCTGTGTGTGTGTGTGAGTGTGTGTGTGTGTGTGAGTGTGAGTGTGTTTGTGTGTGTGTGTGTGTGAGTGTGTGTGTGTGTGTGTGTGTGTGTGTGTGAGAGTGTGTGTGAGTGTGTGTGTGTGTGTGTGTGTGAGTGTGTGTGTGTGTGTGTTCTGTCACTGGAGCACTGACTCATCAGCGCTTTATGAACGAGGTTTCTTCCTCATGTCCCTAGGTTTTTCCTCACACTCTCACTTGTTCATTAAATCTAAATGATGATTCCCAAGTAAATTAAATCAAGTAAAATTGAATTGAATTTAAGTTTCAAGCGACTCCCATCCCTGCAGTCCACAGTCATCACACACGACACCCTGTTTTTATATCCATCTCAGGACCCACCTCCTGTGTAAGGCTTCCAGCTGTAATATTTCCCACGGAACGGCATGCTGTCGAAGTCGGCACACTGCTTCTCACGAAAGTCTTGCGACCCTGCTGGACATGCCTACAAAACACAAACCATAGGATAAATATATTGTACACAATACAGCCAAAAGTATGCGCACCCCTGACCGTCACACCCACATGTGCTTCTCCACACAGTTGTACAGAGCGTCTCTGTGTGCTGCAGCGTTACTGTTTCCCTTCACTGGAACTAAGAGGCCCAAACCTGCCCCAGCATGACGACGCCCCTGTGCACAAAGCAGCTCCATGAGGACATGGTGTTCAGGTTAAGGTTGGAGTGGAAGAACTGGAGTGTCCTGCACAGAGCCCTGACCTCAACCCCACTGAACACCTTTGCAATGAACTGGAACTGGATGGGTTTCATTTCTCAGAATGATAAAACATTATAAATCTTTTGCATCCAGATGTCACCCAGAGAAACTAATTCTGTCTGAATAAAGCTAAAGGAGAGTTTTTGTGCTGTTTGGGTGGGATTAGTTTCTCAGGGTAATAATCTGGAATAATGTTTTCTCATGTCTCCTTTGTGATAAAACTTTCACATCCAGACATCAATTAAATTAAGTTTCTGCAGGATGTTGTCTTTGATCGTGTTTATTTAACCAAGAAAAGAATAAGACAGAACATTAACAGACTGAACACAAGCTTATGATGTCATGAAGATAGAAAGTGAGTGAGAGAGTGAGGAGGAGGAGGAGGAGAAGGAGGAGGGCGTAAAGAGATTAGCTCATTGTTGTGAGAAACAGACGTTTGCTCGGGGCCAAACATTATCACCAGGGGGCCACATCCTCCATGACTCTATTCATAATAAATTCCAACGGTGAACTAAAACTGTACAGTTAGTCTAGCACAGTGAGACGTGTCCTTCACCCCCCGTCTTCCTCCTCCGAGATCTTCATTTGGATTCCGTGAGTCGTCAGAGTAATTACGCCAAGGCCTCATATAGTGAGCATTGTTTTAAAACCCCGCCGTCTGCAGCTCCGCACCTCCCCTCTCCAGACTCAATGTCATCTGCATACCATCGATCTATTTGTTTTGGACGCAGAAGGTTTCAGGGGATGAAAAAGTGGTTTGGAGCATGCTGTTTGTTTTCCAAAGTAAACACTCGCCGCTTGCTCGGAGCTGTTATTTTTAAGATTTGTGGTAGAATAGCCTCAAGGCCCCCTAACCGGCTCAATTTTCACCTTAATAAAAACCTTAAAAATACGCAGTGTTTCAGAATTCCCATCTTTGTAAAATACTAGCTCTAATTAATTTGTTTAACTTATGAAAAAATAAAACGCTTATGAATTAAGGGATGACTCGGTTAATGCTGAAGGCAGCAGGAATTTCTGACGCATGCTCTCCACTTTGCCACTTGACTCGGTGTAGATTTCATAACTCCTGACAGCGCACACTTCGGCTGATTAAGAGCCCTGAGGCGTTCTCTCCTCCTGCGTTCATAAATTCACAAAGCACTCGCAGCCTGCGTATCTATCTCTATCCACACCTTACAATCCTGACAGCACTGCGAGTGATGCAGCGATGTCCATCTGGCAACCAAGAACTTTAATAACTGAGGAAGAATTAAGCAACAGATAGACAGAGCCATCACGTGTGCTTCAACAGCTCATAAAAGCAGAACTCGTACTCAGGCTCCACAAACCATCAGTGAAGATTCCACTGAGGACAACAGCTGTGATAACGAGCGCGTTCCAACTGCTTTTGGGTTCTCTTTCTTACGCAGAGCTCTACAGCAGGACCTGATCACAGATCCAGAGCTTTTTGTATGTTGTGATTTTTTTAAAATAATCACAGACTGATTAGATTTTGTAATAAACATTTAAAGGAATAAAATGTTAAAATTCTTGCAATTGTATTATTCTATTTTTGTGGAAATTTTTCTGGAAATTGAATAAAACTATTATCAAACTCAGTTTTTCCACTGTTTTTTAAATGCAACACTGGAAGTTTCTTTGCAAATCTTTATAATAAAAAACACTCAGGTTCTAATCGATAGCTGAAGTTGTTGTACATATGTAAATAATGAGCCTTATATTTGAAAGGTTATAAAGGGTCCTAGTTGCAAATGGTTTTAAGGACCATTGCTGTAGAGGAATAAATAGTCTAAAGCAGATCTGCCAATCCATAATCCGTATTCCTGAGTGGTTCCCATTTACACGCAGAAGCAGGAGAGAAACGGAAACTTACTTCGGTGTTGCACGATCTGTAGCGCTTCCTCTCCCCAAGACAGTACTTCCCTCCTCCGGATGGCCTGCAGAAAAAATCAGAAAGAAAAAAACAGACTGATGAAGAACCTACAGCACATCAGAGAACCCTTATAACAGATCTGAAGGACGAAAAAATAAAAGACACGTTCCTGACACTAGGAAGCATCTGCACTGCTTTTGTGTGGACCATAGAATGTCAAATATACACAGAACACTGCAACACTGTTCCTGTTAGAGAACCCATACACGGATGGAGAGAACCCATCCACAGATGGACAGAACCCTTCACTGACAGCACAATGGCTGGAGCAATTGTTCATCTTCTTGACCAGACCCATCCAGCTGGAATGAGAGAACATCTCGGTAGAGATGGAGCTGGATCACCGTCAGGATGCTGCCTCATTCACAGAATAAAAGCCTCCCACAAATGGCTCTCCAGGGGGAACGGAGAACTGTCAGGCTCGAGCGCTCAGGATATTATTACAGCTGAAAAGTGGGTTAGCAGATCTCACCGGTCTGGCCAGATGTTATTTGTGGGGTTAAGTTGCTTTTTCACGCTACATCAACAACTACTGTTTCTAAGCTGCTGATCTTCTAAGCCCAGCGCTGCTCAGCTCCGGGCCCGGACGGGTCACGTGATCACGTGGTAATGTTTACTCCCCCTCATAGGTGGAAGGTGAATTAGAGCAGGAAAAGATAAGTCAAACACATGCGGAGAGAAAAAAGTGACATAATTGTAAAGTAAAGTGGAGTTTGAGTCACACCGAGCGTTGATGGACTGCACACTTGAAGATCTGTGTGAGCAGTAAAATGGGGCAGCGGTCGGAAAAAAGTCCTTGTCAGATGCGTTTCTGCTCACCACGTTTGTACACCATCAGATCGTACTGTTGCTCTTGTGACCGCTCTCATCAACAAGGCTGTAGAACTGGATATTTTTGTCTGCTTTTCACACCATTCTGTGTTGTGTTGTGTGTGTGTGGAAATACCACCTACACTATACAGCCAAAAGTATGCGCACCCCTGACCGTCACACCCACATGTGCTTCTTCTCCACACAGTTGTACAGAGTGTCTCTGTGTGCTGCAGCGTTACTGTTTCCCTTCACTGGAACTAAGAGGCCCAAACCTGCCCCAGCATGACGATGCC
>JAQQZX010000009.1:21423757-21436770 GCA_030068355.1 Notoglanidium maculatum
ATCAGCGCCTGACCTCACTAACGCTCCTGTAGCTGCATGAACACAAATCCCCACAGCCGCGCTCCGACAGCTAGTGGCAAGCCGAACAGCAGAGTGGAGCGCGTTATAACAGATCAGGGAAAGGTTTTGTATACATTGATCAATCTAGCAGACTCATTTCTGACAGGCTTGTTAGTCAATATGAGGACTGTGCTGGGTTTTTTTTTCATGTAAAAGCACTGCTGTTTGTCCAACATCAAAAGCATGCCGATGATTTGAGACGGAGCATCAGATTCCACTCAAGGATGACGCTGATGGAGCTGAAGGTCCAAGAAACAGAGCCGTGTTCTCGGAAAAGTTATGCTACAGTTACAGCGAGTAATGAGGTTAGACCTGGTGTTGGGCATAAGGAGGTAATTTAAGGATATTGCATGGCACGCAAGTCAATCACCTTCGGAAAATAACTGTAAACCGGCACAGAGTAGAATATTTCCGACCCTGTTTATGTGAAAACTAGTGCGTTCTTCATAGACACTCATGTGAGAACATTAGATATGGAAAAATCGATTAAACACACAGCGACATTTTCAGGAGGGCAATTTTCCAAACTGACTCCACTGAGTTGATTTGATTTCAGAGCGTCTCAGATGACTAATCCCATCATCTACAGCAGGGTTATTATATTTATATCTGTGGTGGGAACAGCAGCAGATCCAAACTAACCCATAAGGAGACATGTCCTTTAGTGATCTTCAGATCTTATCATTTGTGTTCAGCTCCAATTCAGCATCAGAAATAAATCTTCAGGAGATCAAAGATTTTAATTTCCAGAGTTTCCAGAGCTCCACACACTGCAGTGTAGGTTTCAGGTTGTCGTGACCATCAGGGAGGTTTGTTCTCCTCCTCAAGAAAAAACCCCAAACCAAACACTCGGACAGTTTGAGCTGCAGTGACGGACCGAGCTCAGATGAATACCATTCCTTTTCTCCTCTTTGGTTCTGTTCATTTTTGGGGTCCCAGTTTCCTTTCCTCAGGAGCTGATCACCTAACCAGGCGATGTGTGAGAACTGACGTTTCCACAAGAACCTAGAGGAACCACAACCCTCCATGTGCAGACGGAGCTATGAGATCAAGTCATGTTTGTTCGTGTGCAGGCAATCTATCTGTACGAGAGAACAAAATGAAGATGATTGTCTTCTTATGTTTCTTCTTTCAGAGCCAAATCTGATCTGATTTTTGCAGATCTGAATAAAAGCTGCAGCAGTGGACATGTTCTTACTCCTCAGTACCTGGAAGAAAGTTATGTCCATCAACCTGAGGAAAGAAATCAGCTTCTTATTCACTTCACTGCTGAACAGCTTTTATTATATCTGTTATTATCTTTATGACATCTGTTTTTACGCTCCAGTTGGTTAATATTAATCCTTCAGTGCTGACACTGGAGACTCCTTCCTTAAACATCTCATATCAAAGATTTTTAAATTCCATCTGCTGTCTGCTGTACAAGTCCCTGTGAACGAGCTGTTACTATGGAAATAATATATAATATAAACCTGAGCTGCTGTTATAGAAAACTAATCAACACCTTCTGACCAAACAGATTGATGTGAGTGATGGTGAGCGGTGCTGTAGTGATGATGATGATGATGATGATGATCTCCTCCCCTGACTCTTACTTTGCCTACTTACGCTGGACTGTCACAGTGACGCATGGACGAGGAAACTCCTCCGCCGCACGTCCGGCTGCACTCGCCCCACTGCGTCCACGGCCCCCAGCCTCCGTCCACGCTATGCGGCCACGTCCCAAACGCCACACACTCGCCCTGGTAACACCACTGAAACACACACCCACACACTGAGCTGTAAATTATACAATCAGTGAGATCGAGGTCACTTTTACACACACACACACACAAACACACACACACACACTCTCCCACTCTCACACTCTCTCCCACTCACACTCACACACACACACACACACACTCTCACACACTCACACACTCACACTCACACTCACACTCACACACACACACACGCTCTCTCGCACTCACACACACACACACACACACACGCTCTCACGCTCTCACACTCACACACTCACACACACACACACACACACACGCTCTCACGCACTCACACTCACACACTCACACACACACACACACACACTCACGCACTCACGCACTCGCACTCTCACACTCTCACACTCTCACACTCTCACACACACACACACAGACATAGTGCTCATGGCCCACTTTCAATTGCAGTGAGAAAGTGATTCAACTGAATCAATTCAACTGCAGGAAGTGAATCAAACACGCCGTGTGTTTTGGGTTGTGAATTTTGTGATTTCTGTGCACACTTGGTAAAGCCTTGTTTATGGTTTTTCATCACTGTATTTCTGAAAGAGTTTTATAAGGATGTTTTTTGCTTTGTTTAATTATGTGCAGTGTAATTATATATTATATTCATATGTGTGGATCCAAACCAAAAGAATCAATTTCACTCTGATTTTGACTCACAAACCAACTGAAACTGAAAGTGTGATAAATTCATGGTACTGCCTGTTATTATTAGCATCTCACTGTACAGCAGTACAGCTCTGTTAAATCTATGTTGGTTATTTAGAAGAACAATAAGTCAGGACTATAAAGCATTAAATTAACACTGTTTTTAATCTAATCTAATCTAATTTAATCTAATGATTTTGTTTTTTATCAAAGAGATGATTTTGATGAGTTTCTCAGATGCATCATGAAGTTAAAATCACTTGGTAAGGAGAGAGAGTGTTCAGTGTGATGCTCGCTCGACCATTTGCATCATGTTCACTGTTTGATGACTCAAACTTAAAAGAACATCCCTGAACATGAACGCAGTAAAGTGTGTTTGTGCTTTGCAGTTTTCAGAAGCAGATGATGCGTGAATTCGTCCTAAAACTCTAAATAAATTCTACATTAAGTGTTAAATGACGCACAGCTAGTCAGACCGTAAGGTTTGTTTTGCAGATTCAGTAAATGAGTATTTCGGCAGGAAGCAGGTTTAAACTTGCGGCCCCGCACGCGGTTCGGCCCGGGTCACGCCCCCACGTCACATTACACGCTCATGCAGAAATGGCTGATCTTCATATTTCTTTGATGCCAGTGTGTCCAGAGCCAGACATAAGTACATACACTTGCTGGAAAAATAACAGCGGCTCGAGCCGGGGCGCTCGGCTGGTCCAGGACCACGTAGTGAATAGCTCCAGTGGGTTAACGCTAATGAAGCACGACAGCTCATGGCCCTCTCTCATTCTTCCCCTTTAGCCATCCACAATGCTGGCTGTAATCTTTATTAAAACTGTCTCTCTAACCTGAGCTCGTTCCCACTGCCTGGGATATTTCTACCTGACACTTACAGCACAGCGTTCCCACTAGCTCGGAATATCAGGCAACAGCTGCACTCCGAATAGACATCAGAGAAGGACAGAAAGATTTTTTCACTCATCAGGGGGCAAATGTTAATCAAAACTAAACCTTAATTTGCATCTTAATTTACAAAGGAAAAGAAAACAATTTGGTTTATTTTATTACACGTACATGAAAGTTCTACAATTTACACTAATAGTGAAAAAATAAAACTTGCCTAAAAAGTTTTGCCCCCCCCCTCCCCCCTCCCCCCTCCCCCCTTGCATCTACTTGGACACCATATTCCTTCACATTCTTTGCCTTATATCAAGTTCCTACTCAAATAAGAGTCGCTCAACATCCAATCAGCATCCAGTTTCATACAGTCAGCTTACAGAAGCTCCACCTCTTGTGCGCAGGTTCCCATTTAGGGGTGTGGCTTTAACAGAAGGGGTGGGCCTAGATTTGGACACGCTGTACAAGTGTTTCAAAATGGCTTTGGCTAACTTTTTTTAAAATGAACTGCTGGAAAAAACAACTGCATCATGAAAAATAACTCATCAGCTTTAAGGAACTAAAGACATCAGGAAGTGCTGTTACAGGAAATTAATCAGCGATGGGGTGGTGAGTTGAAGCGGAGTTACTTTTATACCCCTGAAGCTGATTATTTTCCTGTAACAGCATGTTATATAACACCACAACAATCTGACGAAGCTTACGATAATTTATTCATCAAGGAACGACGTCATCCCTTTTATCCGTTTTATCCTCTTTATTCTCTCTCTCTCCGCGTTAATAAGACAAAAATAAATCAATCAAAAATGCAGTTTGTAATCTTAGCGAGAAACCGCAAAGAAGCGTAAACTCCTCAAGTCCCCGCTTTACCTCTGACTGGTGCAGAGCGCGTTAGAGTCCAGTGAGTGGTGGTGTTGCTGTGTGGATGTTTGACTTACCCCTTTCTCAATGCTGCCGGTTTGGCACAGCGTTCCTTCTGCGGCCGGAATACTGTTAGTGACACAGCGGTTACTTTTGCTAAGGCACCAGAGCTCTCTACACACTTCCTAGGAAAGAAGGCAAAAGCAAGTTGGTCAGAATATATCAACTGGGAGAAAAAGACACGTTACGCACCGTGCCGGAGTACTGTTCCACTTTTTTGATATTTCTTCAATAAATGAACGGTTTGTGGTCTAAACAGAGGAACTGCAGTCAAAATTCCAGACATGACAAATAAAAGCACTACACACATCCTGCAGATGATAGGCAAAACAAAAACCTACTGATCTCCTTCCAGACATACTGTATACTGCTATTTTGTTCTCTGTGTTTTGGCTTCCTGTCCTGATTTAGGACGAGGCCCAGGAGAAGCAGTAGCTCCACCTCGCTGCGAGTCCACATGTGTGAAACCTCATGTTGGTGTTTTTCTGCTTTTCTCCATCTCTAACACTGACTACACATTAAAATATTACGCCACAGTTTATGATGTTCTGTCCCGGGGCTGTTGTCAAATGTTGTTTTCAAATCGTTTCTGCAGTTCAGTTCAGAGGGGAATTTTATTGTAAACCCTATTTTTTTAAATACGTGTAAAAGTTTTGTATTCACGTAAACAGGACCTGAATCTCGCTTCACTTCACGGTCGCCCAAATCCAGAGTCGGCTCCTTGCAAAGGTAAAGAGGAACCGTGTCCACGTGTAGAAGGCCGAGCCCTGCGCTACCTCGTGTAGGATTTCCTCTTTAACGAGTGCTCGGCCCGTTTTAAAGCCTTGACTTCAAAGGATTTACAGGACAAGCGTGTATGAGGAAGGAGCAACCCTCATGAAAAAGACTTACGGTATAGAGTTGGAGCTCTGACCCCTCGGAGTCAGCGAGTCAGAGACATGAGTCGCTCGGCCTATCCAGAGGAAATAAAGCAGCAAACGGGCTCTCGCATTACAACTGCTGCATCTCTACGTCTGGGTTTAATAAACCTGCTCAGTGCTCACAGGATGAGGAGGAATTCGATTCAATTTTATTTGCATAGCGCTCTTTCTTAATAGTGGACATCATCACAAGGCGGGATCACAAAAATATATCAATTCTGGTTATAAACGTATGAATTTATAAATTTATTTATATATATATATATCTCCCTGGTGCTGACAGAGGAGCGGCATGAAAGGAAAACACCACCGCGCTGATTAGGCTGTTCGGCTCCTACGAGGTTTATTACCGTGCCTAACTTGTTCACCACTATGCAGGTGAAATCACATGACCTGAGCAGGTTGAAGACCAAACTATGATCCACTGTATCAAATTAAATTAGTTCCTGATGCAACAATACTAACAAATGGAATGAATTTAAGTTGACGTTGCTCCTCTGGCAGTGAAAGCCAGTGATTTTGCCATCCAGAGCCAAAACCTTCAGCGTTACAGGGTTTGTAATCATTAGTATTAGCAGTTTAGCGCCTAATTCCTTCTCTGCAGTTGCCAATAAAACTAAGTGTTGCGTTTCTTCCCGAGACCCCTGGCTAAATCCATGTTTTGTTTTGCTTTTTTTACCCAATAACCTTTAAAAGCCCTTGCACTGTTCATACTGTGTTTAGATGGCAGTCATGTAAAAATAACTTGGGTTGTTGCACTCAAACACACAACGCTGTCGCTGGCTCTTGCTTGCAGACCAGAGTTGATTTTCATTGATTTCTGATCCGTCTCTGGAGAGCGCTTTGAGATGAGGCCCCATCCTCTGGTTGGTTGAAAAACAGAGTCTAAACCTGAGCCAGAAGCATGACATCTACATCCGCCTGTGTTCCCAAATAAACACTGGACGTAACGTTGAGCATCTCAGTGACCTGATGACCGCTGCATCATTCATCTGTCTTCCTTAATCAGCCCGTTAGCTCTGTGGCCGTGGAAGCGCTGTCCAACAGGCTGTGTTCCAAACCTCCGGGACGCAGACAGATCGACCTGAAGCCATCGCTGCCAAATCCAAATGAGTGAATGCAGCGGGAGCGCGTTCAACACAGCGACTCCCTCTTGAGCTGTCAGTGCTCATTGCTGTGCCTCGACTCACCCAGGACTTCGGCAGAATGCCCTCGCTAGGGCAGAAACCGCAGCATCCATCTCGAGCATGCGTGCTGCCGGTCATTAGCGTCCGGCTGCGTCGTCACAGTTAGAGCAGGCTTCCAGTCGATTCAGCAAAAATGTCTAGGAGTCTTTCTATAAAGTCATTTTAAATCCAAATTGATGTGGCTAAAATTCTCTAAAGGGTTCTTTAAGGCTAGATATTTAAAACACTATTCATTTTATTATTTATTCATTTGTTGTACTAAACTCTTTTAGCATTTATTATTATTATTATTATTATTATTATTATTAAATACTTTGGGATGCTAACAATCCAGGATCTCATTTCCCCAGTTTAAGCATCTTCATAGTAAAAATGACACCAAAGTGACTAAACTGAATTAGTTGATGCCAGACAGCTGCT
The DNA here is from genome assembly GCA_030068355.1 of Notoglanidium maculatum. NCBI lineage: Eukaryota > Metazoa > Chordata > Actinopteri > Siluriformes > Auchenoglanididae > Notoglanidium > Notoglanidium maculatum. The sequence goes on from JAQQZX010000009.1 coordinate 21,430,586, forward strand.
TATTGTTCGTTAATTCACTTCACTCGGTTCGTCCCAAGTGAGGATGTTAAGTCAGCATGGCCGTCTGTAAGTCAGTCCGGGTTAAATCTGACCCTTGGGACACTTCTGACCTCCAGTCTGCGTGGACGATTTGTGAATTTAACGGTTAAACCGACGTCTGGCTGAAACAGATGAGACTGTCAGAATCCACTAATGCTGCACGCTGTAATACGACCGAGCCAAGAAATCGCTGGCTCTCGTCCTCGTGATGACCGTCTCTCATTCTGATCACAGTTAAGAGAAAAATTACAGGGTTCTCTTTTTTGGCATCTGCTCGTAGATATTTCTCTCAATGAACTAAATAACTGTAATCTCTTGTAATTTCATTTCTGGTTCAGACGTTTATATGGACCACTGTATATCCATACCAGGTATTATTATTATTATTATTAATATTATTATTATTGCTCCTGAATTCTCTTGGCTTCCATCAGGTTCCTTCCTTCTCCTGCATGTCAGTCGCTTTACCACAGACTGTTATTCTACAGAAAATCATTTTCATATTATAAAAGATGAAGTTTAAGCAGTTCACAAACCTCCATCTGGTTCCGTCTGAAAGATAAGAGGAGAATGTGCTTGGAAGAATTGGATGAATAATCCTGAAAACTACTCTGAGGTGTTGGCTTTGAGGTGAATCTTTCCTTTTCTACTTCAGAGTAAAGTGTGTAGTTAGGATTTAATACTGAAATTACACACATCGGTATTCAGGACATCGGAGGAGACGCGTCTTAATCGGACCCTTATCTCGAGCAGTGAAAGTTATGGATGAAACTCTCTGTAGGAAGAAGAAGATGAGCTCTGGTTCGATTATCCTTTCAAATTAATTCAAAATAGTGCATTAAATGTGAGATAAATTCACCTAAATCCTGCACACATGTTACAATTTCCTAACTGTCAGAGCACAAGATGAACAAATAACCATCTGTGCTGGAACAAACGCTATTCTACATGATGCTGAACAATTTTGCTGAAGTAAATTAAACCAATTATTAATGTAATCTTTACAACCAGCACAATGTCGGTGATGTACGAGACTTCTGTTAGATTTATTTCTGCACTCGCCATCTCATTCAGATATAATCTTATTTCTCTTCAGTCATTGCATTTTGTAAATTGTCTCTTGCTTTTATGCTACATCTGGTTATACTGGATAGAAAATAAAATAAAATGCTTTTCCGTCTTCATTCCACATTTTCTGTCCCTGATTTTTGACTTTTTTGGTGAACCTAATCTCCTCCAGAGAACTCTGTCATAGCTGACCCTGTGCTCTGAGCCCAACTCGCTGACATGCTGGAGTTAATAACATACATGTCTGTCTGTCCTTCTGTAGAACCTTTAGAACCTATCCAGAAAGCTGGAATCGTTGCCTATCCAACATACAGTAAGAGAAGTGAGTTATTTATAATCACACTGGTTCCTTAAGAGTCAGGTTCCCCTGCAGGTTTCTTCCTCATGTTGTCTCAGGGAGTTTTTCCCTCACCGCCGGCACATCTGACTCGCTCATTAGAGATACATTTATTCATTCATATGTTTAAAATTTAATACCAGAATTGAAAAATTTTTGTAAAGCTGCTTTGTAACAATGAACATGGAATGTGAGATTAATCCGTTTATCATCAGTGGCGCGTGCGCTGTACACATCCCTGGGAATGAGCCGTTACTATGGAAACGATTACGTATGAGAGCGAGCGCATTAATGTAAAGCTGCACTAAAGTCAGAGCAGTTGTTATAGAGAATTAATCACCACCTTCTGACCAATCAGAGAGCAGAACTCGGCAGCGCGGCGGTGTAAATTATACCTACTCTTTCAGTTCCAGACTTTCCACAGCAATGTAAGACACACTGACTACACCAAGTAGTCTTTTATATTTTATGGTAAAAGGAAGTAAAGTCAGTCTCTTCTTCTACAAAATCAGCTAAGCAGATATGAAGAACACTCCAGTATATCAGGCGAACGTCTGCTCCATCATCTGCTCGCACTGAGATGATAACAGATCCAGACGTCCATGCAGAAGTGAATATATGGTCAGCGTCTGGACTGTTTGCAGCCCAATCTGAGTAACAGCTGTTCTAGAGAGGCACTGATACTTCTTAATGAACGTGATATACGTTTACAAGACTTTTACTCCAGCATCAGAGGAGAGTTTTTCAGCAGTAGAGCAGCCTGGGGAACACATCAGCATCCTCCAGCCAGTCCCTCCTGGGTCAGTGGTAAAAATAATAACTTGTCGTTTGGCATCGCATCTCTTCCAAGAGCTTTAACCATCAGCCTGGTTCTCCGCAAACGGCTTTCTGAATTATTCCTCATCATTAAAGATCTTTTATCCAAATCAAACTTATTAGAAGATCAGGAAGAAAACTGCCAAGCCATAATGTAATCACTGGCACAGCTGTAACTTTCACTACGGTATCCTCTCATTCAGATTTAATCCCAGGAACAAATATTTTATTTTGGAATGCGGTACATTATGTAATCAGGCAGACACACGTCTCCTGACTGTTGAACTTCATCACTGTAACTGCGCTTGGAAATCAGACAAACGAAGCTCAAATCCAGTCACGTCACTGCTTACCAGGAGACGTTTATTTAACACGTCTGAAGGAGTGTCCAGTGTGAGCGCTGCGTAACAGTCAGAGGTAAAGCTGGAGCAGTAAGGGTTCCCACATCTTCAGCACAGAGGGGTTTACACTGCACTGCACTTTCTCACTCACATGGTGAGCTGCACTTAGTTTGAGAGAATAACGAGAGGCTCATGAGGGAAAGAGTGTTTATAGCTGCTAGAATGTAAGTGAGAACAGGAACTCACTCGATATTCACAGACGTTTCCTGCACTTAAACATGACTGTAGACAGATAAATAGTGTGATGTATCTGTGCATAAAAATGAAATCATTAGTAAATGCTCTGTTTCCACCCTGAAGTTGATTATTTTCCTATAACAGCACATCCTCAAGTGTTTCTTTCATCTTCCACCACAAGAACATGGCAACAATTACGATATTTACTTTGTTAATGAATGACACCTTTTTATCTGTTTATAGTTATGACTAATGTCCTGAAGTGTTTTATCGCTCACTAATTTACACAAACCAAAGTATTGACTTAATAGCATAAACTTAAATTTACCTATGTAAACTACGTACTCATAACTTGAAAAAAAATATCAACAGCACAAAAATGGCCGCCGTGCTCCCCTTCACTCCCATTCGATAAAAATGAAGCTAAAATCTCTCCGCATTGGTGTCAAATTTGCAGCCAGTGTCTGCGCAGTCGGGACTTTCTCCTTCTCGAGTCTGCGCAGTGGAGAGTCACGGCTTTGCTAGGCCCCGCCCCCTTCTCCAGCAGAAACGATCAGTCGAATACAGTCACATTCTCAGATTCTCTTTATTACATCTATCCAGAGAGTTTAAACAGTTTTGGCTGGAGATATTTCATTAATACGGATGTGTCTAGGAAAGACTGATGTGATAGTTTCTCTGATAGATGGATGTGACTAATGCAGAGTCGGCAGTGAGCTCACCAGGGTGGGTTAAAGCTCATTATCTGGGACACAGGGCTGTTCTGAGTGCACTGTAAACTCACTAACTAGTTATAAAATCCATCCTGATGTTACAAATTTCAATAGTTAGCTGGCTGGCTGGCTGGATGTGGCTAGGTAGCTAGCACAATTGCTATGTGGCTAGGTAGCTAGCACAATCACACTTACCTTTCCCTATGAAACCTCTGGATGTTTCAAGTGTTTTTGATAACAAATTTTATTTGTGCATGTATACAGAAAAGTCTAATTAAGTCGGTATATGAGAGTAAATTGTGAGGTGAAATTAACCGCGCTCTTCCGGCCAAGGCTGTCAGTCAGGTGTAGCCCCGCCTTCCACTTTATAGATGAATAACATTTCAAAAACTAATTTCTTAAAAAAAAAGTGCAGATATCATTGTAGGGAAAACTGTCAGATTGAATTAGGCACTGTAGATGGAAAGACAGTTTAGCTGAGAAAAGCTGAGAAAAATAGACAGTTTTGTCACTGAAACACATGGGGATGGGCGGAGCTAAACGCTGTACACAGCCTTCACTTTTTAGAGAGGATGTGCTGTCCATTTTTATACAATCGAAGTGAAAAACATATTTGGATTTATCCAAAGCAACGTCTATAAAAGATCAAATTTTAATAAATAAAAAATAAAAAGACATTAATAAAACGGACTGGGCCAGTTTGTCCAAGGCTGACACGCCCTCCTCTAATCAATCTACAACCGTGAACGCTGTAACAAACTACACAGAAGAACAATGAAGTGGCGTGAGAGTGCAGTGCGTTCTTCTTACCCCATATTTGCACTGTCTGGAGGAGGCGCCGTACTGAAAGCGACACTGCTCATCGGCATCATACACCTGCCCCGGAGCCACGGTGGGGTACAGGAAGTCCCGCTTCAGAGGTTCGTTGTCCAGACATGTTCCCCGACCTGAGCTGTCAAAAAACAAATCTACAGTAGGATCGGCTCTTGGACAGCGTTCAGTATTCACACAGCAATGAAAACAATCATCTCCAAACATGCAAACAGGAGAGAAATGTAAAACTAGAGCGTGAGAAATGTAAAGCTGAGCATGCAGAATGACAGACAGCATCCTTAAAACCCAGACATTTAGGCTTATATGGTGCTCTTGGCCTCGCATGAAAGTCTTTGAAGCACCAGTGAAATAAGGAGTGAAAGATAGGATGTAAGGAAAAAGGCAGTGGTGTGTCCGTGTGTTTAGTCTGTTTAGTCAGAGAGAAATATGGATGCTCTGAAGAACCACTCACAAGGGGGTGGAACTGCGGCGTCTGCTACTCCGAGACACGTGAGAAAAAAATGAAGCGTGGATGAGGAAAAAGGCCGTGAACCAGATGTTTTCTTAGGTTCTGATTATTCTTAAGCTTGAGGATGAACATCTCAGAGATGTGTCTGGGAGGGATTTGTGGGCAATTTATTAGGAAGGAAGTAGTGATGGCTCTGTTAAAAACTAAATACCTTTACAGTAACACCAACACGGACAAGGTGGAAAGCTGCGATCAGGGTGGAGGGAATCTGAGCGGTGACACACGACAGCAACAAACAACACAAGCTCAGGAATCTGGTTTCTGTTTAACGTGCCAGAGGAAGCTTCGGCTGAAACAGGGATCTTTGGCTTCCCACTAGAATATTGGAAGGCTAATCTAATTCAAAACTAAACCAAATATATATCGGAAAGGAAAGGAAAGAAACACACGCTTTTTGCCCAGGGCAATGGGGGGAACGACCGACGCCGTATTCAGTTACATCCCTTCCTTTTTTTCCAAGTTGTTTGGTGGAATAATCCTTTACTTTGGCTTCCACGCGATCCCCTCTGCTGGGAGAAACACAATCCTGGCTTGAGCCCCCTCGGATTCTTAACGTACCAGCACAGACCTCTCAGTTTATTGCTTCAGAGGAAGACAAAATAGTCATCTTAAAAATAGAAACGATTAGAAGAAATGTCAACAAAACTTCCTCCCAAATGATACTCGGTGGATATCTGGTGTAATGCAAAGAGACAAAACTGGCCGCTGTTTTTAGACTCGGAAGAAATGTTTTTAATCTAAAACTGCAACACAGACGTCTGTTAGCGGTCAGTTCAGTACCGTTGTCTGTCTTATATAAAAACATGGTGTTAATAAAGCTTCTCTCTGTAAAGCAGGCAGCATTGAGCAACCCTTCTGAACAGAGGCCTGCTCCAGAACCGAAGCTGTTTATCTGGCAGCGAGACACGACCACACTTCCAAAATCATGTAGATGAAGAGCGAGACAGAAACAAGAGACGTTCTGATCACTGATGAGCGATGTATGAGCCAGAAAGAAAAGACACACTATTGCAAAATGTTGATCTCGTTCAATTTCATTAGTTAATTAATTCACGTTCTTATATTTGCTGCTCTCTGTTTCTGTCCACTTTCTGCCGTGACAATTTCCCACTTGTGGGACTAATAAAGGTTTATCTTATCTTATCTTATAAGTTCTCTCAATCCATCCATCCATTATCTATAGCGCTTTATCCATCTGGTTCGCGAGGAAGCTGCAGCCAATCCCAGCATCTTGGGGTGAGAGGCGGGGTACACCCTGGGCAGGTCGCCAGTCCACCACAGGGCCGACACAG
>JAQQZX010000009.1:21453143-21468386 GCA_030068355.1 Notoglanidium maculatum
CAGTTCTTCCACTCCAACCTTAACCTGAACACCATGTCCTCATGGAGCTGCTTTGTGCACAGGGGCATTGTCATGCTGGGGCAGGTTTGGGCCTCTTAGTTCCAGTGAAGGGAAACTGTAACACTGCAGCACACAGAGACGCTCTGTACAACTTTCATCACTGATCTAATCCCAGTTTATTTTTCCTTTAAGAAGCATCAGGCTCAACCACACGCAGACAAAAGAGTGCCGAGTCGTAAAAACTGTCAAACTCGGCTAAAAGTCAACCTTCTTTCTCTGATCCAAAACTTCAGAGAAAAGGAAAACCCGAGGGCGAAAACGTTAGCACAAGTCAGAAAAACGCTGAACATGCTACACGTGAACCAAGGGTGTGATCTGGTTGCCACGGTAACGTGGACATAATAGCTAGAAGAGAAATGCAACATGGGTTTGCAGGTGATGGGTCAGCATTTTATAGAACCTTAAAGTAAATTGTGCGTCCTGCGTGACACGGCTTGGACACGGCTTGGACACGGCTTGGCTTGGGAGACACGGGGGATCCCTGTGCACAGCTGAGGTGTAATCTGTTTAATCTGTTTAATCCCGCATCTTAACCGGGTTAAAGCTTCAGCCTGGAGGAGAGCACCATGATTAATATAATTAAAACTGTATAAACAGAACAGATCAATCACTCTGCATTAATTTAATTTTCACTCTTTGTCTCATTATTCAGATGCCAGGGTTCATTAATAAACAGATTAAAAATTAAACTATGAAATGCTTCAAAAGTTGAAACATAATTAACACATTTTCTAGAACTTTCAGACTAAATGATCATGTTTCCGCTCTTTACAGCTTTAATAGTTAACCACAGACAAACATAATAACATTTATCATTTAATCTTCAGACAGCTGTCTACTTTTTGATGTCTCGGTTTAATCCTCAACAAAAACTCCTAATTTCAACCAAAAAAGTGATGTTTTATATTGTTTTTTTCACAAATGTTTTTATCTATTGATTTTCAAGCAAACTATAAAATCTTAAAATGTCCTCATAGAACTCGGTGACATACAGAAATACGGTGATGAAAAAATTTCAGTAAATCTTTACTGAGTGTGTGTAGAATTCACAAAATTCCCCCAAGCAAAGAGAACACGGAGAACACAGAGAACACGGAGAACACGGAGAACACAGAGAACACGGAATCTGCACTAAACAAAGTTATACGCTATATAAATAAGCTTCATATGAAGCTTTTCTTTTTTGTCGTTCCAGATCTCCAGAACACATGGTGGTTCTGCAGCACTACAGCTCGGTGCTTTGGATCAGTTTACTTTAAAGAAAAGCTACAGGAAAAAATCTTTGCAACCCAAAACACACAGCGTGTTTGATTCACTTCCTGCAGACGAGTCGATTCAGAGATGAATCACTTTCTCACCGCTACAGTTCACTTGGAAGCACATCGAGAGAACCTGTCTCAGACCTGAGCGTGATCGCCGTGTTCTCACCTGCCTAAATAACCACACAGAGGAGGAGACCACACCAGGGTTCTGTTCACACACGAAACACTGTCATCAACTAGAACACAGCGTTCCACAGAGGGGAGAACTCACTGACCTGGTGATGAGAACAGCGTTGTCGTGGTGAGCGATGCCGTTCTCCGGGATGCTGTTTCCGTCCCCCTGATGAGACAACAGCGACTTCTGCCACTTACAGAAACTGTCCAGAGATTTATCAGCGTGGTGGTTAATCTCCAGATTCGGCTGCAACACAGAGGAGAAAACTGTGTGAAAACAGCGGCTCTGACGGTAGTGCAGCTTTATATTAATGCGCTCGCTCTGATACGTTATCATTTCTATAGTAATGGCTCATTCACAGGGAAAATTAGTTTTCTGTATCCTGTATGAAGGAGTGTCCAGTGTGAGCGCTGTGTAACAGTCAGGGGTAAAGCTGGAACTGTAAGGGTTCCCAAATCTTCAGCACAGAGGAGTTTACACTGCACTGCACTTTCTCACTCACATCACAAGCTGCCATTTGCATTTTTTTTGTCTTATTAATTTCATGAGCGGAATAAAGAGATGCTGGTGAGGGAACGAGTGTTTATAGCTGCTATAATATGAGTGACAACCTGTTTCATAAACATTAAATCTAGCTATAAATGGATAAATAAAAAACAAATTGAATTGTTGGTAAATTGCTGTGGTGGAAGAGGAATAAAACACATAGGGTCATGCTATTATAGAAAAATAATCAACTTCAGGGTGGTATGAGTGATAATATTAGGAGAGTGGTGTCTGTTGTTCTCTCAGTTCTACCCAGTGGAACGCCTGCTTCTCTCATTATACACATCTACATGTAGAAGAGGTCTGCAGTGCTCCTGAGGGACTCCAGAGAGCTTCTATCTGTTTAAACAGCTTTCATCTTTCTCTGTGGAGGCCCAGATGGTAAGACACTTCTGTCTGTCTGTCTGTCTCATTCAGGATCCATCATATAAAACATAGCCCTCTAGAGTCCCTGTGTTACTGAAAATAGGTTCTGCCGAGACAGAACCTTCAAGTTCCATGTATTGGAGACTAAATAAAGAATGAGGGATGAGTGAAAATGAGTACGCAGCCTTGTAATTAGGGCTAAAGGCTCCATATGTCACTGTGTTCTTACTGCTGGAAGCTCCTACACACCACTCGCTGTGCCGAGGAAAGGTTCTAATACACAGTACACTTCACCACACGGAACTGTACACTCAGGGAGCAAAGGGTTCTTCGATGCCTCTTAGCTTCCTAAAAGGGTTCTACATGAAATGCTTTCTAAGAAGGAATATTTTCTTCTCACAATCAGCCACACCAAGTGCACCAGGCACTTACACTCAAGGGTTCCTCAGTTCTCCCCTTCAAGCAGAACCATTTTAGAAGCTGAGAATCCTTAATTATCCATTGGAAAATCCAACTGAATACATCATTTGGCTACTGTATGGTTCTTGGCCTCTTAAAAGCATTTCTACTTGGGCTCCTTCCTCCTAGGGATCCACACAGAGCCATTGCACAGGTCGAGAACCAAATAACCCTTAAGGGGTATTTCTGGTAGCCAAGAACCCTCAATTTTCCAATTAGTACCCTTGAAAAACCTTTTTTTTCTAAAAGTGTTCCAAGTACCAAGACCCTATCAGGAGTTTCACATGTAGTTTCACTGTACTTGTGAAAGAAAATGAGGGTTCTTTAAGGGTTCTTTCAGGGTTTATTTGGATAACTAAGTGTTGACAATTAAAGCAAATTAGATTTATATTCCATAATTGAAAGTTGTACGGTTTTAGAAAAAGGGTTCTTCAAGCATTCATTAGATCATGAAGAGTTCTTCATTTGCCCTTAAAAGGGGAATTCCTAAAGGTTCAAAGTAGAAGCATTTTTGTATGCTAAGAACCCTTAATTATCCAATCGACCCTTAAAGAAACCTTTTAGCTTCTTGGCACGTCTTAGCAGTTCTTTAGGGTTCTTCAGGGGTTCCGTTCCTCTGAGTAGGGTTCTACTTACCCTGAAAGGGTTTGTAAGGTTCTAAATAAAATCTTTAATTAATTTCCCCAAGGGAAGAACCCAATACATTTTTTAGATGTTTTTAAATTGTAAGAAGTTGTGGTTTTGGTGTGAGAACCCTCACCTGGTCCTCCGTCAGAACAATCAGCCTGGTCACGATAATGTTCACAACGTTTCCTAGACTGGCATCACGGTACAGTTTGGCAACCTGACCTCCAGAAAAGAAGAAAAGACACAAAGTCAGACAAAATGATCCATGTCTGGAGGCGTTCCGTCCCAGGCTGGAGAACGGCACTCCCATTGGACACTGCATGGCCATGTGACGTCAACAAGAAGCAGGATCAAACTTACAATATTCATGACGGACAGGATGTAGTGCTCGATGTCCTTGCGACCGTGGTAGCCCACCATCATCTTGTCGGCTACCACCAGGGTCTCGACGAAGCGCTCGGTGCTGATGGAGCGCCGCTGACGCTGCGGACCGCCAGAGGTGTGGTTATTCTGCAAGGGAGGCGGAGCCACGGGGGCGTGGCTGCTTTTCCAACATGGCATCTGCTTTATCGTGAGGTCTGAGAGGCGGAGTAAAAATATTTAGCGTTAATTTTCTTAATGTCCCACACAATCACAACTCCGCTGTTAATATTTAATCTGAGTGAGGATTTATTACAGCATTTAAATAAATATTTAATGAGTTTATACCTCATTTTTATTATAAACATTCATAAACCTCAGTAAGATCAAAGCCAATTTATTTATTTTATACATTTAAGCTATATTTTGATGCTGTAAAACATAGGAATTCTACTTAGGATGCGAAGACCCCTGGTATCTAGAACATTTCAAAGAGTTCTCAGCCTCCTAAAAGGGTTCTTCTGTGAATGGGAGGTTACTATAGAAACGATAACTGCTGTGGAACATAAATCACCACCTTCTGACCAATCACACACCGGAACTCAGTGTGAAATGTGATTATTTATGTGTGTGTGTGTGTGTGTGTGTGTGTGTGTGTGTGTGTGTGTGTGTGTGTGTGTGTGAGAGAGAGAGAGAGATAACATTCCTGCAGCCGGAGTGTTTATGACCGAGATGCTGGAGGAAAAGTCATTAGATACGTCGTGTTGAGACTCGCTGACTTCCTCATGATGACAACCTTCACACTGACCTACAGCACTGCAGCACACACACACACACACAGTTCATACACTCCTTTCTCTCTCACACACACACACTCACACGCCTCACATACACCCTCCTCACATTTAGCTGTGTATGTGCTACAGAACTAGCTCTAATGCTCAGCTGTAAATTAACCCTGAGCCTCACACACAGCCTCCTCCTCTGTCACTCTCTTTACCTCTCATAACCCTAACCCTAACCTCACGTTACCTCACTGTCCCTGATTACGCCAAACTGTCAGCTTCACCAACCTGAAACGCCACAGCTGTGCTCCTCGCTGTGCTCCTCGCTGTGCTCCTGCCGTGACAGGACGGAGGATTTTTTATAAATAACGTGGGGCTGGCCCTCGCTGGAGAGCCGGAACCCGCTGGAGTTTCTTGAGGACACGTGTTTTAGGGGCTCGATTAAATACTGCTCTTCTTCTGTGGTGATGACGCCGTGCTTGTGGAGGAACAGAGGGAGGAAAAATGAAACAATGTAGAAGGTTAATTTCCATTTTCTGTTTCAAATTTATCTAGACAGTGAACTCAAACAGAAAGTCCAGTGTGCGTGCGTGTGTATGTGCGTGCATGCGTGTGTGTGTGTGTGCATGCGTGAGTGTGCGTGTGTGTGCATGCATGCATGTGTGTGTGTGTGTGTGTGTGTGTGTGTGTGTGTGTGTGTGCATGCGTGAGTGTGCGTGTGTGTGCATGCATGCATGTGTGTGTGTGTGCCTGAGTGCATGCGTGCGTGTGTGTGCGTGTGTGCATGCATGCGTGTGTGTGTGTGCGTGCATGCCTAAGTGCATGTGTGTGTGTGTGTGTGCGTGTGTGTGCATGCATGTGTCTGTGTGTGTGTGTGTGTGTGTGTGTGTGTTTGTGCGTGTGTCAGAGCAGATAAAAATACCAGACTGTCCAGGTTTTGAGGTTCGAGTTTGGGAAAACCTGCACATTTGTATGTGATTTGTATGCAAATGCAAATTAAATAAAAAAATCCCCTGCAATCCATAATAATGAGATAAATCACACCGAAACCACCAATTACATGAAGAACAACACCATAATTACTGGGACGCAAACCAAAGTACACAATCCTGTGCCCTTGACAACCCTCACCGCAGCATAAATTGTAGATGTACTCCAAAGATGTGTTTATAAAAAAACATTGGCACATTCTCCAAGTCTGTAAAAGCCACAATGAAACCAATTAAAGGTCCTTCCAACAAAATAATAAACTGCTGCACATGCAAACCAAATGCACTCTTTATACGCCTGGAGCACAAGAGCACAAAGGAGAGGAGACGTTATTCACATCATGAGACATTAATTTTTAGTTGTTTTTATAAAACGCCACACGGAGCTGATCGCTGTTTATAAAGCATGCGGCTGAAACATCGCATTTGGCTTCGGTTTCAACATTAATCACATTTCTGTAACATCACTGCAGCTGGCCATCCTGAGAGAGAGAGAGAGAGAGAGAGAGAGAGAGAGACGCTGGACATTCTCGTACGTCCACATCTGAAGCGTGTCTCTCAAGTGGATGAGCCCGAGGCTGTAAATCAGTCATCAGGTTCTGTTTTGTAGTTCTTCAGTGCAGGTGAGTGCTGTTAAATATTTAAAGGTTCTGATGCAGGAAATAAAGTAAAAATTTAATCTGTTGTTGTGCATCTCTCTCTGTGTCTGTCTCTCTGTGTGTCTGTCTCTCTGTGTGTCTGTCTCTGTCTCTCTGTGTCTGCCTGTCTGTGTCTGTCTCTCTGTGCCTGTCTATCTCTGTGTCTGTCTCTCTCTCTGTGCCTGTCTCTCTGTGTCTGTGTCTGTCTCTCTGTGTCTGTCTCTCTCTGTGTCTGTCTCTCTCTGTGTCTGTCGGTCTCTCTGTGCCTGTCTGTCTCTGTCTCTCTGTGTCTGTCTCTCTGTGTCTGTGTCTGTCTCTCTGTGTCTGTCTCTCTCTGTGTCTGTCTGTCTCTGTCTCTCTGTGTCTGTCTCTCTCTGTGTCTGTCTCTCTCTGTGTCTGTCTGTCTCTGTGTCTGTCTGTCTCTCTGTGTCTGTCTCTGTCTCTCTGTGTCTGTCTCTTTCTGTGTCTGTCTGTCTCTCTCTGTGTCTGTCTCTCTGTCTCTCTGTGTCTGTGTCTGTGTCTGTCTCTCTGTGTCTGTGTCTGTCTCTCTGTGTCTGTCTCTCTGTCTGTCTCTCTCTCTGTGTGTATCTCTGTGTGTCTGTCTCTCTGTGTGTCTGTCTCTCTCTCTATCTGTGTCTGTCTCTCTGTCTCTTTCTCTCTCTGTGTCTGTCTCTCTGTCTGTCTATCTCTCTCTCTGTCTGTCTGTCTCTCTGTCTCTGTCTGTCTGTCTCTCTCTGGCTGGCTGTCTCTCTGTCTGTCTCTTTCTCTCTCTGTCTGTCTGTCTCTCTGTCTGTCTATCTCTCTCTCTGTCTGTCTGTCTGTCTCTCTGTCTCTGTCTGTCTGTCTGTCTGTCTCTGTCTGTCTGTCTGTCTCTCTCTCTCTCTGTCTGTCTGTCTCTGTCTGTCTCTGTCTGTCTGTCTGTCTCTCTCTCTTTCTGTCTGGAAAAAATATGCATTTTTAAACTTGTGTTTCAGGTGAATAAAGCCATTGCCCTGTAAAAAAGTGTGTCAGCCAAGAAATCCTTCCGTGTGATCAAATTTGGACATTTTTACATCACTAAGAGTGGGAGATACAAAAAATATCATATCACGATCATATCATGATTCTCAGAGACATTTCAGTGTGTAGAACAGTGTGGGTCTGAAAACACGCTGGCAGGAAAATATTTAACACTGAAAAGGAGAAAAAATGTAGAAAACTAAGTTTTAACTACAAAACATCAAATCAGCTGCTTAGAATCAGTTTGCAATAATTTTAAGGAATGTACAAATTAATTTAAAGAATTATCATATCATCCAGCCCTATATCCACTACACACTGTATATTTACATTTACATTTATGTCATTTGGCAGACGCCCTTATCCAGATCCACATCTTATTTTATACAAGTGAGCAGTGAAGGTTAAGGGCCTTGCTCAAGGGCCCAGCAGTGGCAGCTTGGCAGTGCTGGGATTTGAACTCACGACCTTCCGATCACTAGTCCAACAGCTTAACCACTGAGCTACCACAGACCATATTTCTGAGAACTTCAAACTTTCCTGATGTCGAAATAAAAACATTTTGGTCCAATATATTCATAACACAGATATTAAAGTATATTATTGTATTTTGTCTATTGTCTCTAACTGTTCTGATTTCTTCCTGTCAGAACAGCAGCAGAGTAAACGGCGAACATGAAGAAGACGTTTACTGGATTGTGCATCTCGGTTTTCATGTTTCTCGGCAGACACGGTGACTGCAGGAAAAAACCCTCAGGTTTAATTCCCACAGGTTTATGTGAATGCCACAGAAGATACCAAGGAGGAATTCAGCATGGTGTCCCGTCTCCCACGTGTCCTCCCTGTCAGAGAGGTAACAGGGCAGGACTCAGGACTTTCCTCTGGAATTTTCCGACCCCTCTCTTTCTTTCTCTCTCTGTTACTGAAATCCTGTCTCATGTCTTGAATCACAAATCTCAGGTCTCGGTCTGCTCTGTGTACAGTCACAATCGCATCATATTATATTATTTATTATATTACATCATGTGTCCAGACAAGCGGCCATTAATAACCTCACACTGCATGACCGATAAGCTGACGCTATGACGATGGAAAACAAGAGACTTTATTATCACAGCTGATTTAAGATTGTATTAATCTTTAGCATACTCGTGGTCTGGAGTGCTGTTACAGGAACATAATCAATGATGGGTCATTACACCATAGTTATTCACCCATAATAACATTTACTTTTTTATTTTGTGGAACGTTATAGCAGCTATAAACAGTCGCTCCCTCACCAGCCTCACTTTTCACTCTCTCGAAGACAAAAAAAAAGAAAAACACAGCGTGTCATGTTACCGAGAAACCACAAAGAAGCATAAACTCTGTGTTAAAGCTGTTTTTATGTTGTTGAACACAGATCCGACTCCTCAGTGGCGCAGCGGCCGAAGCTGCCAGCAGCGTCCTCTCTAAAGCGAGAGTTCTGACGAAACGCAGCGGGAGACACAAAGCAGCTGGCAGTTGCAACAGACGTGCAGGTGCAGAAGGGATCGCGCCTGACGCACAGACACGCAGCTATGCTAATATTTTGCCGTCACTCACCAGTTGCTTTAACACAAAGCAGATGCAGTGGAGCGCTACACACACCGCAGCTCTGATAAGAGATCTGCAAAAAGGGCGCTTAGGCCTCAAATCAGGTGCGTTTGGGCCCCTGTGTGTTTTACTGCCATTACACATTTCATTGGTATCCTGCCTGGCACTCGCTCGCTCTCTGTCTTGCTCTCTTTTTCTCTTTGTTATTTTCTTTTTTTTACACTTTGAAGAATTTCCTCTCATTCCTGCTCTCTCTCTCTCACTCTCAACCCCGTTTAAAGCATATTCATCATTAATCTTGATGGCCCTGGCTCCGACTCTGGATCCTAGCCTTGCACTGGTCTCGAGTCCAAACACTGAGCAGTCCAGAGAGATGTTAGATAAACCAGAACGCAATCACAGAGAACACAGTAAATAAAACATTTAAAAACAAGCTAAAAACGTTTAACATTGCAATAATTCCTGCAGCGTGCACCGAGGACACCGAGCTGAGAAAGATGCTTTATAATAAACACTACAGATGTGCTCCATGAGGGGGGAAAGCCTTCCATGTTATTGTAACATTTCCTCATTCAACTCATCAGATACTCATCAAACCGGACATGCACTCAGGATGTAGTAGACGTCTTTAACATCCGCACGTAAGGAAAAAAAACACTGCAGGACGTGCTGTTATAGGAAAATAATCAGTGACAGGATAGTGTGATGTGATTTCCTGTAAGTGTTTTATTCCTCTTACACCACAGCAATTTACCAACAATTATCATTTTTACAGTTATGTTTCATTTTGTGAGACTCAGGTACCCATTAGTATAAACTCCCCTGTGCCACAGCTTTACCTCTGACAGTTACAGAGACACCTCCTGAGCGTCTGTACTCACCAGGCCGTTGCAGTTACTCAGTGCCACCCCTGTGGTGTCGTACTGATCCAGCAGGTATCCAAAGTAATGGCAGTCGTCCACTACGGCGTGGCGCCACTCCTGCCCGTCCCTGCCCCAGTACTCTACAGTGTAATGTTTGGACACCAGGTTGGGGTTGAGTGTCAGGTTCAGGTGAAAGTGCTTGCCATAAGCTGACAGGCGGTAAAAGAGCCTGAACTCTGCGGCGTCCGGCCCGGTTTGATCCAGTGCCCGTCTCCTGCGTCCCGGCCGGTGCTGCTTCACAGTATAACTCATAAACTCGCCCTTATCGTTCAGCCGAACAGGCACGGTGAGCTGGTAGTCCTCCAGGTGGGACAGAAACTCCTCTTTTTATTTCAAGAGCAGAAAGCACAGGGTGAGAGTTAACGCTACGATACACAATCACACAAATCATGTTTGATGTGTAGAACATTAGATCTCTTGAGAACTTACCTTGAGAACTGTAAGAAGGGCTCTGAGGATCAGCAGCGGCCAAAAGCAGGCTCAATATCCAAGTCAGCGTCTTCCACAAAATTTCCATAATTTAGAGAAGGTCTGACATGGGGGAGGGGGTTTGGGGGGAGCTACACGAGGATTGAAACAGTTCAGTCAATCCAGCACCATAACAGATCCGATCTGATGATCATCTCTGACGATCTCAAACTTCAATCCACAACGAACGTCCAGGAAGCTTAAAAGTCTTTGGAAAGTCGAAGCCTCCAGGTCTGACTCGCATGTGCCTCTGAACGTGTGCCAGCCATGAGTGAGGCCAAATTACTTCAAGTAAGTCCAGAGCAGCAGATCTACAGCGGGAGGTTCTCGTTTGAGTCTGTCCATTTATCTGCCTGGAAGTGAATCAGAACAGAGGACATGCTTAAGCTCATTCAAACTGGACAGCGATATCTGTCAGAGCATCTGCCACGGGGACGTGCTGCACGCCGCTTCATGCTCTCGCTAACTCTGAGCTCATGTGTGATGAGTACAAGGCCAAACGGAGCTTCGCTGTTCCACGCTGCCAGATTGGACCGTTTCCTGCACTGGGCCTTCGAGTAAAATAACCCCGGGGTTACGGTGACAGGGCCATTTCATCATGAACAGCACTGGGAACCATCACTCCATCCTGGCAACCGAGGAAGCTTAAAGTCCCCAGATCATCTATTTTCAACTCTCAGACTTTTACACAGAACGATTCCTTGTTCCATTAAAACACTAACGCCTGCATGCAGAGTCGCAGACCGAAGTCCAGAAGTTACGTCAGTGTTTACGTGAGGAAACTTCCTCGTATTCAGAGTCGGGTTACGCAGCTGCTAAAGTGGATTTTCAGGCTGGTTATTAAAATCACCTGCGCCTCCGAGGTTGCCAGATTTTTCATGAGTAAAAGCGACTGAGACTGAGTTTTCAATACAGCCTAACATTTAGACACTTTAAACAAACAAAAAACATTTGCCTTTAAATCTAAAAAAATCAGGGCTAGAAAATGCGGACTGAAGAAGGAAATAGCATTTTATTTCCATGCCATCAAATGTAATATGATGCGACACAAAAGCAAGAGGCGTTTTAAAAATGAATTGACATGGACTACATGTAGCTGAGACACGTCTCTGTCAAAGACAAACATGTCCGTAACTCTATTTACCTCCAAATACTGACGTGTAATTTCAGTGGTAAATTCTCACTGAACATTCAACTCTGATTAAAAAGATCTAAAACTCTAACCAGACCACAGGGTTACAGACGGCACAGCGAGGCCGTATGATGTCATAAACCAGCTGACTGAGTCGCCAAATTGCAGACTCGCGTTGTTTGAGCATTATTTACGTAAGGACAGTTCACACATGGTCCAGTCAGTCAGCTCCAGGCTACATCTGGTGTCATCAGTTTCAGTCCAGACCCGCTCATTAACTGGTGAGTTGACTCAGGAGTCTTTATACAGGAAACTCACCACACTGAGCTGAATCCTGAGCCTCCTGGAGCTGGAGCAGGAGCTGGAGCTGGTGACTCCTAGCCAGAGGAAACCAAAACAACCCGTCTTCACCCCGTAGTTAGCACAAATAACCCCTAATACAGCGTGTGTGTCATGATCAAGGATCCTGATTACAGTGATTTAGATAGTAAACAATGAAAAATGCACTGTTGTGGAAACATCGTCTAGATTCAGGGTTAGTTACGGTTTTAAAATCCAAACGGTCCAGTTAGGAGAATTATAGAAAAGATCACTGATTCTAGTTCTGTCTGGATAAATGTCCAGCATGGTTTGATTACGGCCCTGCTCTAAAAACACTGATTAAACCTGGAGTCAAGAAATCACCAAACTGATCTGAACATTACAATTCTTTGTATAAATCGGTGTGTTCAGATGAATAATGTGGATCAGTCTAACATCGACCAAAAGACAGCAACCGCGAAGTTCTGTCAGTGTTTCCCACGCAAAGACCAACGAAAACTAGCAGAATAAACATGTCTCTGTTTTACGTGACAAATTTTTCAGGATAGTTTCAGGTCTTTTATGTGGAGTTTGAGATGAACTTGGACTGGAAATTTTGCTGAAACCCTGACGACTGTGGTTAAAGATGAGCACAGCCCCCAACCTTAGACTATCATGCTGCAGGACAACATTATTAACAGCATAGCCTCAAACAAAATGATGTGGAGAGGCTATCGCACTGGACTAATTCCACAGTAACCCTGTAATCATCAGCTGAGAGCCGGCAGCATGCAGTTATCCAGTGTACAGCAGCTCGCTTTAAACCGCTTTATATATGAATTTATTTAACTTTGTGTCCCATACAGCAGGCCCGTTTCCCAAAGACCTGATATTGTTAATCAGGGTTTCAAGGTTTCAGCAAAATTTCCAGCCCAATTACATCTCATAATCCACACGAAAAACCTGAAACTAACTCAAAACCATCAGAAAAAGGGAGACATTTAAAGACGTATTCAATTTAAAACAAAATCTTGGCAGGAGTGGAGTATTTTTAACTGGCCCAACATGGCAACCCGGTCGTTAACCGTCCCATTCGCTGCTCATGTCCTGAGCGTGGGGCAGCATGATTCCTACCCAGTGGGTGTCTTTAGTGTTTGCTGCAGTTCCCATTTTTCACCACTAGGTGCAGTAATAACTGTGTGGAGCTGAATGACACAGTGAGCACACTGCACCACAACAGAACACAACCATCAACAGAATGTCAGCTTATATCTTTAAAATAGTGAAATTTTTTAATCACAGGTCACTCAGAAGTATGTTGTTGTGAAAGAGGACCATGGTGAAGGTGATATAAATACACTGCATCACTGAGCGTATGGACGAGTCGACAGGAAACAGACCAGCTGTACGGAACACAGACAGGCTAAGGTGCATGTGGAGCGGTTCAGAGCGAGCTGCTGGACTGGACGCTGGGCAACGGCATGCTGCTGTTTACAGGGTTACTCTAAACATTCATTCATATATTAGCCTGTAGCATTAGTCCTGTGTGATAGCCTCTCCACTTGATTTTGTTTGAGGCTATGTCGTTATTAATGTCGTCCTGCAACACCACGGTCAGGGGCCGCAAGACTGGACTGAGGTATAGTGCTGTAACGAGGGGTTTAACGCCACGACTGAAGTGTTTAGTCCAATCTGGCAACCCTGACATGATCGTCTCCTAACTCACCGCCGCCGATGTGGTCAGATTCCGGCCAAGCTCTCAGGAGCAGCTGGAAAAACCAAAAGCCTCCAAGTAGAGCACGCTTACAAAAACTAATCATCTGTCATGGCGTGTCCGTGTTCATATCCCTGCACAGGAGAGTGGAGAAGAACCTGCGCTGAAGGACACGAGGCCGTAAAAAACCCAGACAGCAGCTTAAAGTGTCTAAACCCAGTCTGAGACAGACAGCTGGCAGGCGGCCGAGTCCATCAGCCTGACCTCTGACCTCTGACCTCCAACACACAACTCAACAAGCACGACAACTCTGTAAACACTGACACACACACACACACACACACACACACACACACACACAGGATATTTGTTGTGATATTGTAACAGGATCTTCTTTAGTGTGGTTTGGGACAGAACCTCGGATCTCCAAATCTTTAACATTTTCAAGATTTCACTCCAGAGTGGCTGTGCAGGTTACCCGGAAATGAGTGGTTAAAACACACACACACACACACACACACACACACTCTCCTCCAGCTGTGTGCGCAGTAATGAGACACTTCATTAGGCGGCTGGAGTGAAGCTGATGTTTGTGCAGCACTGAGACTTTAAACACCTCCTGATTAAACCCTCCACATCACCGCACCGGAATTACAGCTACAACATCATCTTTAATCTCGTTACCGTCTTCATGTTCTCTCACTCTGCCTCTGCTGAAGTGGCCTGGGTCCGCGCGCGCTCTGCTCCTGCCCCTGCTCCTGCTCGCGCGTTACTCCGCTCTCTCCTCTCCGGCTCTGACACTCGGGGTGACTCCTGTAGATGTCCCGCTGCAGGAACAAAGAGCTGAGGAGGGTTCTGTGCTCGCGGCTCCGCGCACTCTGCACCGACTAAACCTCAGCTCCATTAATGAATGAGAACCAGAAAAAAAAACTCTCCGTGAGTTCTTCTTCTCGCTCTCACTCACGTGCAC
Organism: Notoglanidium maculatum; assembly: GCA_030068355.1. Lineage (NCBI taxonomy): Eukaryota > Metazoa > Chordata > Actinopteri > Siluriformes > Auchenoglanididae > Notoglanidium > Notoglanidium maculatum. Next base: position 21,467,492 of record JAQQZX010000009.1, read on the forward strand.
CGAGTTCACTCTCCTCTCTCCAGTTTCCTCCAGGTTCTTCTTCTCCTTGCTTTGCTCCTTTGTTGTTTGTTTGTTTGTGTGTGTGTGTCTCGGAGTTCCGACACTAAACCGTACTAACCCGTCGAGTCGCGCGCACACACCAGTACAGAGCTGCGCGTGCGGCGGCGGCGGTGGAGGAGCGCGAGCGCGAGAGTTCCTCCTCTTTAATATAGCAAGGCCAGAGTTTCCGAGCACGTCGCGCGCGCGAGCGACACCGGCAGCACACGCAGCACCGCGCAGACTGGGAGGTTCGACATGACGTCATTGCAGATGTGCTCCAGTGGCCCAGTCCCGGAGCGCGCGCGCGCCTTTTCGTCTTCTTCTTTTTCTTCTTCTTCTTCTTCTTTTTTTTTATTATAATTTTTTAAACTCGCGCTCTCGTTTCATCTTTGCTCAGTCAGGTGCACGTGCCACGGTGCTTATAAATGTATATGTGCATTTGTGCTAATGATTAGTGATGAATATGCTGATTTAATTAACGCACGAACCATTTAATGACTTCCTGATTTACCATCATTAGGCTATGCAGTAATTAACACTGAGAGACATTTGGGCTGGATTTTTCTTTTTATGACAAGCAGTTTATAAATAATAATAAAGAATAATATTGCTATTACAAATAACTCATTATTTATCAGAGTTGCAGTATAATCAGCTCCGCACACCTGCTGCTCTGATCTCTTCTAAAAACACACACACACACACACACACACACAACTTCACATCATTTCACCTAAATATGCAGACATGTATACAGCATTTACTCTAGAACATTTTTAAAAAATGTTTTATAATTTACTACTCAGTCTCAGTTTGTTTACATTAATAAATGCCCTGTTTGTTTTTCAGGCATTAA
>JAQQZX010000009.1:21492217-21502848 GCA_030068355.1 Notoglanidium maculatum
CGCCCGCGCGCGCTCTCGCCCTCTCTCCCTCTCTCTCTCTCTCTCTCTCTGTGTGTGTGTGTTTGCAGCCTGGTGTGTGCTGTCAGCTACACCACTCAGACTGGAGACAAACTGTACTTTAGGAAGTTTTTTAAATTTCAGGTGAATGTTTATCTCTTTATCTCTTTATTAATAATTATAAGAGATCAGTAGATTCCAGCATCACATACAAAACACAGTAACTTCATCCTGCAGCTGTCTGTGGGAGTATTCTAGTGTATTTGGGAGTATTTTAGGAGTAAATGTGTGTTATTAACCCAGACGTGAATAGCACTGGGCAATATGATGACAAATGGTAGTCGGTTTCACTGTGATATCACAATCTCTTTTTACAATTTAATTATAAATAAAGTGAAACTGACTGTAAGCTCTTAATGTTCCTTATCTTTAAAATTGTAAAATATGAAATGGATTATTTTCTCATTTTCAGTAGTATTTACTTAGTTATTAAAAAAAAACACACTTTTTTAAAACATAAAAATAAAATAACTATTTTTGTAGATATTAAATATCATCAAATGAGTTTCTTTTTAAAACGAAAGCGCCTCCTATAGTGCGTGCGGTGTACTGTAGCCTGGAGGAGGGGTGATGTGACGTTTTTGTCATTGCTGAGCTCTCAACCTGAATCGGCTCGAACCAACATAAATAATCATCCTGACTTTTAGCGCGCTCTCGTTCTCAATGTCTCAATCTTTACCAACTTTCTACACTTTTACACGCATTAAACAATATTGTTGTGCAAAAAAGTGTTTGTTTTTCTTTTCATTAAAAATAGAAATATTAATCTCCGAATCAGCTGCGATGTGATGTGTACATGTTGCACATATCAAGAATACTCATATCTTTTATTAAAGAACTTAATATTTTTTCATCAAATATTTTAGATCTGACCATTAAGAAGTGTTGTTTATAAAGACATTGGAAGATGTAAAATTTCAGGTATAATTTTTAATCTTTTTTCCCATGATGTTCTTACACATGGACAATCTGTTTGTGTTTTTAGTGTACGTGATATTTAGAAGTCGTCATGATGTAAGTAAAAAAGATAGCAGTAGCAGCACAACACCACGTTCTCTTTAACGATATTAACGCCGGCGCTTCGATGTCTCGGGCGAGATCAATATAGCTTTAGAATAATATTTGAACTGAAGCTCTTGAGTTTTCACAGAAAACTCACTTACATTACAAATAAATAAACATAAATAAAGTATAAATTGGATCTGGAATAAGATCAGAATCTGGTTTAGTTTTTAAGTCATTTATGTGTGAAAGGGTTAAGAGGCGTGGCCCTGAAACAATGTGGCACGTTGGTGTTACAGAGCGACGCAATTAACATCAGAGTTCCACATCCGAGCCGGAGAACCTTCTCACTGAGTCCCTGTATGACACCAACACAGAACTGAGTCAGATCAGATCGGATCAGACACGACGCTGCTGATCTCTGATGCTTATTATTGTTACATCTCTGTGATACCTGTGTGTGTGTAGTGTGTGTGTAGTGTGTGTGTAGTGTGTGTGGTGGAGTGTGTAGTGTGTGTGTAGTGTGTGTGTAGTGTGTGTGTAGTGTGTGTGTAGTGTGTGTGTAGTGTGTGTGTAGTGTGTGTAGTGTGTGTGTAGTGTGTGTGTGTAGTGTGTGTGTGTAGTGTGTGTGTAGTGTGTGACAGTTCTATGGATTGGTCTTCAGCAGAACCCGATGTTTACTCATCCTTCAGTCTGAACTCTATTTTAAATCAGGTTCTGAAGCCTCTGGATGTGAAAACTAAGTTCTACAACGCAGAGGTAAGGTTCTGTTTGTTTATCTGTTCATCCGTTTTATTTCAATGTCACAACACCTCCTCCTCCTCCTCCTCCTCCTCCTCCTCGTCCTGTCACCTTTATTACAGTTACCTGTCAGGTACAGTAACTGGGGCTAACCGTGTGAATGTAAGTGTAATAACAGTGCAATGAGATGGATATTAGCAGCGATGCAGACGGAGCGTGAGCACAGAGCTGCCTTACATTACAGCTTTAGACTCTCAGAACATTTTAAACAAAAAATTAGCTAAAATAATGCAAAGTAAAAAGCCGTTAGAAAACAGCGAACAAGGTCAGATCAAAGCCAAAGATTGTCCAGTGATCCTACGTTATCTCTTGTGGGCGTGGCCTCACCAAAACCCCGCCGCTCTCTGAGACTTCCTTCCAAGCTTTGTTTTTCTTCCTAATTTTCCTTTCCTATATTTTCTTCCTTATTTTTCTTCTTCCTCTCCGTACACATTAGCTGATGTACGACAGGAGGACACGAAGCCAGGTTGTGAGCGTGAAGCTGTAAGATCAGACCGAGAACCGGTCGAGATACACGTTTGGATTAGTCGCTTCTTTACAGCTTCGAATTTGTAGGATTGAGAAAATCACAATTTAAAAAAAAGTCTCTGAAATCGCAGCTCTGTGTCGTGTACGCATGTAGATGACGAACACTCGCCGGCCATGGCGTCACGGTTTCTACTGTGGGGTTAGGATTAGGATTCGGATTCCAAACTCGAACACTTTGTGAACGCTTAGGAACTATATGAAGAACATGCATGTGTCATGAAATATGTCGAGTGTTGCACAGTAAAATATTATAGCTAACATAGCAAAGGGGAATAAAGTGAGTAACTCCGCCTCTGCAGTGGTGCGATAATCGCTCTGTCTGACTGGTCTGAACTTTTTACGTGGTAAAGTCCGATCTATTAAACTGGAGTAATTGTAATAGGAGTGACAGGTCTACACGCAGCCGTGTTTACTAATGGGCGTATTAGACTAGCGCTTCTCCTCATGCTACACATTCCATAGGTTTTCTCTCCTGTAAAGCACATTTTAAGCCGCAGTTTATAAAACATCCATTTTTCTGTTGTTGCTTTGTAGTGGATTATTATTAGTGTTCATCCAATGCAGTGTTTTTGTGCTGTGCTCATAGAACATTTGCATTTTCTTTAACACACGTAATCTTCACGTTTCTAATCATTTTTTTGTGTTTTATTTTCTCCATTAGAGTGACCTCAGTTCTGTGGTAATTCCTTTCCCTTCTCATTATATACTTTATTTCTGCAGCTCGTTTTCTTCTGCCTTTATTCTCCTCTGTGGAGCCGATGAAGCAAACGGCACTAAAGAAAGGGAAAACAATAAAAAGCACATTTCAGAGTAAAACAATAAATAAAAAGAGAGAGAGTAACAGGGAATGCAAGAGAAAAAGCCAATACCATGAAATGCCATTTTTGTTGTCTTCCCTTGTGTTGTTGTTTTTTAACTCCTCTCACTGCTTTTGCCCTTTTGCTGACTCTCTTACAAGCATCTGAGTGCAAATCAGCTCTGACTGTGACACAGGAAATAATAACCGCGTCTCTCGTGCTGCTTCCTGTTATTTCTCATTCTAAACAGAAAGTCTGCACACAGCCGTATTCAGAGTCCGCTTCGGGCAGGTCCGTGTTCGCACAGGGGAAGGTGCCGGTGTTCAGAGTCGGGTCACAGCTTCAGTGGAGCTTCTGAGGGCCTTCAGATTATTAACATCACCTGTCTGTAGCTCACACGTCTCAGACTGAGTAGAAGCGTCGGAGATATTCAGTAGAGTCTAGACCACGCCTTTAAACACACACGCGCGCGCACACACCTTCAAACCTTTAAGAACACAAAATGAAGCCATGAGATACTAAACCAAGGTCATGAAATCGTGTGTGTTCTTATACTTCTAATTAAACATGAGATAGAGATAGATACATTATTGATCCCTTTGAGGGAAATTTAGCTCAGTGGTTGAGAGATTGAACTAGTGATCGGAAGGTCGTGAGTTCAAATCCCAGCACCGCCAAGCTGCCACTGCTGGGCCGTTGAGCAAGGCCCTTAACCTTCACTGCTCACTTGTATAAAAAATAAGATGTATGTAAGTCGCTCTGGATAAGCGCGTCTGCCAAATGACATAAATGTAGATTAACTGATATTCTGGCCAGCAGAGCTACTACAAAGGAAACGTGTCCACGGTGTGAGGAATAACCTGTTCCTCTTTATTGTGGACTTTAAAAGGACGTTAAATATTGTCATATTTGTATATTTAAATTTGTCCTGGGTTGACATTCTGTAGTGAGTTTGAGTGTTTTTGCAGCCAAAACACACATTTCAGGGTGACCTGTCCTTGTGGTTCCATCAAACAGTCAGGTGGTGGCGCCGGACTTAACGCTGCTCCTCACTTCAGCCGATATAGCACGACAAACATGCCATAAAGATCATAAGATCAGAATCGAGTGGAACTAAGACACGCCCCTGCTCTTGCCAAGCTCCGCCCTCTGTATAAGTCTCACGCAGCTTCTGAGTTGCGCGTCAGTAAGTGGTGGCGTCTGAGGTCTGATGTGTGTGAGTTCAGTATTAAATCCTCACCACGGCTCTGAATACAGCTGTGTTCTTACATTTCCACACACAGATGTTTTAAATTTCATGTTTCCGATTAAATCGTATGTTTCTGAGGGATTGTGGGAATTTAACGGATCTACTAGATGATTCCGCTTTACACTTGGCATGAACGTTGTGCTTTATTCTGAATTAATAACGGCCCTTTCGGACTTTAAATGAACTAACCTGCGCTGTGATCTGCGTTCAGAGCGGTTTCTCCTCATGCGCTGCTCTCGGCTGCTTTATTCGGGCTGGAGCTTCAGTTCAAAGTCTTTAAAACTCATTAATGAAGAATTTAATTTTCATCCATGGCTTTCGCTTCACACAATCCAATGTGTGACCTTTGACCCTCCGTATAATAATAATCCTCAGTGTGTTAATCTCACGCTGCGTTTATCACGCACGAGAACACGGCGCTCTCGAGGCCCGTACCCGATACCGCGACTCCGACACGGCCCGAATAAAGGAGCTGCGGTGACAGTCGGTGTGTAAACGCTCCTAAGACGAGTTCTGAACCCTGCAGACTGACGAGGTTTTCCTGGAGGCTCAGATCCAGAACATCACCACTTCGCCCATGTTCATGGAAAAAGTGTCTCTGGAACCTTCCATGATGTACAACGTCACTGAACTGAACGCAGTGTGCTCAGGAGAGGAGCGGTAAACTCATTACAGCACTTAACACATAATCTAAGGTAGCACACAGCGCTTTGTATAGAACATGCACAATGTTCAGGGTGAATCTGTGCAGGAATTAATGTAAAGTCACCTCCTTTAACCAACACACTCAGGTTTATAGTTAATATAGAGTGTTGCATTTTAATAGAAAGTGTCACATTTAGATGCAAAGTATCATGTGTTAATAGCCAGTGTTGGGATAAATCATTTTTTTAATGCAAAGTGTTTCATGTAAACAATTAATTTTCTCTCAAAAAAAAATTCAGCTTTTTTACTTTTTCACCAAAAACTTTTTGACAAAGAAAAATTAATTTAGATACAAAATTTAGCACATCTTTAATGACGAGTGTTTTTCTTCTTCTCTGTAGCGAGTCGACGTTTGGGAAGATGTCGTACCTGCAGCCCATGGACACGCGGCAGTACCTGTACTGTCTGAAACCCAAGCCGGAGTTTGCAGAGAAGGCAGGGGTCATTAAAGGGGTCACTGTCATCGGCAAACTGGACATCGTGTGGAAGACCAACCTGGGGGAGAGAGGACGGTTACAGACCAGCCAGCTGCAGAGAATGGTACGGTCCAAACTCGGTGCTCCTGTACACGTGAGCTCAAAGCTGCGGGTCGAAGGAGGGCCTTGATGGCGCTGTTGCCTGAGAGGGCGGTGTCTTTGGTCACGCTTGAACGCTGGTTTAGGACCCGGGTATGGTCCAGAAACCTGGGCCGCTCGGGTTCGTACAGCTGAGAGCCGGTGTGTGTGATCAGCTCGCGGTGTTAAACACGACTGCTTCACCTTCACAGGTTACTTCCTGTTTAAAGTTTTACAGTGGTGGGAACACACAGAAATACTCAGTTTTTACTCTGTCTCTACCCCAGGCTCCAGGTTACGGAGATGTTCGGCTCTCGCTGGAGCTCGTTCCAGACACGGTGAACATTGAGGAGCCGTTCGACATCACCTGTAAAATCACAAACTGCAGGTACAAAGACAAGAGCCGTGTCTGTAAAACTGTCTGTGTGTGTTTAATTACACGCCGTTCTATAAACTCCTTCTGTTTATAAACTCCCAGTGAGCGCACCATGGACCTGCTGCTGGAGATGTGCAACACTCGGTCTGTGCACTGGTGCGGCGTTTCTGGCAGGCAGCTGGGAAAACTGGGTCCCAGCGCATCGCTGTCCATCCCACTGCAGCTCCTCTGCTCTGTACAGGGCCTACAGGTAACGCCGGGACACACCCACTGGTCAGAAGGGGTTGATTAATTCTCTATAACAGCAGCTCTGACTGTAGTGCAGCTGTGATGTACACGTTCCTGTGACTGAGCTGCGACTATAGGAACAATAACGTATTATAACGAAATAAATACATTACTGTTTCTATAGCAGCAGCTCATTCACAGGGACGTGTACGTCACATCAAGTGTGTGTGTGTGTGTGTGTCCTGTATGAAGGAGTCTCCAGTGTCAGCTCTGTGTAACAGTCAGAGGTAAAGCTGGAACTTCTTCAGGACAGAGTTTACGCCTCTTTGTGGTTTCTCAGTCACATGACAAGCTGCAATTGATTACGTGTCATTCTTAAATAAATAAAAATGATAACTAGTGAACTGCTGTGGTGTAAGAGGAATAAAACACTTAGGAACATGATGTTAATCATGAAAATAATCAACTTGATCATTGTAATGCTTCGTAAAAGCTGTGCAATTGTTACAATGGTTGAATAAATTTGCATTAATTAAAATAAATTAGAATCTGTACTCAGATGTTAGTTTCAGTCCCATGATACTTATTTACGCATCCAACATTAATTTTACAAAACGCAATCCAAAAGTGCCTCCTCTACAGTACGCTGTGCTGCGTGTCACATACTTCTACAAACACAATAACAGTGGTCATGTGACCGCTCAGGCTTTTGATCTGTTTGATGTGTCATGTTTAAATATTTTCATACATTTGTGTATTTATTTTATTTATTTGTTTCAGAGTATATCAGGCCTGAGGCTGACCGACACCTTCCTGAAACGGACATACGAGTACGACGACATCGCACAGGTGTGTGTGGTGTGTCCTTACCTGAGCCCTGAGACCTGAGGCTCCTCCCACTTCCTGTCCCGGTAACCTGCACCTCCATGGACCAAACCGCATCACCACTTTTTACACTATCAGCTGTCCTTCTTCTTTTAAACTGTGTGCTTTTAAAGCCTTACCCTGGTTTTAAGTGTGTGTAAATGTTAATAAAAGAGTGAACTCGGAGCGAACGGCAGACTTCTGTACGGAGAAATGACTGCTCTCCATCATACAGCTCATCAAACGGTTATGGACACGCAGCCTTTATCAGTTCTTACATTTCTGAGTAACACGACGCAGAACCATGTCCTCACCCAGTCGATTTGGCACTGCAAACCTCTGAGACGTTCTCTGAGAGGGAGGCTGGAGAAGGAGGAGGCACGGGTTATGCTTAAATTCCCACGTGATATTGTTTTCCTCAGAATAAACCTCTGCAGCCTTTAAAGCTTTTTGTCATGTTTACAGCCCTCTGCTGGCTGTGAGCTGAACTGCAGCTGTTATACGAAAACACTGACCAGAACCGCTCCATCTGGCCACGAAAAGTGGGCGGGGCTGAAATGTAAAAACTATCCACATGGTGATGTAAATCTGAGTTTTTGTAAAGTATCTTGATCAGTATATTACTGCAAAATTACAAGATGATTATTCATTTACAGCATTCTGAAACGCTGTGTTCCCAAACTTTTGATGAGCAGCAAATGTGTGTGTTAAAGTGTAAATACATAAAACTTCCACAGTGTAAAGGAGCTTCTATACAGAACATGCCACAGGATTAATGAGTAATAATTCATATTTAATCATTCTTTCAGTTTGGTTCTTGCTGAAGAAACGCACAATAAATTCAACAGTGATTTCACGTCACATTTATTCACCTGTGATGATTGTTTTATATATGTACAGTTATATATAGCTCTGTGTTTCCACGCATGTTCTGTTTAAAGAGGAAATCACACACTCGGTGGTTCTAGAGCATGCAGAATAAATCAGACTGAGACAGTAAAGTTAACAGCTGCTGAGACGACAGGAAATCCAACATCATATACACAGAGTCCTCTAAACATCCACACAATGTGTTAGTGTTCCTAAAACGAACATAACAGAGTCATTAACACGGTGACATTAACACAGTGACATTAACACTGCTCCTGCTGAACTGAACGCTGAGAACACGAGCAAAAAGTCCTGAGCAGGACAGACAGATTTACATTTTGTGGAGGAAAATCTCAGTGTTTACAAAGAGAAAGAAAAGGAAGGAAGGAAAAGGGGGAAAAAGGGAGAGAAAATGATACTAACTGAAAATGAAGGAAATTTTGAGAAACAAAGAGCAAGAAAAAAAACCAGAAGGAAAATAAAGTGAAGGAAAACAGCAGGAAAGAACATAAGATAAAAGCAAAAGAAGAGTGACAGATGGGGAAAATGGAGGAGAAAGTAAAGTAAAAGTGAGAACGACTGAACAAGAACAGTAAACAAGAGAAAGAAGAATGTGACTGAATGAGAGCACAAGATACAGAAGGAAGAAAGAGGGAGGAATACAGAGGGAAATGACAAAGAAAGGAATCAAAGTGTAGGAAGCTGAAAAAAGGAAAAGTATGAAATTCAGGGAAATAAAAAAGGGGGAAAAAGATCAAGACTGAGAATAAGGGAGAAAAGCAGAAAAGGGGGATAAATGGAATGATAGAAGGACAGAATGAGTGAGAGAGAGAAGAAAATCTTTCCCATCCGTCTGTAATACCCCCTTGTACCTTAAGAGGCGATAGTGAGTCACTGTAGCGTCCAGGTTGCGCTCAGTTAGCAGTCTGTTGATGTGCGGCTCAGGCCAGTTACAACAGCCATGTGCGACTCCCTCAGCTCCATCAGGCTACCACACTGGGGCAGTTTTATGTAGCAGACAAACCAGCTGTACTCGTGTACTTGTGACCTCGCTTGGAAAATTCAAAACATATCTTTAGTGCAACTAAAAACAACAACACAAACTGTTCCGAAAAACATTCCACGTGGTGTCGATACATGTTTATGCCACGGATGTGTTCTTGCTGCCCTGGCCTTGCTGAAACCTGAGCTAAGCAAGCTGTAATGTAAACTACAGGCTGATGACACGTGTGAAGATTATAACGTCCTTCCTGAGCTCTGTGTGTGTGTGTGTGTGTGTGTGTGTGTGTGTGTGTGTGTGGGGAGCAGGAGCAGGAGCAGGTTTAGAGAATCACTGTGTTAATGTTAAAACTCCTCTGATATCAAGGACTATAACACAGAACCTAGAGTTTGCTATAGAAAGACCTAAAGATCAATAGGCAAGAACCGAATCAGGAACAGGCTCCGGGGAAACTGGATCAGGAAGAAAGTGGAGGACTGTTTCTCTCTCTCTCTCTCTCACACACACACACACACACACACACACACACACACACTACTTTGTTGGATGGTGCATGTGTCTACATTTGAAGCTCTCTACACACTCACTAAACCTTCACATTACTCAACTTTCCCTGTACAGTAATGTCTCATCATTAAAGCAGCAGTGTGTAATATTTACAGCCCCCACGGCAACATTACTCCCCCCCCCCATGTTTGCATGTTGATCTGCGATTACAGTTAAACAAACTCTTTAAATTCTTCCAAATTCACCTCCTTATGTTTCTTTAGTTGCCTTTTATGGAAGACAAATTATATTTTAAAGCAAAGTATTCATGTTCAGTCTGGGGGCGGGGCTAATTTCAGGGGCAGAAAAATGTAAACAATCCTGAAATTAAAAAAAAAAAACCTAGCTATTTATGGCAGTATCATATACACACTGTAAGGTGTCTAAAAACACCACTCCCCCTGTTCACTACCTAGTGCACTATTTCTGGAGTTTCTTTTCTATTTTCTTGATAAAGGTTAACATTTCATATCCCACAATGCATTGCTGTAGGCTGAGTTACTCCTGAGTCTACAGATTACCCATTCTGCACAACATTTTGGACATTCTTTCAAATTATAAGATTATTACAGATGTACAAACAGTTTTAAACTTTACACACTGCACCTTTAATGCACTGGTTAGAAAAATAAAAAACAGGAAAACTAAAACCTCAGCAAGTTTTTAAAAAGTGTATTGTAAATCACATGGTGCGTCAACGCCCAATCATCTGCTAGCTGCTATGCAGGTTTAATTTCATCTTTGAGTGATATTAACAAGCTGTTTGTGACTGATGATGAACTATCAAGCTGATGATGTTCGCACTGATGATGAATTAGTGAGGAAAGTCGTGTAGTGTGTAAGTTTTTACACCCGTGTTCTCAGTTCCAGGTAAAGTGCCATGCCTTCTCTCTCTCTCTCTCTCTCTCTCTCTCTCGCTCGCTCACCCGCCCACACCAGCGCTCAGATTAGAGAGTGTGAGGATCAGGAGCGTTCCTCAGGACTGCCGCTGAACGACTGACTGCGGATGTGGTTCCTCAACTGTTCTATCAACTCTGGGTTCTGCTGCTGAATC
>JAQQZX010000009.1:21552340-21568923 GCA_030068355.1 Notoglanidium maculatum
ATAACTAAAAGGGAGAGCCAGCAGGTAACACAGACATGAGGGCGCCCTGGGACATAAAGCGGCCAGCCGCTCCACCGCTCTTAGTTGTAGTATTCACACACACACACACACACACACACAAAGAGTTCCTAACATCTGTTTTAACTTCACACACTGCTTTCTAGTTCAGCTTGTGTCTATGGTTAGGTTCTGGTTGTTGTCTTGTCAGGATTTCTTTGTTAAGCTTTCTTTTTATCTCCTTGTCATAACCCATGGGGAATGCAAACTTTTGCTCTCTACTATAAATGGCCCCAATATTAGCTCTTGCCTGTACAGATTCTAGAACCTCGAGATCTGTACAGATGTTTAAAGGTGTTGGTGTGATTGTGTGTGATGGTGAAGCTGATGTGTGTCTCTGTCATGGTGTTCAGATGCATGTGAAGATCGAGAAGAATCCTGAGCTGGGCTTCAGTATATCAGGAGGAGTGGGAGGGCGAGGGAATCCTTTCCGCCCTGATGATAATGTAAGGGTCTCTCATGACACATCACAATCTCAGTTACAGTCAGCTACAGAATTATCGGCACCTTTAAAGACATCAGGCAAGGTTTGTAAAAAGCCTGAAATCAAAGCTACCTGATTTTCCTCCAACAAAAATAATACTCATACACTTTTAAAAAATCCTTTTATTTAAATTAAAATCATTGACTTCTTTCAGTTAAAGGCACACACATTGTCATATCCTGAAGCTTGTTACCTCTGCCAGGAGGTTAAGACTCAGCCGTAGATGAATCAGTAAACACAATAATGAAGTTCACGTGCACACACCTGAGAGTGTGACAACACACACTCGTGCTGCATTCCTTCATGCCTAGGTATCTCCAACCTTGTTTAGAGAAGGGTTGATATAATTTTAAAAGTCATGCTTTGGAGAGAAATTGCAGTGCTGAAGGAAAACATATTGTGCAACAATATTTAGATGAAAATTATTCTGACTTCTTATTTTATTTATTCTGTTTTGGTCCTGATTCACTCTCAGAGCTCGCTGATGATTAATGAATGAAACTGTTTGCTTTAAAAGGGGATATTTGTGACGAGGGTTCAGCCTGAAGGACCTGCTTCTAAACTGCTCCAACCAGGAGACAAGATCATCCAGGTACATCCTAATGTTTTCCTCCTCCTCTTTACTTCCTCCATTTTACCTCCTAATTTTACCACTTAATGTTTACGTCCTCCTCTTTACCTCCTAACATGTACCTCCAAATGTTTACCTCCTCCTTTTTTTCCTCTTCACCTCCTAGTGTTTGCCACCTCCTCTTTTCTTCTCCTTTTTACCTCCTGACGTCTACCTCTTTAACGCCCCCTGTTTAATTCCTCCTCTATGCCATGTCCTCTTTACCCCCTTCTTATGTTTACCTTCTCCTGTGTCAGTTTCATTCCTCCTCTATTCCTCCTGCTCATGTTCACTTCCTCCACTTTACCTCCAGTTTCTCTTTACCATCTCATCCTTACCTGCTTCTGCTATCTCCTTTTATTTTCTCTGCTTTTTCTGAGTGTAATGGCCGTCAGCTCACGAGTCTCGTCTCTGTCGCAGGCGAATGGGTACAACTTTGTTAACATCGATCACGGGAACGCCGTGTCCCTCCTGAAGACCTTCCCCAGCACGGTAGACCTGGTCATCATCAGAGACATGGCAGCGTAGAGACTCCACAGAACCCGAGATGTCTGAATGTTCACTTTTATTTTTGTACACAGAGGAGGAGTCATGTACAGCTGAACTGTTTTTAATGGAAAGATGTGAGAGTTGTGATGAAATGGGGCAGAACCACTGCAGCGTTTGGGGGCGGAGTCTCTGCAACTGCCTTCACTGTGGGAGAAACACACACAACTTAACTGTGCTTTTTGTACAATTTTTTTAATTATTCACCATAGAGTACAACAAGGAGATGACCAGCAGGGGGCGGGGCTCTCTGTGTGCTGACATCAGCATGCCTTTAGTTTTAGTTTTAGTTTTAAATCACAGTTCCTTCATTTTTTTTTTTCTTATTTAAAAGAGTTCTCTGACCTGTGGATCTGGAGGTCAATGCTACATGCTGAGAGCAGATTCTGAATGTAGAACTGGTGCGCTTTACCGAACGTCTAACCCCACATACACACGTCTTCACCAGGACGTTCTGTCACGTCTCTAAGAGTGTCCCTCAACTCTGTAAAGAGCCTCCAGTTGAAATGAGTGCATGAGACGTGGTGAAGAGGAACCGGGGAGAAGTTATGGGGGACGAAAGAGTGCTGAGATGCACGTGGACGTGTGTGTTGCAGTGCATGCTGGGAAAAGTCTGATGTCAGATATTTCATGGATGTCACACCTAAAGGGCTTCCTCTGGAGATGAGTGATTTTCCTCATCCCAAATCAGACCACACCTACCATGCTGACCACACTGGCCACACCCACCACACTGGCCACACCTACCACACTGACATTTTTTACTTGACTCTGAACTCAACTCACTGATCTCTTCTCTCTCTTTTACTTCTTTTTTATGTTAAAATAGTTGCAGCATTGAATCACTTGTTTTTGCTTTTGGGGTGTGTGGGACACAGACAGACAAATGAGAAGGATGTGTGAAGTGCCAACTGACGTGACATGTCTGAGTTAAGGTGAAAGGTCGTGACCTTTTTGACCATGAGCAATACTCGCTGATCCACGCAGCCGAGAGAGCGATAGCAAGACTTTGCTCTCAGAAAGCAGATTTGTCCGTGTGCATTTTTAAAAAAAAATAATAATAACACATGAGAAACTCTTTTAGTACTGCATTTTTTGTGATAGCATTTTATATTGTAAATCTTTTAGACGACATAGGAAACAGCATTTTTGAATATTTTGCAAAGCTGTTCTTAAGTCTGATCTCACCTTATAAAAAAAGAAAAAGAGAAAGCCTAAAACGCTGAATGGTTCCATCGCCGCCTCAGTGAGCTCAGCTCCGAGCCGATTATTAAACTCTGATCCTGAGATCTGAACCTTCAACAGCCGGGCTGAAAGGCTTAAAGAGACATTTTGTTTTATTGTGCACAACTCCGTAAAAAAGTGAATGTTGTACTGTGTGAAATTCCTGCATGAAATCACTCCCTCACTGATTTTTATTCTGGATATAAATCATTGTGGTTCTGAAGCTCTACATGAATGAATATAAGGCCAAATTCACTTCATAAGTGTGTGGATTAAAATACAGAATTCAACACTGATGACTGTCGTATCTGTAGTAAAGCCGATTAAATCGATTTAGTGTTCTGGTTTTAATTTAGACTCGTCGTGACATCAGTGTAAACAGAGCTTCACATCACTGACGGTCCGACCCAGTAATTCAGTAAAATCGGAATCCATGATTGTGGCCTGTTCTCCTCCCTCCGTCTGCTGGAGGTGTGAATACTTCTGTCCTGTCCTACTTTAGAAGCACTGTGGTTCTTCCTAATGAATGAATTTAATAAAGACCCTGTGATTATCACACATTTTATCACCACCAATGAATTCTGACAAAAATAATCATGACAATCTGGAGATCAAATTTAAATCTGATTATTTTTGCCACATAAAAAGAACATCTGGTCTTTTTAGACTCTCCATTTGTCTATTTATTTAGCGCTTCAGACATTTTCTTTCACTTTTATCGGTTACTAATGAAATTGTAAATAATTCTGAGTTTAGTCACAGCATTACTGACCTTTTAGTTTATAAAGACCAGCAATAAATCCCATCACAGCAGCGGTTTTTAAATGGATAGCGATTTTAAAGGGTTCTCTGGAAGCAGCTACGTGATGATCGCTATGCATTTATTCTACATTCCAGATTTTGTATATAATTTTAGGTTTCATGATATCCTGTGGAAACAAAAAAAAATTAATAAATGAATGGTCTTTTAGAAATGAGTTTGTTGTCCTTTTTTGGGTGGAACTGTGCTGTATGTGTAAATAGGGATTATTCTGATTTTATAGATTTAAATGTTTATATCAATTTTAAAGGTATTTTTGTTAAATTCAGACTTGTCCAGACTTTAAAAGCATTTTCAGCACTTCTGTGTGAAATTGATTTTGAGGTGGAGCTACTTATGACCTCAGATTGTGATGTCAGTTTGGGACCTTGACCTGTATCTTACCCAGTCCTGGATTAGCTGTTGTCTTTCCTGTAATATCGCTATTCATCAGGTGAAACTGCAGCTGGCTGCATAACTAACATCACTGAACAATACAGCTGAACATTTTTGGTCCAGTTTGTTCTGAAAGTCAATGAATATTTTCCAAGTTGATGCCCTTTCATGATCAGTAAGCGCTGTCATGTCTTCATATGGCCCAAGTAGCTAGCAGCTTAATGTAAACTAAAAGTAGGAGGGTTAGGGTTAGGATGACAACATTGTCAGTGAGTTTGTTTATATATAACAAATATATATACAGTATAAGTCTTTTTGTTCCTTTTATTCTTGTTAATAGTAATGAAACAAACATTTTATTAGGATTATTAGGAATTATTTTCTCCTCACCCTGGTTGTAGAGAGGTCATTTGTGTTACTCTAGTCTTTATTACTGTAGTTTACCTGTAGGAAGTAAAATCTGTGATTTTGTTTAGTAGGTGAGGAACTGAACTGTCCTGCTCTAACAGCACACCTTTTACATTTGATCTCTCTCTCTCTCTCTCTCTCTCTCTCTCTGTTTCAGTCAAAGATGATTAAAGCAGAGATTTGATCACGTCACTGCTGTAACTCACTCATGTTGTTCTTATTCGGGTCACATGGATAAGATTTAAGCTTTAAGGAGCACAGAGTCGCTTCATCATCCTCACACATGAAACGGATTTGACCTCTTAATTATTAAACTCTGAATATGGTCGAGTTTAAACAGTTTCAGAATCATCTTTATTCTCCTTTAAGTCCACATTTACTCGAAAAGCAACTCCAAATGTAGTTCACTATATCAAAGCAACTGAAGAACCTCTGAGGGCTCTAAATGTTTTAATAATGTATTCTTCTAGTGTACTTTTGCAAAGCTGGCTGTTTAAGAATAAAATAACGAAGCTCTCATTTGTGTTTCTAAAAGTAAAACACTTTTAAAAAAACAAAAAAAAATTCCAAAGAACATTTTGGCTGAACTGGAAAAGATTTTGGTTGATATGATCCTGTTGAACTTATACATTCGGTTTGGACTCATTTCTGTGAGGTGGTGTTTGAAAGAGGAATATTTATTAATATATTGTGTTTCATCTATTTTGGTCCTTCACACATGACTGCGCTTGCAACAGGGCCTCCAGAGATTCGTGGAACCCCGCCGTGTCCTGCTGAGAACTCCGATGATCTGCTGTTGACATGTGAGTGAGGACACAAAGTCCACTGCTCGCTCTCTCTCTCTCTCTCTCACACACACACACACACACACACACACACACACACACACACACACACACGGTCTCGTTGTGCTACCTGTTGTTAGATGTCCCTATGAAGATCTCGGTGTAATTAAACCTCACTGCTGTGATGCAGGTCACGGTGTGGAAAAACTCCGCTGTTGTGATGTACAGTAAACCTGTTCTGTTTAACCCCGCCCAGTCAACTGCGTCACACGGCGCATCATCCACCCAATCAGTGCCAAGTTTCTGTCGTTACGTCAGCACGCCACGCCTTTTTACTAAAGAAAGCAACAAACAGCTCGCGACAGGAAACAGACAAGCTGAGCGCTGCGAAGAGAGAGAGAGAGAACACCTCCGTACTTAGTGCGCAGGTTTCTTTATTTAATTAAAAAACCACGACATCTTTCTTCAGTATTGGTGTGTTGCTTGTTAAAGGTAAATACAAGCTGATTATTTTTTCTTTATGGCTTTATTGGTTAAAATTTGATGTATTGGTATTAGCCGAACTAGCTTTATCGTTAGCTACATTTCGACACGTTTAGTCATGTGCTCCTTTTAAAGTCATATTGCCTTAAATAGTTAATTTGCTAATGATAAATATGAAGTTGAGTATTATTAAAACGATTTTCAGACCAAAAAAAATGTAGCCTAGTTAAAATTAGCCGTGGCTAGTTCCTCATTCGGTTAACCAAATATGGTAATGCTAACGCTAGCTGGTTGTTTATTCAACATAAAATTCTCTTTAAGTGCTAAGAACTGTTATTATTCGATTTAGCTGCATGTGAGAATATCATAGTTTTAACGTTTAACACTTTTTACCCATTTCAGGCGCCAATTAGAAATATCTTTACCTCAGGAATAATAACAATAATAGCTAACCCTTTTAGCCACAGTCATTGTAAAAGAACATAGTCTCGCGCAGGCCCTAACGGTTATTTAGCGGTTCCGAGGCTTGTTTTAAGATTATTTAACAATACTTAAAGTCGATGTATTCGTGTTTTAATGTTAATACGGCTAAGTAATGTTTAATTAAGAGCTTGTTTAACTAGCTGAGCGTTAGCAGGTATGGCGTGGAGCCTCGTTTCTGATCTTTCCTGTGGTAAAATTTTCTCCACACCAGTCTGTCCGGTATAAATATTAATAATCTAATGTTAAAAATGACACTAATCAGTAAACATTGTATATTTATTCTTGTTTATAAGTTTGTGAGCTGGACGGAAACGTTTTTCCAAAAAAAATACGAGAAGAAGAGAGTCTGGAACAAAGAAAAGACAAAAGCAGACTCTCAGCTCCGCGGATTTGCACACAATAAAATCCAATTATTGTATTATTAGTTAAGCATGTAGTTTTTCTTTATTCTCACAAACAGATACTGAAACGATGGCGTTTAATTTGTGTTTCTCTTTATTTTGCGAATGGCAGTGTGTTGTAGAGAGCATTGTTAGCGCTGTGATTAGCATGACTCAGTGGATTTAAAGAGGCTCGGGCCTGTTGTGGGTTGCCAGGTCGAGAAAAACACACCCGAGCACACGCAGACACGGGGTTTATTATACACTCGCTGTGTCCTCGGAAGCTCGTGATTGTGACTTGTAACTAAAAATCTAATTTAGTTGCAGTTTCTGATTAGCTGTACCTGAAAAGAAATCAGGATTAAATCAGACACTGATCTGGCAACCCGGGGTTGAGCTGCACATCGTGTACCGACAACAAAATTCAACACTGAATATCTGATCATTTAAATAATATTCCAACAGACAACAAAGATGGGGGCAACTAAGAGCAGTTTAAGGTAATTACTTGATGGTTTTTAGGTATTAAATAATTCTTTAAGCATTAAATGTCATTATAAATATCCACTCAATGAAATGACTGATCAGTGTAAATTCTCTATAATCTCAATAAAGCATTTATCCTCAAACAGTCTTTATTTGACAAGTACAATCTATTTCTGACCATATTTATGATAACGTGCTTAACAATCTTTAAAGCGCTGAATACAATTTGAATTTAGTTTGTAATCTGTTTAGCTACAACAGTTGAGTTAGTTTAATAAATGTGTTTATACAGTTATCAGTTGTGTTTAATGTTTGATGGGTTTATATTGCTGGGTTAATGTAATGCAATATAGTTTGTCCTATTTCATTTCAGTTAGTCATTAAATTAGCTGTGTGTTTAATCTCCTGCATCTTAACCTTATGTTGCATCAGTGGTATGAGAACCCACATGTCTGTGTTAATGATGTGTGTCTGTAGTAGAACTACTCGAGGGTTCTGTTTGTGTGCTGTCAGATTCCTGAACTCTAACTCACTGGTAGTTGCTGCCTTTTTGGGCTTTATCCAAATAAACATCGGGGCTCTGTTAAGGCAGGGGCACACAGACACACACAGACTGATGTAACCAATCACGATGAGGCATCAGCCAGGATATAAATAGCTCCAGTCAGGGCACATGTTGATGTTTAGAGAGGAGGGAGGGATTATGATTTGTACTGTACATGACTGAGGTTTGTTAGGAGACCCTGCACATCTCCTTTATGGAAATGATTGTATGTAAATGCAGCGGAGTTAAAATGGCTGTAATTCCTGTTTAACACTTTTCTCACCTCTGGTCAAATGAGCAAAGTAAATCTGAGCTCTTCTGTGCTGAACTAGAACCGTACTAGTCCCGGTTCCTATTTTTGAATGAGTTGTGCTCTGATTGATTGGCTTAGTTGTAGAGAATGTTCCAGATCGTCTGGCCAACTGTTCTCATGTTTATGTTCTGCACACTCTGTCCTGCCAGCTGGAGACCCTGAGACCGGTTCTGACCCGTTCTGCTCTCACAGCCTGCGATGGGTCGTTATTACAGAACCATGTCTCAGAAAACAGTGTTCCTGAACATCTTCATGGAGTTAGTGTGGGTGTGTTAGAAGGACATGTTGATTAAATAGATAGGTAAAAGTATTGACTCTATTGAACTGTTGTAAGTGGGCTGCTGCTTGTGAAGGCTGTGCTATTACACTTCCACTTGGCCTGTGTGTGTCTGTTGCTTCCGTGCCAGGCTTGTTGTGAAACACACCTCATGATGGACTTCAGAACAACTCTTTCAGACTCGGAACAGTGCGTCTCCTGTTTGTCCTCAACTCGTCACGTCACCGCACTAGCTTGTTTACACGTGTCCGGGTTGTGAGAGTTCCAGTAAAGAGCTGAACAGGGAACCAGGGTTTCTTTTTATAACTGGTTTGTTCTGGAGCATGTTATGGAGCATACAGGGTTTTATTTTCTAATGGACTGTTTGTCACCTGACTAAAACTCACATTTATTGTACAACATGTAAAAATGATGCACTGGACTGACTAATGCAATGCTGTTCATTTTGAGAACATTTTCCTTGCTTTTTGATTTCATTACTTTGTTTGATTTTCTTTTTTCAGTCACAGTTTCTTTCCTTTACTTCTCTTTCTTTCTGACAAGTACAAAATCTTTCATTCTTGTTTTTACACCCTTCTTTAACTTCTCTTTTTTTTAATCGTTACAGTCTGTCATTTCTTTCTTTCAGAGTGCTGCAGCCATCTATCTAACCCTAACCCTATTCCTTTCTGTTCTTTATTTCTTCAATTACAGAATCCCTTTCTTTTACTTGTTCCTCCCTCTTTCTTTGACACAAACAGTATTTCTTCTGCCCTATTCTTTTTTTCATTGTTCTGTCATTTTATTCACAGGAAGATTACAGAATCTTTCTTTTACTCTTTGCTTTCTCTTTCATGCAGCTTCAGCATTGTTTCTTTTTATCTGCCACCTTCCTTCCTTTTTGAGTATTTTTTTCATCGTGTTGATCTCAATGTGTTCATCAGCTTTAAATTTTCTCTAAATAGGTTTAGGTGGCAAATAAACAGTTTAAGTCTAAAATCTCCTCTGCTCAGTTTAAACTTGAGGTTGTGTGTTGTGTTCTCAGACTGAGCGATGGCGCAGGAGACCAATCAGAGCCCCCAGCCCATGCTCTGCACCACCGGCTGTGGGTTCTACGGGAACCCCAGGACTAATGGCATGTGTTCAGTGTGTTATAAGGAACACCTCTCCCGACAGAACAGCGGCGGTGTGAGTCCTCTCAGTAACATGGGTGAGCACACTCTCTGTTCTTAGCCTCATCCTGGACCTGTAATTGTGTTTCATGTGATTGACCTCTCCCTCCCCAGGTAACGGAACAGGTATTTTTCATGATGATCAATACATGATATAAGCGACAGGGTTTTCGTTGTTTTTCAGGTTCTAGCAGTGTAACCAGTAGTCCCACCGCCGAGGCATCTGCGATCCAAATCATCGAGGCTAGTTTAAACAATTCTGCAAGTGAAGCAGAGTCGCCCGCCGAAGCCGCCGCAGCACTTCCTGTTACACAGCAGATGACCGAGATGAGCATTTCCTGTGAAGAGGAAGTGGCAACACCTAAAGTAGAAATTCCTGAACCTGGTTAGTTTTCAAGATGAATTGACAAATGTTTTTAAAGGGATGGTATCTCTCTCTCTCAAAAAAAAAAAAAAAGTTGGCTAGTACCCTAGATACATATTTACATATGCTTATATATCTCAGGCAGCTGCACTGTTTGCACACCAGAGTATGCTAATGTGTCGAACCATAAATTATACAAAGATCACAGTGACTGCTCCGGATCAAACCGACACTCTTTATACAGTTACACGGCCACGTTATAACGGTCAGAAAGAGCCCTTGTACAGGACCAGGCTGCAGGACGCGCGCGCACACACACTCTTAAGGTTAGAATTATTAGCCCCCTGTAGAAATCACACAACCCTTAATATTTATATGGAAACGACCATAACAGAAACTGTTAATACCTGTATTGCTTCCAATTTTAACAAGAAAACTGAAAAATGACAGCCAAAATTATTAGCCCCCCTGTGATTTATTTATTTATTTTTCTATTTAATTTTTTTTCCTCTCTCTCTCCCTTCTCTTTGAAGACAAACCTGACCATTCAATTAGCTTTAAAACCACACCTGAGTAATCAGTCAGCAATGACCTTTACATAAGGAACTCTGGTTAACAGGCCCAGTGGCACTTGGACTACAGTACTCTGACACTTTTGGTAAGAAGCAATTTCATCATGCCTAAAAAAAAGAAATTAGTCTGGACCTCAGAAAGAGGATATGAGATGCTCATCGTGAGGGTGAACGCTACACTGCCATTTACAAATGTTTCAGTGTCTAAAATAGCTGCATGATGAATCATTGCAAAGCACCAGGAGACAAAATCTGTTGCAAACAAACCTGGGTGTGGCTGAAAGTGCAAGATTTCAAAAAACTTTGGAGAGAAAAATAATCAAAGATGTCAACAAGGATCCCCGGGTCTTTTGCCCATGAACATTTGAAACGTGGTAATGAGTTTTGGAAGTCTGTTCTTTGGTCTGATGAGACTAAACATGAGCTGTTTGGGCACAGGGGTGTTGCTTTTGTTTGCAGAATGGAAGGGAGAGGCCCTAAAACCCTAAAAACACAGTTCCCACTGTTAAACATGTGGTGGGAGCATCATGTTGTGGGGCTGTTGTGCTCCCTCAGGCACTGGGAACCTCATTTGTGTTCATGGTCATGAAAAAAAGAGCAGTATGTTGATATTTTGAAGAATAAGTTAGAGAAATCTGCTGCAAGTCTCGCTTTAGGTCCTCTGCATGAGCTGGAATGATTTGGCATGGAAGAGTGGGCTCGTATACCTCAGGAGACATGTGCCAACCTAGTTAAGAACTACATTTTGTTTAATATATTAAACATTTGTACTATGAGTTTTTGATTTTAGTTTTACACACAGACAAACATGCACATTGTTTTTCTTTGTTTATTATATAGGAATAAGTAGACATTTCAGTCATAATTGTTTTTAAAATTTTGTTCAAAAATGTCAAAATATTGAATGTTTGTGTTTACAGTTCAATGAGTTCAGGAAAAATGATTAAGCTATACTAATATTTTCTTTATAGTGATACAGAGGAGTGTTTGAGTAGCTGAAACATGAGTAGTGTTGCACTTTTGTGTCAATGGTATAAAAACTGGTTGTGGGTTTGATGTGGCGTTTTAAATTCATTCAGATGTTTAATGAATGTTTTCAGCCTCTTTCAGCTTGTGCTGTAAAAGCCAGTTTTAAAGCTTAAAGCTTAAACCATGTGACTTATGGTTTTGACAATAATGATGAGGATGATTAATCAGGATTTAATTTCTCTCTTCTGTTTCCTCAGTTGTAACTCAGCCCACAGCCTCTTCCCCTTCAGTGAACACACTGGGCAGCGCCGAGACCAAAACCCCAGAGGTCCCCAAACCCAAGAAAAACCGATGCTTCATGTGCCGCAAGAAGGTCGGCCTTACAGGTGAGTCACACCCCCCCACGTTGCAATTACAGATGTACGTTATGAAGGTGTCCTGGTAATTAATATTCCTGGTGGTGTCTTCAGGGTTCGACTGTCGCTGTGGAAATCTCTTCTGTGGACTTCACCGTTACTCAGACAAGCACAACTGTCCCTATGACTACAAAGCCGAGGCTGCGGCCAAAATCCGCAAAGAGAACCCTGTGGTGGTGGCTGACAAGATCCAGAGAATATAGATCACCACCTCTTCTCTTTGGCTTTGACCTTTGACCCTCAAATCCGGGAGAGATAAGGAAGGGGAAAAAAAAGGACTCGCACTTGACCTGCGATCTAAAGGACTATTTTTATTTTTAATGACATTGATCTTGTTTTTCAGCCGATGCATGAGTGGAGTGGTCTGGTTTGTTGTTTTGTTTTTGGTCTTCAGTGTATGATGGAGTCAAACAGCAGGGGGACAAATGGGCGGTATTTAAATCACATCGTGTGTGTGTGTGTGTGTGTGGGAGGGGGTGTTGTGTCCAAGACAGACCGTCTTTGTGATTGTCGAATTGTGATTGTGTGCGTTTCGTGTCTCAGCGTGGAGGATGGACACATCGTAGCCTGCAGGACTTCAGACGACTGTTATGGCTCTGACTCGAGCGCCGTCAGGGCAGCAGTGCATGGCTGGCTCATGTAGCACAAAGAAAAAAGAAAACACAACGGACGCTCTCTTCGTCTTTTCCTCTAGTATGAAGAGTTCATTTTCCTCATGGCATGACTCCCAGAACTTGCTAGAAAAGCTAGTTAGCTTTCACAAAGTTAGCTTGGTTTATTCGCCTGTGCCTCGGACTGTCCCTCCTTCTTTTTGTTTTGGAGTGCTTTTAATTTTCCTTCTGTTCTTGAGTGACACTTCTTATCCTAGTTGCTAAAAGTTTCTCTAGTGGAGCACAGACGGATTAAAAGCATTCAGGCTTTGTATTCTGAACCTCACCTGGGTGTTTCAGTGGTGGGATTAAAGGGTGACCTGCATGGCTCTAGTGAAATAACTACTAAAGTATGTTAGGTTTTTAACAGCTACATGCTCATAGTCCTTGTTTGTTTGTTTTTTAATTAATAATTCACATCTGTACTGATGATTGCTGTCTGTGATGTGTGTGAGTGTGAGTGATGTGGAGGGAGTCACATGGTGCTGAGTGTCATGCAGTGTTTTCACTGTGGTGTGAAGGGATTTTGTGTGTGGTATTCAGTTTATTTTGTCTGCAAGACTCGTTCAGTTTCCGCAGTAAAACTCTCCGACTGTTTCAGTTCTGCGGTTTGTACAAACGAACCCCTTGTTATATTTATTATATGTATTGCGCATCTAATCTTGTTACCCACCATTACAAAGTTGTATCATGTAAATAAAGTTATGTACAGAGATCTATTATTGTTGTCTTGTGATGTTGGTATTGAGAGTGAGAGTTCTTTAAAAAATTTGGCTAAGAACTACTCTACCAACACAGCACAGAAATACGACACCTTTGAATTAGTTAAATCAGTTGTGGACATTTACCTGGATCATGTCAGTTTTTATGATTCAGGCCACACCCCCTACCTGCACTAACACTAAAGCATGGGGAAGAATATGTGAGATGTAAAGAGCATTGCATATGACATTGTGTTCATTTCACCTTCAACAACTTTATTTTTAACAATTCAATTCCTCAAAAATACAAATTTACAAATGAACATAAGTCTATATGGACAATGCAAATATATAAATAGGTTTCAGTAAGGATTTGGAGAGTAACAGGCACTGTTAGGTTGGCTAGATAGATATTTCATTTGCTGGATGTGTGAGTGTATTGCGTGATCGCTGATCACCGATTGCTCCGCCGTTGAACTCGTCTGATGAAGGCCTTCTCGTTCCATTTATGAGGTGGAAGCATGTGGGGGCCATTGTGGACGCAAAGAACCGTCATTTCCTCTGCATATTTCAAGTTCTGAAGGAGCTACACACACACACAAAGAGGAACATTATTTTCAGTGTACACTCACTGCTCCATACGATACACTCCAACCATTGTATGTCACATTACATCTTGTTATACACACACATCCTGTCATACCTGTCCATAGACAGAATACCTTCCTTTAGTCAGTCATTCATACCTACTAGCTGGATAAGTAAATATGCATACCAACTTACACTGGTGTTGTAACTGTTGATTAGCAGTATTATTTGTAACTACATGCATGCAAACACACAATCATACACAAGAACACACATTTTCTCCTTCTGCGCTACACAAACACATGCCCTCACCTGTAATTACAGCTGAAGAACTTTATAAGCTATTGTACCTTTGGTGTGATGAAGAAATACTGGGAGGTTTTGCCACTGCATGCAGTTTTCACCACAATGTCAAACACTCTCCTCTCATTGGCTGGATCCATCCCCTGTACACATGGAGAAAAAAAAAAAAACAGCACTAACGTGTCCCGTTTCCACTCACTCACTGTTCATATAAATATACATCATATAGACATATGAAAAGTATAGACGTGTATTTGAAATGCTTCTAAAGCAAAACAATTTTAGAAAATGACAAGAAGAATTCGCACGATCTGTCCTGATGAGACAGCTGGTATAGAATGATTACACACTCCATCACACACACTGTATAAAACTAGCTCTGAGGACACATGAATAAATATTGCACCCATCACATTAACCAGATCTGTAGATAGATAATGATAAATAATAGTGACTAAACTCACTCCAGTCGATTCCATTCATTTTTATGAACAGACATCGCCACAGCAGCTTTTCTGAAATTCGTATAAATATTTAAATCTATTTAAACCTATTAAAGTGATCAGAAAAATTTCAGGAGAAAACATGAGAAAGAAGCCTTCCAAGGAACAAGCATTTCATTTGGCAGCAACATTAGAAAAGTCTAATTGAGTTGACTTTGGCTGTGTGTTTCTCTCCATCACCAGTGATCCTGACCCCTTCTGCTTTTCAGACCTGCCTGATCCATCCTGATGTTCTACCTCTGGTTAGAGTCATCACCTTGAAACCACGTGCTCCTGTTGAGGATGGCACCATGTGAACTGCCTCAACACACCTAGAGCTGTGAAGATGGTGTTGGACTGCTGTTGACATGAGCGGTTCTGCTACAATTGTATAAGACTTAAATTACCACCAACAGTCTTGCACTCAAATCTCCCTCAGTGACTCAGCTGAGACAGAATAGACTTTATGTTAAATAATATTGAATTATGTAACTGTACTTTTTTACAGAAGTGTGTTAGTTGTAATCGCGCCATCTAGTGCCACCCAAATGAGGACGGGTTCCCTTTTGAACCTGGTTCCCCTCAAGGTTTCTTCCTCTCGTCATCTCAGGGAGTTTTTCCTCGCCACAGTTGCCACATGCGGCTCATTAGGGAGATATGCATATCTATATCTAGATAAATTTATAGATTCATAAGTTTATATACAGAATTTATATACTTCTGTGAAGCTGCTTTGTGACAATGCTGCTAAAATCAATATACAAATAAAATTGAATAGAATAGAATAGTATTGGAGTGCTGTAGCTGTGGACTGTTGGAATGATGGAGCGTAGTAGAGGATTATTGTGTTAGATTGTGTTCGTATTAAAGTGTTGTGCATTCTCGGTTAGTGTGTAGATTATTCTAACACTTTTGAATAAATAAAGAGAGCAGTGTGTATAATTTTCGGGGTACTTTCTGAAATGAAGTACGCTTTCACTGAGGTGGGGAACCTGAGGAATGTGAGTGACTTCTGAAAGTATAATGAACACTGTAAGGCCAAAGAAGTCCGGTAAACATTAAGTTATGAAAAGATCTAAAGAACTCAAACAAAAGTAAAACGTGTGTGTGTGTGCGTGCGTGCGTGCGTGCGTACAGACCTGGTTGATCTCGTCGACGACTCTGAAGGGGCAGCGGTTGAGCTCCTGCAGGGCCATAAGGTACAGCATGGTGGAGACGCTGCGCTCGCCACCGCTCTGATGGTGAGGAGTGAGCTCGTGCAGCTGAGTGCTGCTCCGGAACTTCACCCGGATACGGATCCCGTATTTATCATACTCTTCCTGTAACACACACACACGCACCTTTTTTTAAACTTAAGCTTCAATAAATATGCCACTATATGCACACAGTTTGTGTTTATTTGAAAACAGAACAATCTGAAGTTGTTGTGCAGTCACTCCCTTTCGCCGTGTGTGTGTGTTTGTGTGTGTGTATATAACTGACCTCATTCTCAGAGTGCAGGTCAACTTCTCCAGCACAGTTCATAGAGCGAAAGAAATCACTGAACTTCTCATTAATCTGATCCACCAACTGCTTCAGGGGAATCAGCCAACGCTCCTTCGCCTGTTTCACGCACGCACGAACGCATGCACACACGCACAAAGTTATTGAAGTGCATCGCATATGATATTTAGTACGTGTTAAGGATGAGAGCCGTGCCTCAGAGATGTTCTGTCTGTAGGTGTTCAGATCTTTGGTCTTCTCCTCCAGCTCCTTTTCCATCTCCTTTATCTCCTTCTCTCTCTGGTTATACTCCTCCACCACCTGGTAACAAACCAACACATACAGAGGGATTACGGTAAACGACTGCACTGCACATCTCATTACGATCACAGGTATTCACTATATCATACTTGAAGTCAGTGAGAAAATAAGAAAAAAAAGTTGTGATTGACAGTCTTATCCAGACGGTAGCATTATCGTGGTATAAATATAGAGGTGTATCAGGGCTATAAAAAGTCTCCGCAGCCACGGTTTTTACTTTTCATGTGGGAGTCACCTTTGTATATTTACAGGCCTAGAAAGAACACAGGAGGAGTAATTTACTCAGAAACAAATGTGTTTGTGGCAAAC
>JAQQZX010000009.1:21584813-21596431 GCA_030068355.1 Notoglanidium maculatum
TTATTTATATTTCTGAAAGCATTCTTTGTTTACAGCATTTTTTCACACCTGCCTAAAACTTTTGCACAGTACTGTATTTCTATTGACTAAGAAATAAAATACAGAATTAGTGGTTATAATATTATTATGCTCCTAAAATGTAGAATCCAATAATAGTTAATTAACTTAAAATAATATAAAATTAATTAATAATAATAATAATTTTACACACTTGTGGGGTTTGAGAGTATTGGGGGGAATGTTCCACTTTGGTTTAGCCCTCTTTGTAACCCTCTAATCTTTTCAGAACTACTACTCTAACTACTGCCTTTAGAAAGATAATAAAGCTTTTAATGATAATTTTAATGAAATAATCATCTTAAATATTAAAGATGTGTTAAAAAATATAAATTAAATTCCTCAGACTTCATAATAAATTATACATTTATTACAGATTTTTTTTTTACTCGTAATTAAAATGAAAACTCTTCCACATTCTTTTTTTCATCATTTTTTCCAATCATTATTTTAAGAAGACAGAAGGATGCTCACCACCCAGGGCCTCTTCTTCTCCAACATCTGGATCCTGTCGAGATGCCTCCTCCTCATGTGGTAGCGCTCCATATCTGCCTTGTTACGCTCGTTCCTCTGCCGAGCTTTCTCCAGGAAGTTGGCCTTTTCCTTACACAAATTCTGTCCACACAAATTCCCCATACGTAAAGGTGCGTTAAGCACAGACTGGAATCACCACACACAGCAAAAATGTTGAAATAAAACAAGGCTGAAAAAAAAAAGGGATGACTTTACCTCCAGATCCCTCTCTTTACTGCGGCAATTCTTCAGCTCACAGTGGAAGTTGTACATTTCTGGTGGTCCAACGGATTTCTCTGTGGCTTCTAGAAGCTCGATATTACTCATCTTAGCGAACTCGCCAACCTTCTCCTGCATAGAGGAAACACCTCGCAGCTCACAGTAACTCACAGCAATTAAACAACATACCATAAACGTTTAACTCGTACACATAATCCTGGACAAGATCTGTAGAAATAATTCATGAACACTGCTGGAATCACAATGATGATATAAAGTGATAAATTACAACTAAAATTTCTTTTAATACTATTTAATTATATATTGCTATCAATATAGCAATATATTAAATATACATTAATAGATAGAACGTTAATGTGAGTGAAACGTTGACCACTAATAGGCCAAAGACACGACATTCACCATTATCAATGCCTCTCAAACAGAAAAAAATGTTTATTTAATCTCTGATTGCAAACTGAGGCTGAATACCAATTGACTATAGGTGCTTTCGGACCGGAGGAACCTCTAATAGTTCTTTGAACCATTCTAAGAAGTACCCCTTTTTTGTGTGTTCGCACCTCAGGAACTGAGAACAATTATAGTTCTTAGAATGCTGTTTTAGGGACTTTTTTTTTAGCTCTTACTTCAGGGCAGGTACTCTCCCAGCATAATAGGAATCAAGAGAGAGACGTGTGTGTATGGTGAATATCCCAGACGGAAGGGTAGTGAGATTCTTCGAGTCAAGCAGTTGTTTTTTTCTTCATCAGTCAGTGCACATTAACAGGAAAAAACAGATTGCTTACAAACTTACATAAGTGCACTTGCTAAAAAAAATCCTCATGATAGCATGTGCTGGTTAACAGATGAGAGAAGCTGAAAGCTGAGGTGGAGAGGTTGGCAAAGTAAAGTGAAACTAAAAAATAGCCTATAAGAGTTTGATTTAAACAGAAATGAGTGTGTGCTGCCTGCCTCATTACTCGGACAAATCCATGTGGTAGAAACGTAAACAAAGAGGAAGCGTCCAGCGCGAGGGGCGAATACGTGACATGGTTGAAATCATCACTAAAAACACTGAAAGAAAAAAAAAAAAAATCACCAATGGATTTTCTAATTGCCAGATTGTATATTAAAAATCTTCATGTCTTCCTCTAGAACAGCCGAGCAAACAAAAGGTACAACTCGCAGAACATGCACTTCCTCTGTAAGACGGGACATGTTGGTCAAAATCACTGAAAAAAGTCATCATTAGTGGATTTTCTAATTGCTATGTAGGCCTAGTCTATATAGGAAATATTTGCATCCTTGTATTGAACAGCCGAATCCAGTTCGACTGGAAACATTCGGAGTCGGATTCAGCCTTAAATCCACGTGAAACATTAGACGTGTAAACAACAGCTCTTAACATTAGTGCTAAAAATGAAAAGAGAAAAAGAAAAAGCGCTGATAAATGGAGAGACAGTGAAGTCAAGACTTTATTGAGCTGATGTGCAATGGAGGAAATACAGTGTGATTTTGACGCCGCTTATGTCACAGAAAAAAAGGGCCCTTAGAGGTGTATAGTTCTCTGGGGAGCTCCCCAGGGGGTAGTTCCTCTCAATGAGTTCCTAGAACTGTTTGGTCTGAAAGCTTCTGTGGACTACTTAGGGTATAACAAACTGCCTTGGACATGCTATGTAATGCATTACAAGCCATTTAATCAAGAGCTGAGCGTAATCCAGTTAGTCTCTAAATATTTACTGGAGTAA
This sequence comes from Notoglanidium maculatum, assembly GCA_030068355.1. NCBI lineage: Eukaryota > Metazoa > Chordata > Actinopteri > Siluriformes > Auchenoglanididae > Notoglanidium > Notoglanidium maculatum. The sequence goes on from JAQQZX010000009.1 coordinate 21,587,351, forward strand.
GATTAAAAATTAATCCCCATTAAAGCTGCTCTTACAAGTACAACATATTTAACACAAAATGACTCAAATATATAATATAATTAATAATGAAACCGTGTGAGTGTAAACAGTGTGCCACTGACCTGAGGCAGGAACTGGCACAGATTCCCAACCTGAATGTGGAGATCCTTTACGGCCTCTTCAACAACCTTCTGACTCGTGTGTTTACCGTTCACCATCCATGCACTCTGATTATTCTCCACATTTATCTCTCGGTTAATCACCAGGTTTCCAGCAGCTCTGTACCTGATACAGACACACACACACACAGACAGTGTCAGGGAGGAAGATGTGTTTCTTACTCTGCTTCTTCGCATATGACTGCCATATAATTTTGCACATTGTACGATCAGATACTTACAGCTCCACTTCCACTGAGCCTTTAGTGCATCCTCTCTTCACATACAGTCCCACCTGACACACACACACACAGCTACTCAAATTAATAAGACTACGTTCACACTGCAAGCCCATCTGCTCAGATCTGATTTATTTTATTAGGCTTTGCTCACATTAGCAGGTTAAAGTGACACAAAGCTGATGACGTGATTAAAGTAAAACTGTCAGTAACCAAAGTCGAGTAACGCAGCGACACAAAAACTCACTGGGTGCATTTGGGGTGCTTCAGGGGACCGGTGTGTTCACCAGTGTGAGGGGCAATCACAGCTACACTTGCCAATCATGCACATCTGTGTGGTTACGTGTGTGGAAGAGGACAGATAGCGCTTTCCTCTGAGCCCTGTGACACAGCACGAGCAGCAGGTAGTAGCTGTTGTATGATTGGAGAGAGCTGACTAGTGGGCAGGAAATGGACAAGACCAAATTGGAAGAAAATTTGGGATTAAATTCTGTGTAAAGTGGATTTGTGTCACTTTTATCTGCAGTGTGAACAAAGTTTATTACAGAAACCAATGAACACTCAACCATGTATAAGAGTAAAGAAATGCTAACAAAGCAAATTAAATGTAATGTAACAATGATTAATAAAAAGTGTCTGCGATGACTTGCCTTATCCCCTCGTCCCACCACCGTCGTTTTTCCTGCCAGACCCAGACAGATAGCACACACGATACTGGACTTGCCAGTTCCATTCGCTCCCACAATCATGTTCAGGTTCGGACCAGGAAACACTTCTGAGTGATCGTACGTGCTGTTAATAAACACAACACATCTGACCTTTCAACTCCATTACAACAACAGGAATAAATCTCTACAGACTGGTGTTTGGAAAGGTTGAACTCCACTTAGATTCAGACTTGACAGATTTGGTGTTTAGTGCAAATCTGTTAACAGATTTTTGCTAAATTAATACTGTTCCCATAGAACAATTAAACTGATTTGGAGGCGGGGCTACAAATAAGCTCAGGAAGTGATGTCATTGTCTAAGTTCCAAAGTGTGTGCTAAACTACACAGTTAACTAAGCTAATATTAATGATGATATTACTATGATATGATAACCCTAGGTGGTTGTCATAGAAACGTCATATTTCGACAGGTGTAGCAGTGAGCCCATCAAATTTTAGTCTTTTCTTAATTAATTAAAATAACATATTAAAATGGGTTACTTTTACAGATTGTTTGACGATTTTAATGACACTGTATGGAGACTTTGAACAAACTAGCTTTTAAAGCACTATTTTTATATCATTTGGAAATGTCTAAATTAAACATTGGAGCAGAAACTAAATTCTGTATACCGAACTAAAAGTATTAGCTTAGCTACAGCTAGCTCATTTAACTAACTGTCTACGTAAGTCAAGCTAATGCTCAAATTCAGTATGATAAATTTCTGAGGCGTTGTTTTCCCACCTACATTCTGAAAATCCCACCTTCTTGTGACTCCTGAGCTATTGGCTGACGGATCCATATGCGAGTCACTAGCCAATCATAGCCCAGGCATAGAATACTGCTACCCAATCCCTACACAGTATGACTGAGGCGGAATTTACCGGAAAACTGGTGGGAAATAATTAACGCCTGCTAGGCAGCTAGCCACTTACAGGAAGTTTTGCATAGTAATGCGGACAATAGATCCTTCCACGAAGCGCTGTCCCCGCTCACCTCCCAGCTCAGTGTGTGTAGCGCAGGGTAAAGTGGACTGACTGTTCGAAGTCTGTGAGTTGGTTAAAATATGACTTATTCGTTTTCTTTTCCCGTGTAACGCCATGACTGTGCTTCAGTGGGAGTCTCTCTCGCTGTGTTTACTGCTTTCGTTTCCCGCCGGTGTTGCAGACACGTCGGCCTCTGATTGGTCTTCATTCTCCACGTGACCTAAAAAGAGCCTTATGTCGTTCAGTGCGGCCGCTTAGGCGCGCGCTGGTCTGAGGTATTAGATTCACCTTTCTATAATCAAGATTATATTAAAGTCAATATTTAAAAAAATGAATATATTATTTTATGTAATATTTCAAAACAACATCTTTAACGATTTCTGAAATTCTCAAAAAGTTTTCCAATTATATTAGAGGTGTGAAATGTATGACATGTATGAATAGGAGACATGAGCTATTTCTTATACTTAAACTGACCCTGAAATTTAAAATATGTGTCTAAGATATTTTTTGCTTGTCCCTTTTTGTGCTAGGGCTATAGTGCAATACCATATCTAGAAAAAAAGCAAGATTTCTAATGACTCATCCTGTACTAATCTTGAGTTCATCCAATGAAATGCCCTAGATGACTTTTAAGACCCGCCCCAGAAGCTTGAAGGAATTCTCCACCTTCAAATCTAAAAACCACCAAAAACAGCCTCCTCCACTTGAAATTTCAAGTCCTCTGCTTGGTGTATTCTTCTCAAATACCAGTTCCTTCCCAGTTTAAGGAGTGACATCAAGTCAACATGGACGCCACACACTGTGAACAGTGTAAAGTTCCCTTCACTACTTTTAAATGAGTTTATAGCAGTATTGGCTTTAGACCAATTAAGATACAGACACAACATACTGTTAAATCTATAACACTGACTATATTAATCACTGTTCTAAGAGGGTAACCATCAATATTAGAGTTATCACTAGTAGAACAGAACCGACAGCCACTCAGGCCTGTAACTGTAACAGTGCGGTTAAAGTAGCTTTATATGCGCTTTAAAGAGCTTTTCGCTCTAACAGAGCAAACAAAACACACACTTTCATGGAGATGAAGACTGTTTGTTTTGTAAAGATCTACAAACCATTACAGTAGCAACATTTATTTGTATTCCGTGTACAGCACTCGATTATTACCTCTGACACCGAGGGGTCTCGGAGGAAAAACATTTTAAGACACACCATGCAATATTTTCAGTATCCTGTGAACATAAACATTTATCATTCCCGTTGTCTACGATACGTTATTAGAAAGTCCCAGTGCGATAGAGTTAATGTCCCTCTTTGTGGAAACTCATTCTTCCTCCATCGCACAAATTTGATCAACATATTTCACATTAGCAAACACAATAGGCTTACATCCATGGTAGCATTTGTATATAATTATCAGTTTATTAGTTATCTAATGTTAAAACACGATAAAAGGCCACAAGTGGTGAAGCAAAGACAGACATTTAAACATGTCTTTGCAGTTGCATTTCCTGTGTATGTGCACATAAGATATTAATTCTAACTCAGATGCAAAAGGTATATTTTTGCACTTTTGGGTACAACATTCTACAATTTATTCAAGTTTGTTTCTAATTTAACAGCCATGATTCAGCCATACTGAAAAAGGGATATTGCACTTTCTCATCTTCATGCATCAAAATAAATCACTTTTGCATTTTCACCTTCAGAGGAGTAGACCTGTCAATCAAACACTGTAGGTTAGACCTGTAGTTTAGCGCTGTCAATCAAACACACCAAAATTCTCTCCCAGCATCCTGCCACTGCATTTTTTGGTAGATTTGGAGAATGAAGATGCAGGAAAGTGCAATTGCATGTTCAAGAACTATAATCCCATTAGCTATTGTTTTGCCATTTATAGTCTGTAAAATGCTTTTAAGAATGAAAAAAGGCTAAATTTACAGTTTTCTTTTGTTAAAAAAAGAAAAAGAAAGATTTGTGTGAAAAAGTGAAACATATTGCTGTACAGGAATGTGAGGAAAATGGAGCGGTGGTACGTTTAGTTGAACTATGAAGCTGGCATTACACTGCCATGATTTTCACCCTGATTTTATTATTGCAGGAAAAAAAAAATCACACAATGTAAACAAATTCTTTGGTCAAAAGTTGAGATCAACAGTCTTACAACACATAACGTGATGCACAAGGGGAGGTGATTTAGTGCCACTGTGACTGAAGTCTGAAGTTGTAGTAAAAAAATTATAATAAAATAATCTCTGTGTGAGTGCTGCTATGACACTCGTCTAAAATCCACCAATAGTTCAACCTCCTGGGACAGCGTGTACAAATTGATTGATGATGTGAATGGAAGGTAGTTGTGTTCTTTAATAGCAGGTCTATTGTTAGAGGATCTTCAGTATAAATTATAATCTGACACAGATACACCAGGCTATCACACAGTCTGTTATAGAATTCACAACAGAATTTATTGTACAGGATTCTCATACAGTGTGATGAGGAATCATCTTAAAACACATCGCTGTAATCACACAGTAAAAAATCGAATTAATAAACACAGACATGAGAGATTATAACCTGTAAAAGTTACTTTAAAGCTTTGGTTAAACTTTATAAAGCTGTTTGGAGACATTAAGGTTTGTCAGATGTTTATGAATTCTTTGCACATTCTGTACATTTCCATGTTTATTTGTTCTCTTGCTGAATGTGTCGCTTCACCAGATCTGACTAACTGAAAGAGGAAAGGTAATGTTACTGACCACCATCTGCGAAAGCAAACACAGAGACAGAAACTTCATTACATTCTGCTCAACATGTGACACAATCTTCAGTTCCAACCCTGTGACTGTAGGTTATATTGCTGTAACCACTTTAATCCTCTGATTATTGTTCACTTATTCACTGTAATACATATTATTTAGTAATTACAGTGAAACTAATAGAAAATAACTGAACCTAGAAGATTAAAGGGTTAAATTATAATATACTTATGTATGTGAAATACCTTTGCATGGTCCCTTTTGAAATGTAATATCATCAATCGCAGTATCACTCAGTATCGATGGTCCACGAGTGGCTTCAAATACAATCTGAATTTAAAAAAATAAATATATATACATATGTATATAAAACACAAGCACGTTCAGATGAATTCTGGGTTCTCTTACTTACCTGGTGCTGATGATCGTACTGATAGGTCACTGACGCTATCATCCAGGAGACGCTCTGTCCTCCACTCTGTTCCCACAGCACCATATCTTCATCCTTCAGCTCCGAGTGCAGCAGAACTCTGAGAGAACCGGTTCCAGAACCGTACATATGGTAGAAGAAGAGCAGGCACTGAGCTGCTCTAGAACCACGGAGGGGGCGGGACAGGAGGCGAGCACTTTGACCTGGCAGCATCAGGGATGCCTCAATGTACAAATAATGACCTAAAAGATTCAAATAGAGAAATAGAGACATGACTGAAGCACAAAGGAGTTTTAACAGCACACTGAACAATCACATGGTCCACAGAAGACACCAAACAATCGTAATCATGTTTCTTCACCCAGACAGTGAGAAGGAGGAGGAACAAACCTACGCCCGTGGTGTGGTCTCCTTTAGGTCCAGTGTAGGAGGTCGGTGTTGGTCCTCTGATCAGAACCCAGTCTGCGATGTCACGCTTTTTATCCTGAGTGAATCCACAAAGTCCGTTCTCAAAGCCACAATGTGAAGGAACCGAGAGAGGAGAACCTGGAACACAATGACATCACATGACTTTCTTACTACACTGAGCAAGTATGATTTTAATGAATTCACCTTGTGTAGTAAAAATAATATATTTTATTTTAAACTCTTCTCAAAGACTGTGATTATATCATTCAAACAATCACACTTTATTTAAAATCACATTTTATCTTTTATTTCAATCAGTCAGGTTTGCCCACAAGCAACTTCTCTGTTTCTCTCTCATCACATATTAAAGTTACTTTAAAGCCTAAACATTTCTACAAACTCAAACAGGAGAAGCGATATGATCAGGTTTTGTTGGTTTTCACACAAAAGAAGTATGCAAGAGTATGAAAGTTAGCCCCGCCCCCAAACCCACCCCTAAATCATCAGATCCTGCCCTGAACTCTAAATGTAAACTTCATATCTTGTGCATACATTTTTAATATGACTTTAAAGTTAAATAATGTACTTATTACTGTTAAATTCATGAGTTTATTTAGTTGTGGACAGTTTTATACTTTGAATAAAGTATGTTTTTTAAAATTCATTGCTTGCCTGACTGTAACTGGTGCAGTGTTGACTCAGTGTATATTATTACTATTATTATTATTATATTATTATTATTATTATTATTAGCCTACATTGTGTGTGTGAGTGTTTCAGGTGGTTGCTGTACCTAGCGGGAGCTCACAGTCCCCGAGGAGGAGGCTGATGTCATCCAGAGCAGAAGAACCACAGTTCCAAAAACTTTTACACATACTTCCAAACATCACCTTGAAAGAGACAGACAGATAAATATAAATAAATAATAAATAAACCAGATGCATATTTCATGTGAAAATATAAATGGTGACCTGCTGTGTGTTTTACTGATTCACATGAACACAGTGTGTGTGTGTGTGTGTGTGTGTGTGTGTGTGTGTGTGTGTGTGTGTGTGTGTGTGTGTGTGTGTGTGTGTATAAAACATTTTCTCTGCGACTCAGTGCGGTATTATTTTGGACATTTGTTTGTTCCCACATCCTCCCTCAAGATGTGGAAGACGCATGAAGTCATGCTGCTGACAGATGTGTGAAGTAAAAATTACAGATGTCACACTGTCTCACACACACAGCTGTGAGATGAAAATAAAAATGTTTATAAAGGATTACAGAGGAAGAGGAACTGTCCTGTTTACTTTCTTACTTACTGTTAACTCTTGCAATCTAAATTTTTAACTCCTTTTATTTAATTATTTAATTTTTGCACCATGTCAGTGTGTGTTAAAAAACTGAACCTTTACAAATTAATGAATGAATAATATGAACGAATAAAAAATGAAAGCTTCCTATTTATTTTTTTAATTATTTAACATTATACAGATTTCTTATACAAGTTATCTCAGAAATCATCATCTCACCCTCATTTTGTCACAAATGAACACAACCCTGTAGTTGTAAATAATTTCTATCTACATAATTACAGCACCGAGTGTGTTTTCAGTATTAGTCTATTGTTAACCTATAACATAAATATGAAGGGAAATCTTTTTTAAGCAGGTCTTTTTAACAAAAGTCCAGTGGGTCATTAATGATCATATAAATTCATGTCTTGATTTTCTAGATGAATTACTTATTCATGCCTGTTGCCATGGTTACATGGTATGTTTTAATCAAACCTGCCAGCCAATCAGAAATAAGTATTTTTTTGATGAAAATCTGTATAATCACACACAAGTTCAAACAGTTGTTTACTATCAAGAGTCAATTATGCTAAATAAAGCTGAGTGCAAAAGTTTTGGACAACAATGCAAAACATAAAGCAATGTTAACAGAAAAGAAAGTTCCTCCTCTCAGTCCCCAGACCTGATCTGAAGAAATTAATCAGCATTCTCACCTGAGTGCTGTTCTGAGTCTGGATATTGAGCTCCACGTGAATCCACACGTCTCTAGTTCTGTCACTCGGGGTCCAGACTCGGGTGTGTTTCTGTGCACTGCTGTTATACAGATACACCGCTAAAGTGTGCTCAGATTTACTGAAACCTCTGAGAGAGTAGAAGAACTTCAGGCAGTACTTCTGGTTCCCGGACAGAGACGGTCCGAACAGACGGCTGATGGAGCCGGACTGCATGATGAAGCGTGAACTCGCCATCAAGAACGAACCTGTGAGGACACAAAACACTACGATATAAAATATTTACTCTAATCTCAGGTGGAATTAAACTCTGTCATGTTAAATCTAAATTCCATGTCATTTCTACTGTATATTTTACTTTTTAAAGCTCTACATTTTTTTATTTTCCTGTCTGTTTAAACCTAACCAGAGAAACCAGCAAGTAAAGGTTGCATCCAAGGTTAAAAAGTAGAAGATTTTGAAGAAGTCATCATGTCATTTCTCCTTAAATTATTAAACAGAACAGCAGGTAAGATAAATTTTCACATTTAACTTTGGACCCTTTTTTAGGAAGATCATTTTAAATGTAATAAATATCTAAATGAAACAAAACTTTATTAAACTCACCTGAGTAAAGAGGTAATAACTAAAAGAATATCTAGTAAAGTTATTGTTTTATGAAGTGAGACGTGTAAATGTAAAGAAAATTAAAAAAGAAAATGTAAAAGAAATTTCTTGCAAAAGCAACTGCAAGCAATAATTAAATTTAAAAAATGGCCAAAAATATCGACTTTTATGGTTAAACTATACATGTTAAAAAAGTAACTCAGGAAAGCATTTAAACAATGTGTTATACTATCTCATGTGTGTGTGTGTGTGTGTGTGTGTGTATGTGTGTGTGTGTGTGTGTGTGTGTGTGTGTGTGTTCCTGCACCTCTCCCGGTCGTGTGGTCTCCTAGGCGGTACATGTTGGGCCGCACTGAGACTCGCTTCCACATTTCACTCTCCATTATGTTCTGTGTGTAGCGACAAAAACCCAACTCAAAGTCACAGTCTGCCACTGACGGGTCGAACACAGGCTCTGAGGATAACGCACAAATACATAACAGAACAGATTTAATCAGACATTTTGAGGATCAGCACTGAGTCATGATGTTCGTCTGAAGATCTTCAGCACCTGCAGCTCCTGCAGAACACGACTCCAGAGAAAACGCAATATCATCCAGCAGCACACGACCTCCTTTAGGACTGTTAAAGGAAACCTCAAATACCACCTACAGAGGGTTCACACACACACACACACACACACACACACACACACACACACACGCTCGCACACACACACACACACACACACACACACACACACACACACACACACACACACACACACACACACACAC
>JAQQZX010000009.1:21597449-21608112 GCA_030068355.1 Notoglanidium maculatum
ACACACACACACACGCTCTCACACACACACACACACACACACACACACACACACACACACACACACACACACACACAACATTAAACACATCTCTGTAATAATGTAATCACAGTTCTCGTGTTCAAACAGCATTAGCTCAGATGCAGCAGATATTTACTTTATTTAATGTTTGATGCACTTAGGTAGGGGTGATTAACTAACATTAAATAGCCAGTTAGCTACCAAACTTTCTAACAAGCTAACATTTAAACACTGTATGGTTTCTGGTCAGTCGTTAGTTTAACACCATTACTGAACAATAAATAAACATGCTAGTAATGATAACAGTTTCGAGCTAACATATTTTTGTTATTGAACAAAAGCGCATGGATTATACATTTTATTGAGGATATTTGTTATTAACATTTTTAACATTATTTAACATCCCTGATCAAACAGAAACTCATTTTTGCAGGGTATCGAATAAAATAACATATGTATTAGCACATAGTTCACTGTGCAGAAAAGCTAGCAAACAGCACTGCATGGATCATCACCAGGATAAACGTAAGCTCCACTCATCAGCTGCTTGAACCAATGCCGCCAAAGTCGAGCTGCTGCCAGAACAGTTTTAGCTGTTAGCAGAGTTTTAAACATTAATTGATGTCTGAGTTGAGCATACCTGTAGGGGGTAGGGAGCACTCAGGGTCACCTGCACAGGAATCCACACCTGAGTTTTGGCTTCCCGCTCCACATGGTTGTTCTCAGGCAGGTCTGCCTTCCACAGCTCCCTGTACTGCCCCGCCCGGTCCCTGCTGTACACCGAGAATATGTGACCCTCAGCGTGGTCCTGCTGGTACTGAAAACTCAAACAGCCCGACATGGGCACAAGGGTCATGGGCGACAGCAGCGTGGCGACTTCCTTCAGAGTCCTGCAGTGGGTCGAGTCCACATACATGTAGTGACCTGGTAAGGAGCGTGAGCCTCATCAGCCAGGAAGGTTTCAGTAAGAATGAGATGTGACCGTTGAAATATAATGTTTGATATGATATGACAACTGATCATATTTATCATGCACAATATTCAAAGCACAAAGCAGCAGAAACATCAACAACTCAAACGCACATCATTCTACACATTACACGCAATACAGGAAAATTATTCATTATACAACATGCTTTCAGCAGAATTGTGATAAAAATGATTTCACCATTTCATTTCAGCGAAATGCATTACCATACACAGAGTATTAGAAGATTACAAACTCTTTCTTTCATGTAGTAAACTTCTAATAAAATCCTGTTCAGTTCCTGTGAAGATTTTATTCTGTAACAAAGACCAAACCCAATGAGTGAAGCTAACTGTCTCTTTTTTAGACTTAATACACATACACTAGGTGAGACATTCTGTCTGTATTTATTTTGCTGGCTCATTAATACCTGGTGGTTCAGCTAAGAACACTGCAGCAGGATGCGCAATTAGCTTACTGAGTTAATTGTAGCTGTAATGAGGAAACCAGACTGGCTAGGGTGGATTTGTGTGTGATTTGGCATACCTGGTCCATCACTGAACGCAGGGTTGTTTGGAGCTCCTCTCCCCACATACCAGTTCACATTTCCACTCCACTGGCTAGAATATCCACACAGGTGAGACGCCTCAAAATCACACTCTGGGAAAAAAAACAAAAATAACGTGTTTACAATTCAGGGTTCTGGTGCAGAGTCAAGCTTTAAAGGGAGTGTCATGAGTTCTGGAAAAAGATTGTTGATATTTCAACTCAACAGCCAAACAAATACATACCTCCTTTCAGTGCTCCTTTAGAAGCTCCGCCCCTAAATTCATAGACGCGAATTGACAAAGCAATGACACTGACATTTTTTTCAGAGCATACACAGAATCGCCAGCTAGCAGAGCATGAGGAGATATTTGCTGAATTTGACAAAAAGTGTATTGGATAGTGTAAAGGTGTAAAATCAATTATTGCACCTTTGATGATTATTCATTTATAGAAGATACAGCTGAAGAACAAAAACTACAATTCCTTAAACACTCTTCAGCATGTTCTGCTGTGGGAACCTTTTAAAAAGTTGAAGTCCAGAAGATAGCTAGAAACCTTATTCATTGCTAGAACCCTTTAAGAACTCTCGCTTCTAGGAGTTTACATGTCCAAACACTTCAGATTTTATTCCAGTGACTAATTATCTCCATCGAGGAGGTTATGTTTTTCGTGCGGTTTGTCTGCCTGTAAGCAGGATTGCATAGAACCTACTTACTTGATTTTCATGAAACTTGGTGGAAGGGTGTAGCATGGGCCAAGGAAGAACAGATTAAGGGGCGGATTCTCAAATATTGTTTCAGTTTCAATAACGTTGCAATATTGGGGAAATTTGGCACTTGGCCTTGGTGGTTGCGCTCAACAGTGCCATACATCTTAATATCCAGTAGATATTGGCAGTACAGTTCAATAATGTCAAAGTATAATCAATGTAGAAATACGATGACTCCATACCAGTAATCCTCTGGGATACCCATGTAGGCTAGTTACACAAAGGTAATACAGAAAGCAGGCGTCACATAGCACTTGGGGACAGCAGTTTCAAAATATGTCTTAATGTGAAACAAACAGGCTGCAGGATCATTGCCTGTAATTACAAATCTTTAATGGAGACACAGTTGATGAGATGAGATGAGCAAGCTCTGGTAAAGTCCACTACATTTTTAATTACACAGGGAGATGTAAGGTCAGTATTTAAGAGAAATAAGGTCAATAAAAGTCCAGGACCAGATGGTATCACTGGGAGATTGCTAAAGTGCTGTTCAGAACAGCTTTGTGGGGTGTTCGCTGATATTTTTGGAATGTCCTTAGAACATAGAAGGGTTCCAAAGATATGGAAGGAGACTACAATTGTCCCAGTGCCGAAAGGCAGCATTACAAAGAGTTTAAATGACTTCAGACCAGTGGCACTGACCTCACTGGTCATGAAGTCATTTGAAAAGATTGTGAAATGGTTGCTGTTGTTGGGGGTGGGTGAGGCCCTGGACCCCATGCAGTTCGCATATAGGGCTAACAGGTGGGGTAGAGGATGCCCAAATTACACTTCTAAACCTCCTGTACAGTTATCTGAAAGGTCCTGGCACACACGCCAGGCTCTTGTTTCGGGATTTCTCTTCTGCTTTTAATACTATCCAACCACATGTTTTAGTCAGAAAACTATTATCAGAATTTAATCTTGAGAGTAATCTTGTGGTCTGGATTATGGATGTTTTAACAAACAGATCACAGAGAGTAAAGGTCAATGGCTGTCTTTCAGAAAGGTGTGTCTCTTCCACTGGCTCTCCTCAGGGTTGTGTACTTTCCCCTTTGCTGTATATCCTCTACACTAATGACTGTAGAAGTCAGCATATAAATAGGCACATCCTGAAATTCGCTGATGACACGGTTATTGTTAGTTTACTTCATAAACATGATTCTCAGCATGGGCCAGTGGTTGATGAGTGTGACAGTTGGTGTGACAGGTCTGTTCTTCAGTTAAACACCTCAAAGACAAAAGATATGGTCATTGATTTTAGAAGAAACCAGTCTTGTTCTCCACCACTGACTTAAATTAATGGAAGTTGCATAGAGATGGTTGACCAATATAAATATCTGGGCACAATGATAGACAACAAGCTCAAATTTGATGTGAATACTGAGAACATTTGCAAGAAGGGACAACAACATTTGTACTTCCTTAGGAAGCTTAATTTGTTTAATGTTGATAAGGTTATGTTGTCTTTATTTTACAAATCTTTTATAGAATCTGTTCTCACTTTTTCTTTTATTGCCTGGTATGGAGGCATCAGTGTTAGGGACAAAAACAATCTCAGCTATATTGTGAAGGTGGCTGGGAAGTTGATTGGCTGTCCACAGTTACCCTTGCTGACCATTTATGAGAAGCAGGTCATCCAGAAGGCAAGGTCTATATTGGACTGTAAAAATCACCCCTTCATTGTTCATTTGAAGCTCTTCCCTCAGGCCAGAGACTAAGGGTCCCCTTTTATAAGTCCAAAAGGACAAAAAACTCTTTTATTCCTAGTGCAATTCGCCTGCTCAATTTGCACAATTTTGTTTTATTGTACATAAATGATTCTGATGACTGTCAGAAACATTGATAGGTAAGACAGTTTCTTAATTTATATTAGCCTGTGTCTTTTCCCTTCTTGTGTCTTTGTGTATCTTGTGCTATTTATGTGTACCTGACTGTGAGATAAGTTTCAATAAAGTTAAACTGAACTGAACTGAAACTGAACAGTTGTAACCAGACACATAAAGTGATTGCGGTTGCAGATTTGCAAATCATTGAAGCATTGACTAATGTCCTTGGAGGAGGCCTGAGCGCTCCTAGCTAACAGCATATTAATATAATGCTAATATTATTTTATAAGAGCGTAGAACAGTTCCTTCAGGAAAAAATAAACATGTTCTGCATCATAGGTTCAATCTATATTCTAGAAAATTAAAAAATTATTTGGATTCCTCTTTGGGGAAAATGTTGATCAGAATAATTATGTAGAACCCTACAGGTTCCAAGATTTCCTTTGAGATGAGTTGAGACATGAGATGATGTTACACCACTAAGGAATGTTGCTTATCTCCAGGAAAAAAAGAAATTTCTTGCAAAAGCAACTGCAAACAATAATTAAATTTAAAAAATGGCCAAAAATATTGACATTTATGGTTAAACTATAAATGTTAAAAAAGTAACTCAGGAAAGCATTTAAACAATGTGTTACACTATCTCATGTTGCCTGTGTGTGTGTGTGTGTGTGTGTGTGTGTGTGTGTGCGTGTGTGTGTGTGTGTAAGATTGTATAATGTGTTTATGTCACTGACCAATGCAGTATTTATCAGAAATGTTGATTTCAAAGATGGACACACTGCTGCCTTCAGCCGAGCCCCGTCCACCCTCAAGCACAATCTATAGCGCACACCCACACACACACACACACACACAAACACACACACACACACACACACACACTTTCTTTAATAATACACATGTACACTACAGAAAAATAACAAACACATGAACACAGTAAACATTAAAAACAATCATAATGTTAATCAGAATGTAAATCTCAGAAAGCTCTTACAAAATGTTGTAGTACTGAGCATTTATTACCGCTATTACATATAAAACACATTCTGTTTTGTGATCAGGTCAATGTTATAAAAAGAGGATAATATAAGTATTTTTATTATGCCCTTTTAGTTCTTTTTTCAAAGAATAATAATTAAATGAATAATAATAATAATAATAATAATAATAATAATAATAATAATAATAATAATAGTTTCCCATGATTTTGTGTCTTCGCTTCACTGTTTTTCCCTAAAGACAGTCATGCTGCCTATTTGTGCTGTTGTTTAAAATAAAACACATGAAGATAAGAGACTTTTCTGGAGTTAAAAAAACAGGCTAGTAGCTGGAATATTTGTGTGCTTATGTGTAATCCTTGGATCACACACTCCCATGGTACAGTGGGGTTTCAGTAGTGAAGGTTTTGAGCTGTGAATCAGAAGGGTGTGAGATCAAATCTGAGCACCGCTAAGCTGTAACTGTTATCTCACAAATAAACAAAAACCATGGATAACAAATTTTAACAGTTTTCAGAATTCTTAGGATTTAATTTAGTTCAATTCAGTTAATTTAGTATAAGAGCAGAAAATGCACCTTAGACAGAAACTCCAAAAAGGATCTATTAAAGTTAAATGCATGCAGAAATGTGAAAATATACGTAGGATGAGGGGATGAGAAAGACTGAACACAAAAGAAGTTGCATGAATATTATTTTATTTTGAGTAAAGTCAGTACAGTATATATATTCTTCAAAAAAAGATTTGGCCTTTTGTAATGTGCATCATGATGTGGTGATGAAATGTTTATGGATATGAATAAAATTATACAAATCTGTGATTTCTGAAAAAATGCTAAGGCTGAGAGGAGCAACACACATGACCATTATAACGGCATAATAAATAAACAAAAAGCGACATAAGTTTAATGCTATAATTTCATTTTTTTAATCCAACACTAGCTGGTCCACTGTGTAAATGATTACCAGCTCTTCTTCTCACTTTTCTCACCTTGTACGGTTCGGTGGAATTCTGCAGGTCTATGGTGGCGATGAGCCAGCTATCAGAGGGACTGCTGGCCGACCAGAGCGTGTGGTCTAAACTCTCTCCCTCTGAACGAGTGAGAACCTGAAGGGAGCCGGCACCGGTGATCTGATAGATGATCCGAAGACAGCTCCAATCCTGCAGCTCCACCTCAGGACCCAACAGAACTGCCTTGTCTCCGTCCCCCTGCGAGTTCGCATCCACTGTGATGAAGTGGTCTCAACAGTGCAAAAGAAGAACATTCAGTCCACAGGAGAACAGCAGGAGAACACAGAGAACAACACATCTACAGAGAACTACACATCTACACATCTACATGTATATAAACTGAACAGCTCATACACGGACAACAGCTGATCCACAGGGAGCAGCAAATCTGACATAAACAGTACATCTACATGGAAGAGCTTGTTTATAGAGAACAGCACATCTTTCATGAATAGTTTATCTACAGAGGAACACCACATCTATAGAGAACAGCATATAATCAGTGAACAACACATCTTCAGGGAATAGATGACCTACGTGGAACAGCTCCTCTAAGATGAACAGCACAACTACAAAGAACAGCACATCTATAGAGACCAGTGAACATCTCATCCACAGTGAACAGCTCATATATGGAAAGCAACACATCTACAGGTATTAGAACTTCAGAGAATAGCTAATCCTCAGAGGAACAGCACACGTACTGTGAATAGCTCAAATATATAGGAACATCACATCTATAAAAAACAACAATCTACAGAGAAAAGCACATCTACAGTGAGCAGAACATCTTCAGAGAACAGCACATGAAAAAAGAACAGCTCAACCACAAAGATCAATAAATCTATAGAGAAGAGCACACCTAAAGAGAACAGCTCGTTCTGTGTGAACAGCTCATATTCAGAGAACAGCACATCTCCATGGAACATTTCATCTACCGATAATAGCACATCTACAGACAAGAACACACCTATAGAGAACAGCTTATCTACAGAGGAACAGCACATATTTTCTGGAGTGATGTTCAGTGAAAAGCAGCTCTGGTGATAAAACATTTTGTTTCTGTGGAAAATGAAATTGTGGCAGAAGAGGAAGACAGATGAGAACGTTCGCAATGTGTCACTGCTCTTATTAACTGCTGAATCAGACTCTCTCACACACACACACACACACACACACACACACACACACACACACACACACACACACACATCTGTGACATTAATCACTGCAGTGGTTTCCGGTTTGAGATTCATCACGGTGTAAATCAATCTGCGGGCTTTGACACCATTTTATATATCAGCAAAAAGAGCAAACCAAACCTGAAGCTGCAGATAAACTGGTCCAATGCCAAGTATGTGTAAGAACAAGTCTGAAAACTTCAAGGGAAAAAATTTCTTTTTATGTTCTCCAGATGGAAGAAGGCATTTAGTGCATGTAACGGCTATTAAAGACTTTGTTGCACTATTTCTTATGATGAAGAAATGCATTTCTAATAATCAGATCATTCAATTTACTGAGTCACGACACTTATAAAACAGATTAAAGGGATTATGGTTTTGGGAGATTTGAGGTTTTAAGTTTGTGGCTTTTTAACAGTCCATGGTGCTCAGTGTTTGATCATTTTCATATTCAGATCATTCCTTACCATTAGGCTTGAAGTTCCAACTGAGAAAATCTGGATCTGCTGTGTAGTCACACATCATCTCCTGAAAACCACACGAGCCTGGTAACATCTTTCCTTGGGTCATCGCTGTAACACATAGGCTGTATCAGATAATCAGACTAACACAACAGCAGGCTTGGACTGATGCACTTCCCCTTCTTTTCTTCCACATGTTCAAATGTTTGTACTCACAAAGTATGCCGAGGAAGACGTAGAGAATCATCTTCTCCTGAGTGAAGAGCTCCATTCTCCTCAGCCAGAGCATAGTGTGTGTCTACCAGCTTCAGCAGTGAACTGATATGACCTCTCTTAAACTGAGCTGGTCTTCAGATGGGAGCCGTCTGTCTGTCTGCCAGAAAGAGAGAGTTGGGAATGAAAGGGAGGAACCAAGAGAGAGAGAGAGTGAGCGAGAGAGATAAAAGGTTGGCTCTGGTAATATAAATATAAACCAGATTCAGATTAAAATCTCTCCAGATGCATGGTATGACCAGCTCTGCCTTCTCCATTTACTTTCAACTCAATTTCAGTTTTTAAATACTTGTTTTGGGGTGCTATAAGGAATGCCATCTGTAGAATTCAATTCAGTTTAATTCAAGTAGTACTTTATAATAACTACATAATCTTCATTAATACATACATACAATATATCTAGGTAATCAGAAAATGTATTTCTTGTTGTTTGTGGTCCTGATAAAAACCCTTAGCATCACCAGTGTTCTGGTGTTGAATGGGAGTCTAATGAACCTGGAGGAGAAAGCTGAAGCCCTGGATGTGTAACAGATAGATGAACAATACTAATCTGTGTGGATTACGACATTATGCCTGAGGAAGAACTGCAGCTCAGACCTGAATCATGACTTCATACTGAAGAATCTGAAAATGATTAACAGCTTTAATCCAGATGCCTTCATCGTGTAGACTGTTCTCCACTTCACTGATAGCCTGCTGAACTTCATTCCTCACCCAGTGTACTGTATAAGCAGGCTTGGGGAGTAACGGAATATATGGAACAGCATTATGTAATTAGGATACAAAAAAAGGTAACTGTATTCCGTTATAGTTAAAAAAAAAGATGTAATCTGATTACAGATATGTCTAGTAAAAACAGGGAATTTTTAAATGCATAAGGGCTGCATCAACTAATCAATAAAATCAATAAAAATTGTTAGTAAGAATTATGTGTCTGAATATGAAATTCCAGGTTGATTATTTCTTAAATTTATTAGAGAAAAAATGGCATGCATACAGAGAGGAGAGGGGCAGCGGGAGAGAAGAGACAGGAGTGGCGGGGTATATGAAGAAGGAAAGGACGACAATATATGAAGGGAAGAAAACTCAATCAGTGGAGGGAAGAGAGAATGGCAGGGGCAATTGAAGAATATCAGCAACTACTGACCAGTATCACTTCTCTCTTTTCTTTCTAAAATCCTTGAACACAATGTCTACAATCAACTGTCTCTCTATCTCTCAGAGAACAACCTACAGTACAGGAGTCTGATTTCAAAGCGGCACATTCCACAGAGACTGCCCTTTTGGCTGTCACTGAGAAGATACATGCTGCTAGATTGGCCAAACTGTCATCAGTCCTCCTCGACCTTTTAGCAGCGATTGACACGGTCAACCACAAGACTCTGTTGTCCATCCTTAGGAGTCTTGGAATTCGTTACTCAGAATGGCAATGGCTCACTTCCTACCTAGAAGGCCGGTCATATCATGTGACATGGAAGGGATCCGCTTCTACTCCACGCTGGCTCTTCACTGGTGTCCCTCAGGGCTCAGTACTTGGTCCTCTACCACTCTGGCAGTGGTAGCTCAGTTAGACTAGTGATCAGAAGATCGTGAGTTCAAATCCCAGCACTGCAAAGCTATCGCTGATGAGCCCTTCAGCAAGACCCTTAACCCTAACCGCTCAGTTGTATAAATGAGATATATGTAAGTCACTCTGGATAAGGGCATCTGCTAAATGATGTAAATGTAAACGTAAATGTTTTCCATCTATACTAGAGCTCTTGGTGAGATAATATCCTCTCATCCACTGCTATGCAGATGACACTCAACTAATCCTCCCTTTTCTTCCCTCAGACAGTAATGTTTCTAGCCGGATTTCTGCATGTCTGGCAGACATCTCATCATGGATGGCAGCTCATCGGCTGACACCCAACCCCAGCAAAACTGAACTACTATTCATCCCAGCTGCTTCATTCCCCCATCAGGATCTTATGATCTCCCTGGACAACTCTTTGATCTCTCCTTCGGTCACTGCACGTAACCTAGGGGTAAATATGGACAATCACCTGTCTTTTTCCTCTCATATTGCTGAGCTTTCTCGCTCATGCCCATTTCTCCTCTTCAACATCAGAAGGATCTGTCCATTTCTTTCCACACAGGCCACTCAGATACTTGTTCAGTCCCTTGTCGTAATGCCGGCGCGACCGCAACTCGCAGCGGCCACTCCGGATCCGAAAATCGTGCTTTTTTGTTTTATTTTTTTTTATTTTGTTTTCTTGGCGTGACTCCGACGGCACATGAACACCAAACAAATGGTGTTCATTTCTACCCACGAGAAACATTACTGGACATAAAGAAATACTTAAAAACTGACCTGCAGGAAGACCTCTTGGAAACGCTTTGCGTCCTCTGGTTGCCACAGAAACCAGGCCTCCAGTCCTCGGCGTCGCCTGATGCCGGGGGACGGTTCGCCGAGAGCGGTGTGCAAGGAAGCGGAAGAGCGGCAAGCCGGCCCCTAGCAACCATAATATTCGGCCCCTAACAACCATAATACTTTCCAACGTCCGTTCTCTGGACAATGGATTGGACTGTATCCGACTCCAGCGGACTACCCAGCGCGAGTTCAGAGATCGCTGCGTCATT
>JAQQZX010000009.1:21608333-21622915 GCA_030068355.1 Notoglanidium maculatum
TGTGTGTGTGTGTGTGTGTGTGTGTGTGTGTGTGTGTGTGTGTGTGTGTGTGTGTGTGTGAGAGAGAGCGAGAGAGACCGGTTGTGTGCAGGGTGTGTCAGTGTGTCGAGGAGGATGCGGCTGTAATCCGGTGCGGCTCTGCATGCGCACTGCGCCGCTCTCACCGTCAACGCGCGCGGACACATTTACACGGAGTGAGATCGACACCGAGAACCGAGAAGAACATGGACATACAGCACCGAGCTGTGCTTCATCATCATCATCATCATCACCATCTACCCGCTCCCTAACAGGTAACGGTGTGCAGTCCCGCATCTCTCTGTTTCATTATTTAATTTAATGTTTAAAAGGCAGCATGACCTTTTAAACCGCGCGTGCGTTACACAGCATTAATCTGATTATCATCTAAGAGATTTAGAGCCTCAGTGCAGGCCATGGGCTTTAATCACAAGCTCAGAGCTGATCTCTCTCTCTCTTTCTCTCTCTCTCTCTCTCTCTCTCTCAATAATATTAAAGATGAACTGAAAGAAGTTCTAACAGTAATTATAAAAATAATATAATAATGAATAAACCGAGCTCAGACCTGTGGATGGAAAACATCCTTGTTGTTTTTACATTTTTCTGTCTGCTAACAAAACCAGGCTCAGAAATACATCCTACATCCCTTATATATTTTTATTATAAATGTCCTTGTATCAGGAATAATGATGTTCTAATAATGATGTTGTGTTACTCTGTAAATAGATCTGTAAGAGGTTATTATGAAGTCAAAGCGAAATATCTGTTCATCTTTTTAAATCCTTCTTCAGATCCCTTTTGAAATCAGCCCCTATTGTACACACTCAGAATAAAAGGGTACTAAACTGTACCATTCTGCACCATACTGTCACTGGGGTGGAACCGTCCTTTTGTACCTCTTGTACCTTTAATATGTCTTTTATTTAGAAAGGTAAAAGCAAAAGCCTGAAGAGTGAATGCTCCCTGCTGTTTATCTGTGATGTAGGCGGTGATGATGTGGAGGTCTTTCTGCTGTGCAGCACTTCTCTGCAGAAAGCTGAAACCTCAGTACATTTACATCACCGAGCTGTCAGCTCTCTGATACTGAGAGGATTAAACTCTTAAACACACTCCCAAAAAAAAAAAAAAAATCACAGTCCAATCATGTACCTTAAATCATTTCACTATATCCACAGTATAACCACTCCACTGACAAGGAAAGCTTCAGATTAGTACACTTTTATTTGAGATTGTAAAATATGATTAAAAAAAAGCCCCATTATAGCGACAACATGTTTTAATCTGTAACAGTTTGTGTAGATAATTTTTATTTAATTTATAATTATCATATTTAGTGTTGTGTTATTATGTTAATTTATAATCAACATAGTTTGTTGATTTTGGTAAATTAAACAAATATTTTTACAGTATTTACTTTCATTTGAAAGTAGGTAAATCCTAAATATTTACCGAGATCTATAAACTGAATGAAAATTCTCCCTGTTACAGCTGTTTAACAGCTGTTTATCACATGTTTGTGTAATTTTACTAAACTAAGCTTATCCTGACACGCTGTAAAATGTGTTTTGGTTAACAGATTAATCAGTACAGCAACACATCAAATACCAAATCCCAAAGATTTTTAAGTGTTTTAGATTTATCTGTTTTTTTATGGGTGTATACTTGTTTTAAATATGTCATATCTTTATTTTATACCAATAAATACAAGATCAATGAAATACATTTCCTGCATATATAATGTAAGGAGAAAGCATACCCTTAGAACTGGTTTCTTTTACAGTTCCTTGGATGGTTAATGATTTTTAAGTAGATAAAGAGGTTTTATATTTTCTAAACCTTTTCTAAAAGGTCAAAGTAAAGAATGCTTTCAAGTTCTAGATGTAACCTGTAGAGAACCAGGTGAGGTGTTGCTGATCGTGATGCTTAAAAAAAGGTGCAGCAGGTCGTGGCGAGGTGAATCCTCCTGCACAGGCAACAGATGGACAAACCGAGACTCGACACGGGGGTGTGATGTGTACAACCCACATACTCGGGCCATCTGGGACTCACACACACACACACACACACACACACACACACAGACACACACACACACACACACACACACACACACACACACACCCCATCATCCATTGCTTTGTTGGCAGAGATGATAAACCGCTAGGCTGATGGATATGTTGGTTATGGAGATGTGTTTAAATTGGTGTTATACTGGGGTTACTGGTATTATGTCTCGTTTTGGCTGTTATATCTTATTGAATTGATATCAGTGGTGTTTGCATTACTGTATTGATGTTGCAGGAGGTCATAATATGCAAATGAACCCTCAAACTAATCAAAACATTTTGTACAGTGTGATATAAGCATCTTGACCACTCTTAAATGTTGTGGAAATTTCTGCGGAGGTTTTGATGAATCACGGAATTCTTCACTGAACAAATAATATGATACAACTCAGGGTTTCGGCGGTGAGCACGTTTTGGTGTTCGATTCACACATCTCCAGGGTCCTGGGTTCAGTCTTGAACTCTGGTTACTGTCTATGCATTTCTTTGCATGTTCTTCCCATGTTTTCTCTGGGTTCTCTGGTTTCCTCTTACTGTCCCAACACATGCATGTAGGTGGATTAGATCTGATAAACTGCCCCTAGGTGTGAATGTGGTGTGCATTTGATAGACTGGCATTCCACCCGGGGTGAATTCTCATGCCCTGTGTCTATTGTTCCCGGGATAGACTTTGGATCCACTGCCACCCTGACCTGGATAAAGGTGAAAGTGAGAGAGCTCAGGTTTTAACTGTGTCAACAAAACATACCAGGATCACAGATGTGTAGCATTGTGTTGTTGTGTGACGGTTTTCATGATTTATCATAAGTAACCATCTTTACCTCCAGTAAAAGGTCAGCTTCCTGCATGCTGCTGATAGAATTTGCTTACCACAGGCCTTACAGGCATTGACTTTATCCTCTTTTCCACCAGCTGCCAGCTGTGCAGGGTCTGGAAGAAATCTCAGATAATCCATCTAATTCCAATGGGATTGAGGTTTTATGTTTAATGTATGCTGTGGAGTGCATTTCATGAAAAAAGAAACAAAATGCTGTGGGACTAGCTTCATCCAACCCTCACACTCTTCATTTTATTTATGTTGTTATCTTTCAACCCCCCAATCAGGTAGTGCAATACCATCATGTCCACTTCATAGCAACAGCCATGAGTCACAGGGAGGAGCCAGAGGAGACAGGGTCCAAAGCCCCTCCCCCTCGGCACATCAGGCACTCAAACAGTACACCTGTAGAAGGAGGCCGTCCCAGGTGGAGGCCATGCCAGCTAAACAGCCAAGATGAACAGGGAAATGCCCATCATCATCATCATCACTACCATCGAAAATCACACCAACAGCAGCCTGGTACTAACCGAGCTCCACAACGGCGCAGCCGAAGACATGCCCCATGCCATGCCCAGAGAGGATCAAGTGAGAGTGGAGATGGAGATCCACAGCCAAGTCAACAGCCTCGTCCAGGTGGGTCGAGGTATCGGTGGAGTGGTAATGGAGAGCATCAACACAGACATCGAAAGCAACCCAGACAGGTTCCCGCAGTGCCACAGTCCCTCGATGTTCCTGAGATCAATCCGGCCATGGACACTTTGTCTCCTGAGGAATCTTCCCAGGAACAGCTGACTCCATCTTCACAGGAGGATGTGACTCCTTCTCAGGAGGAATCAACCCCCTCTCCACAGGTAGTACCACTTGTAGAGGAGCAAGATGGAGGTAGCCCAGGTCTACACTGTTCCTCCAGTACTGAGAGCAGCCTTCACACACACTCTGAGCAGACTGAGGATCAGCACAGAGAGAACGAGCAGACAGAGGAGTGTAAGGGTGGGCTAGATGAATGGGAGGTGGAAGGATGTAAGGAAAAGAGAAAGGATGGGACAGAGTCTCAAAAAGAGTCTGAACAGGAAGAACAGAGTCAATTGGAGAAGGATTCCATGGCAAATGCTAGTAGTTCAAAAGCTAGTAAGAAGACCAGTAGGAGGCCTGGGCCCATCAGAGTGGATGTTCCACCTTTTGTAGAATTTCCACGTCAGCCACTACCAATCCCTAATTTCCAGTCTCATTCTTTCTCAGAACCTCTTAGAGGCTACCCCATGGAGCCCAAATCAGGTCCTATCCATCTCAGCTCCACCAGCTACTCTGTTGTGAACACAGACATGAGGCCTGAATGCCGATCAGGCCCTCAGACTTATGAAGAAACATTTTCAGACTCCAGTTCAGAAGCCTGCTCAACTTCATATCCATCAGTCTCTGAGTCCTGTCCAAAATTCTATACAGTGACTCCAACAGAATCAGACAGAAGACTGTATCACTCACCACCAACAGGATGGTACCAGGAACACTCTGAGAAACAGCAGAGCTTTGAGATAAACCATGACATGTCCCCTAGTGAGGCTAATCCACAGATCAGTCTGCATGAGGAGCAGAGATCACAGGGTTCTGTGGGTTCCAGACTGCGCCACTATGATGAACAGTCAGGAGATGAAGCTAGCAGTCCTGTTAGGGGCAGGAGTAAAGTTTGGAGATGTGGTGTAGAGCAGGAAAGTTCAGAGATCAGAAAGGAGCAGTGTGAGGTCCATCCTCGTTTGCCTGTATTGGACAGAGAAGAGAAGCCAGAACATAACTCTGTAGAAGACAGATCACAAGCTGTGCAAGAATCTGCAAACATTTCTGGAGATGCAATCTCTCTGGCAATAAAAGACATAAAGGAGGCAATTGAGGAAGTGAAGACTAAGATGGTGCGTTCACCATACATGCCCGACAAACCCACAGAGCCAGTGTGGGTGATGAGGAGAGACGTCAGCCCGGTGGAGGAGTGCAAGCTTTATTCACCGCCACAGTCTCCTCCACAGCTTCCTTCTCCTCAGAACATGGTAAGTGTCAGACTAAATGATATTCCTCATCTGAGGTTAATATTATTCAGGATTCTTTCATGGTTCTATGCTGTTCTGTGTTAGACATCTTCACAGGTTCTAGCTTCAGATCCCATAGTTCCTCTGGGAGCAGAATCTTCCAGAGCTCATGAGCACCAGGATGCAGACATCAATCCCAATTTACCAGCAGCTGAAGAGGTGAATTGCAAACTTTTTAACTGTCTGTACCACTTTAACAACTTTATAGCTGTATTTAGTTTGCTGACAACGTCTTGTTTGTTTTTTATATTTAGCTTAGAAGAAACTTGGCTGCTTTCCCTACCTACGTTGATGGCAAGTGCCAGTTTAAGTTAAAAAAATTTATTCATTAAAGAACATGTACTTTTCTTCTGCTTATATTTACATGTAAAGTTTTTGGAAAATTAATCAACACCTTCTGACTAATCTGTAATTGTTGTGATTTTTTTTTTTTTGTCAGTTCCAGGACCATGTGATCCAGAGGATTTAATCGATGGCATCATATTTGCAGCCAGTTTTTTGGGTTCCACACAGCTGCTGTCAGAGAGAACGCCGAATAAGAGCGCCCGCATGCAGCAGGCTCAGGAGGCCATGACCCGCGTCCGGGTGAGAATGAGGGCTGGGGGCGGAGCTAGATTTGATTATTATTATTATTGAATTAGCATTGATCACTAATGTATATTATAAGCCAGTTTTCTTGTTTATCTTTAAATATTTATTTTCTGAAGTTCCTCAGCTGGCATTTTTTTCTGAACACAACAAACCAATATGAGTAACGTGTAGGTGATACACAGAGACAGCTCTGATGCTCGAGGCTGCCCGTGTCACTGCGATTAGAAAACAAGTCATTGCTAAATTTATCACCATTAGCCTATCATAATGATGTGGGTTCTTCACCATGACAACATGCCACCCTGTTCCCCTTCAGCCAAGCTATCCCATAATGTCACACTTACCATCACTATTGCTACACACACACATACACACACACACACTCCTGAGTGTCCACAGTTTGCATTCCTATACTTCTTCACACTCATGCTGAACAGAAGCTCATGCAGTGAGAAAGAGACAGAGAAAGATAGAGACAGTGAGACAGAGTGTAAGAGAGTGTGAGAGAGAGACAGGGTGAGAGATAGAGATAGACACAGAGACAGAGAGACCGCGGGTACGTTGTGATGATTAGATGCTCGGCTATGATCTCTGCTGTTTCTGTTGTTTTTGGGATCCAAGTGATTCTCGTCTCTTGTTTTGTGTCTGAACTTTGGATTAAATGGATCTGATTAGAAGTGACAGGATGACGGAGAATAGTAAACTTTAGAGTTCTGTTTGTTAGGTGGTTTAGAAGAGGCGGACAGTGTTATATAAAGAAAAAAATGCTGTTCTCTTTTTCCTGATGGCAGGGTGCCGGAGGTGAGCTTCTCTCTACCACTGAGGTGGATCTCTTCGTGTCGACTCAGAGGATTAAAGTTCTCAACGCTGACACACAGGTAACAAGCTCTCTCTCTCTCTCTCTCTCTCTCTCTCTCTCTCTCTCTCTCTCTCTCTCTCTCTCTCTCTCTGTCTGTCTTTGTGTATAGCTCTTTGTCTCTTTCTCTCTCTTTGTTTTATCTGTCTGACTTTCTCTGTCTTTTTCTGTTTCTCTGTATCACTACTTATGTTTTATATACTCTGTCAGTTCATTTCCAAATTCTGTTGCTGCTTTGTGTTCTGGGCCGGAGGTGGGATGTGGATTAACGGTTAGGACTCTGGGTTGCTGATCAGAAGGTCAGGGTTTTGAGCTGTTTGGCCCCTGGGAAAGGCCCTTCACCCTACCTGCTCAACTCTATCCACATCTACCCCACATAGAGGTGGGAAACAGGTGTGGATAACCAGCCAACCTCGTAACTAACCAAACAGTTCTCTCTTTGCTCATCTCTGGTCTTCGTTCAATTAAAATTCTTCTCCTCGGTGGCTTGTGAGACAGAAACTTAGAAAATGGGTCCCTCAGGGTTTCTTTAGGTGGTTTAAGGTTCTAGCTTCATACAGAGGTTCTACTTGTAAACTCTTCTGTAAAAGGAACCGTCTGATGTAGAGCTCTACATAGAGAATTCAGAATCTACATTCAGAATTCCCACAGCGGTACAAACCAAAGGACGCTTTGGGATGGAGATGGAACCGTTTTTTAGGTATGGGTTACCTAAGTATTCATCCCCTTGAACTGTTCCACATTTAGTACTGTTAGAACTTTGAAGCATGGTGGTGCTAGCATCATGTTGAATGTTACCCTTGGCCTCTTGGATGGCCTCTAGGTATGTTCCCCAACAAACTCAGGATTCTTCCAGGAACAGGTATTGTTATATTGTGATCACGAGGTGTTTTAATTGAAGTTGAATTCCTTTAACTTATTTTGACTTCTGATGCCCAATAGTTGCAATTAATGTAGGGGTTCCACGCAAGCTTCATCATTTTTATTTGTAAATAACATACACACACTAATTTGTGTTGTTTTGTTGATTTGAATTGAATGTGTTTTAAACGATACTTGGCAGGAGACAATGATGGACCATCCTCTGAGGACCATCTCTTACATTGCGGACATCGGGAACATGGTGGTCTTGATGGCACGCAGGAAGATGATCCGCTCTCACAGCGCTCAGGAGCAGCTGGACACGGCTAATGCTCAGCACTTGAACCCGGCACAGGACGAACGCCAGCAGTACAGAATGATCTGCCATGTGTTCGAGTCGGAGGACGTGAGCACATTTCTGCTGTTACTCACTAATCTCAGTTCCCTCTGTCACGAAATTTATCTTAACCACAAGTGCCAGAAATAAACTGTGTAGTGACGCTCCTGAATATAAATGGCTGCTTTCAGATTAGTGATGCACTCTCATGTTCATGAAAAGTATACAAGATCAAATTTAAAAATGAAACATACATATAATGTTCAATTTTTCAAAATATATCTAAAAATATAACTGAATATAATATAATATATAAATATAAATATAACTAAAAATTACATCAGATAGTTGTGTTTTTGCTGAATGCAAAACAAAACTACAAAAATAAATTTGGAGCTCCAAGGACATTTGAGGTTTACAACTCTTCTCTATTCTCACTTGTAACTGGAATTGCTTCTTGAAACCTCTTCCTCTTTCTTTCTCTATTCTCTTTTGCATCACAGGCTCAGTTGATTGCTCAGTCCATCGGTCAGTCCTTCAGCGTGGCGTATCAGGAGTTCTTGCGGGCGAACGGTATTGATCCAGAGGACCTGAGTCAGAGAGAGTACAGTGACCTGCTCAACACTCAGGACATGTACAACGACGACCTCATCCACTTCTCCAAGTCTGAGAACTGCAGAGATGTGAGTGGAACACAGAACATTTACATTGTTTTATTTAGCAGGAGCTTTAATCCACAGTTACTTACAATGGAGCAAGTGAGAGTTAAAGGTCCTACAATTACAGCTTGGGATTTAAACTCATTACCTTCTGTTCAGGAGCCCAAAGCCTTACTGCTAGAGGTTTGTGTAATATACTCAGAACCTCACTGTGTTCTAAACTATGTATTGATTATTCACTTTAGAGCTGTCTGCTACTGTGGCAGCATTGTGCCATTCTGTGACATTGTGAAGCACAAAACAGTTACAGTTCCTTTTTCTATTATCTGTAATGCTAAATCAGAGATAGTGAAGTGTTGGTTACAGCAGGCCGTAAGCTAGTTTATATTAAAGGAGACCTGCCATGAAAATGTAGTTTTTTCTTGTTATTTTTTAAATAAGATATGTGGATGTGACTTGGGGACGTACTGGGACTTTCACAATGTGCTTTTACCTTCCCAGTCTGTAATGGCAACAGAAAGAAAATTAGTAGCGAGAACGAGCCAATTAGAGAAGCCTTTCGTTGGTACATAGTACAGTGCATGTAGCTCTCTACATTAACATATGACCTGAATCTGAATCAAGAAGATGGGTGCAGACATCTATACATCGTTATTTAGTCAAACAACAAGCAAAGACATCGGGGAGAAAGCGTAAGTGTACTGTTCCAGGATGCAAAAAAAGAAACCAGGGTCTACCAAAAGAAGATAATGTACAAAAAAAGTGACTGAATTTCATTTTTGGGAAGTCCTGAAGATTCACTGGCACATGCTGAGGCACATGACCCGGGGGGACACGGCCTGGGTGCTAGCTAATGCCTCGCCACCCGGCGCAGCTCTGCTCCAGCCAGAGGCCTGGAGGTTGTATTATCCAAGCCCTCAGTTAACATTAGCCAGTCAGCTAGCGTTTACATTCTTTCCATGACACTACATTTAGATAAAAAAGTAATGTAACAAACGTGGTTTGCTAGGCGACATTATCTGAATTGACCAGTGTTAGTGATGTGACAAGTCACACAATCCGTTAATTATTATATGTATATGTTTTTGGGAATTATATTTTTAAAGTGTAAAATCATGACCGTGTTCACCATCACAGTAATATCTAGTATAGTACATAGCTTGTGTTATCTGTTAGACCTGCAGTGGCCAGGATATGCCTGTCATTAAAACATAGGATTTAAAAGTAAGTTTAAAATTACCTTCCTGCAACAGCCAGCTGTGGGCTGTAGAGCTGGTGTCTCAGTGTCCGCCACTTCATTTCCAGTTTCAAACTTGAGTTCATTCATCATTTATCTTAAATCCTCACAGAAGCCATTGTTTACCTCGTGTTAGAAAGGGGGCTGCTAACAGAGATCTGGTTTCATCATGTCGACCAATCAGAGTGATTAATTTTAAAGGCACACCCCCCAAAATTTAATGGCATGTTCCCAAACTCAGCCTGTTTTATCCTGAGGGGTTTTTATACCCTTCTAAAGAAAACCTTGCATACAAAAATGTTTACATGTGATGTTTACAAATTTCAATCTCAAGGTAAAATGATAAAATACTGAAAGCAGGTCTGCTTTAATAAACACTCCTATACACTGTAGTAGACTTTCTGAATAAGATACTCTGATTGGCTAAACTAAATCTGTTCCTTAAAAACTAAACAATAAACTAATCTCCATACAGACCATCAGCGTGTGCAGCTACACATTCCCCAGGTGAGAATGCACAATATGTTTATAATTCTATAAATTTATGCGGAAGGGAATGATCTACATTAACAAGTTGGAGCTCACTACTTACCCTGATCTCTGTAATGTCCTGTATCAGAGCTGAAAATCAGTCAGCATGGGGTTTGACCAAATCTGCTCAGTAGGTCAGGTGTGTATGAGAATTCCTGATGTTCAGGATTTGTGTGTGTGTGTGTGTGTTATGTGTAACAGGTGTATATAGAGAAACAGAAGGGTGAAATCCTGGGTGTGGTGATCGTGGAGTCCGGCTGGGGCTCCATCTTACCCACTGTTATCATCGCCAGCCTGATGCACGCTGGACCGGCGGCGAAATCCGGCCGTCTGAACATCGGGGATCAGATCATGACGGTGAACGGGACGAGTCTGGTGGGTCTGCCGCTGTCCACCTGCCAGAGCATCATCAAGGTGAGCAGCTTCACCTTATCATCACATCATGCTGAAGGATTTACTCACAGGGTTAAAACCTCAGCTAACTCGACTAACCCTAAACTTACTCTCCAGTTCACGCGCTCCCTCACTCCCTCATCCACTATTCACTACAAGGCCTGTTCTATAAAGTGCACTATGTAGGGTTCAGGGAGTGAGACACCTGACTGAATTCAGTCACTTTATACTGAGTGTTTGAAAACATCTCATCACCTGCAATCAAACTATTAAATCTCATGTTCATTATTAAACACAATACCAATGATTAGATCCTGGCTTTTGTGCTTTTTTTTTCTCATTACACATCATATTTACACTCACAGTTCTGGATTCTGATTGGTCAGAAGGTGTTGAATAATTTTCTATAACACAGCTCTGACAGTAGTGCAGCTGCAAATCACAGCTTTATATTAATGTGAGCTGTTTCTGTATCAGGAGTCGCCAGTGTCAGCGCTTTGTAACAGTCAGAGGTAAAGCTGGAACTGGAAGGTTTAATCTGCATTTTTTTTACTGTAACACTAACACACAGCCGCTTGGTATGTAGTGTGAAAGCAATGTTTATACACTGGAGTTATGGTGCACTATGGGTAAGAATACAGTGGAATATAATTTGTCCATTGTGAATTCACTCTACAACTGCACCCTAAGTAGTGCACTATGTAGTGAATAGGGAACGAATCCAGATGCAGAACTAAGCTGTTATTATAGTGATGTGATCATTCTATTAAACTTATTATTATAATGTTCTATGAGCAGGTTTATAAACATCACTTCATTTTTAATCCTTATTTTTCTGCATGAAGTACACAAAGCTGATCAGTTTATCATGAATGAATTTGTGTGAACAAGTTTGTGCACCTCATCCTCAGGGCCTGAAGGCTCAGTCCAGGATTAAGATGAACATTGTCAGATGTCCTCCAGTCACCATGGTCCTCATCCGCAGACCAGACCTCCGCTACCAACTCGGCTTCAGCGTACAGAATGGCATTGTGGGTAACTCTGGAACAAAAACCTAGCAACTTGTTTTGAGTTCTAAAAATGTTCTACTACCTGTTAGAGATTTGATGACTTCTACTTCAAGGGGCTATGTGTAATAAAATGGAAATGATTGTCTCAACTTATTTACAGGGGAGAAAACAAACAAAAAACACTTCCAAGTAAAAATGTAGGGTTTTGTTTTATAATCTTACTGGATTACTGAAGTGGAGTCAAATCTATACAAGACTGAACATTAAAATTTGTCCACTAAGCATGTTACACTTTCATATTCTTCTTCTTCATAATCATATTCCACAAATCACCTGACTCAAATACGAGCATTATATTTATACTTATTTCTTTTTAAAGTAATATTTAAGTATAGTAATGTAGCATGATTAGTGTTTAAGTGTTTAGTTAAACTCCTTTATTTGTTTATTACATGTTTATTACTTTCTCCTGATTGCAGATCTGCAGTCTGATGAGGGGGGGTATTGCAGAAAGGGGTGGAGTCAGAGTGGGTCACCGCATCATCGAGATTAACGGGCAGAGTGTGGTGGCCACGCCCCACGAGAAGATCGTCCATATTCTTTCTAGTGCTGTTGGAGAGGTGCAGTAACACACAATAACAAACAACACACAACTTCACTGCCTGTTTCTATGTTCATATCGGTGCAGGCAATTAATCTTGTGTTTTTTTTTAATAACTTTTTAAAACGTAAACCTGCTGTGTGTGATATTTGTGAATGTGGCCCTCTCTGGTAGAATAATAATAATGCCATCGTGAGCCGCCGCCTGTCGCTGCCTCACTATAATCCGACTGAAGAATCTGTTGATAATTAGATTTAGAGTTGGGGCTGAAGTTAGCTAACATGTTCTTCACCTGTTATTATGGATTAGCACTAAAACACAGAGTGCTATTCAGCAAAACTAAAACTTTCAGTTGGGATTAACTCTAGATATGTTTATTTCTCGGTGTTAACTGTCAAAGGCTAAATAAAGAGGCTAAACTTTCAGAGGCTAAATAAGACGTACACATATCTCAGAGAAACTCCCAGCGTTTACACCGGAGAGACGTGTAAAGGAAACGATGATTTCTTTGTGGAAACATTCAACACGTAAACGTTACATTGATTACAACATGGAGGACGTCGTCGTGGCGCTGAAAGCCGAGGTGCTGCGCAAATAGACGCCGTAAGCTCATTCGCAGGCTGAACAAAGTTAGCTAGCTAAACGCGTCCATCAAGGAGGCTCCTCAGTAGTTAGTTAGCTAACTTCTTGATGTAAATTTGAGGTGAGTGTCTGTGGAGTGTTAGTGTTTTTGACAGTTGTTGATGTTTCTCTTGATATTAATCCTGTTTCTTCTTCCTCTCAGATCCACATGAAGACTATGCCTGCTGCCATGTACCGCCTACTGACAGCTCAGGAACAGCCTGTCTACATCTGAACTCCACTAACATTGTAACAATCGCTAGCATTGCTAAGCTTCACCATAACCCCCCACAACATTTCACATGATTATCAGATTATTTACAAATTTCTTACACAGGATGTAAAAACATTTCCTCTCAAAATATTTTATTCTGCCTTAATAATGAGTGTAAGTTTGGAGAGAGGCTACATCACCCAGACATGCTAATCTGGCCACCTGTAAACAGCTAGCATTAGCTTGGTTGCTAGGATACCATACTAGGATTTAAACTATATTACAGCCAAAGGCTAAATGCAGTGTGATGATCATGGTTTATGGGTTCTTATGATGTTTAAAAATAATGTTACTATTATTGTAACTTATGTTACTGTTATTTTAGCCATCAATGGTTTTTTGTTATTTTGCGATAAAGTTGCTTTTTTGTGCAAGCATCAGGCATTTTTGTTTAATGGAGATCAACATGAAAATCAGCCGTTTTCTTAAAAAAAAAAAAAGCTTTCAGTTGCTAAAGCAGACTGATGTTAGCAGCAGGCCTTGCACATTTCCATGTGTGTGATTGTTTCTCCCTCCTCAGTTTTCCATTTATCAGAGATTTGCCAGATTTATAGCTTTTACTTCAGTACTTGAAGTCATGTTGTTGGAGGTCTATGATTATGAAATGTTTGTCACTGGAATAATTAAGAAAATTAACATAAGTATATTTGCTCTCACCGCTCGTAAACATTCCCTCCATACAACACATTCATCTAACAAACAGCCAAAGAGTAATTAATGATTTATTAATGATCTGAAGACTGGACCTACACTAATGTCAGACTGACCGGCACTTCAGGGTGTGTGTGTGTGTGTGTGTGTGATATTACAATCTAACGTTATGACAGAAATAAACTCAGAAACAACACTGTTATTCATGAAAGTAAAGGAAAACCATACATAGCTGAATTTTTGTGTTTTATTTATTTATTTATTACATATCTGGATGTTCAAGGTTGATTTTCCACATTTACAGGAAGATTATGAGAAACACACAGACCTTATAAATCATTATTATTTAAATACATTGCACATCCAAATGCAGTATGTGAATGTATGTGATTTTATTCATTAACACAATAAAAGGTACCTCTTCCAAAAAGATTGTGAAGGTTATATAAAGGATAGAAACGTAGAATATTTCACACTCATTTTATTTCCATCTTGAAGCTCAGGCTTAAAATCAGTTACTAATGAGTAACGTGAGCTTTAAAAACTGTCTGATACTGCAGAAGAATAAAAGAAGTAACAAAACCGTCATGTCGATTCGCTACATAAAACGAACGTCTGTCAAATCTTTCACTTTTTTATATAAAATGTGCAAATATAAAAAAGGATTCTATGTAGCAAACTGCTTAATTTAATTTTATCTGAAAATGGTTTTAGTTTGTTTAAACTGTCATAATGACTGACAGTTGTGCAGCTGAAAATGTTTCTCAGAACCAAGACCAGGACCAGGACCCATCCTGAAACGGGGCCGGGGGAGTCCTACAGCTCAGTGTCATTGTACTTCTGAGGGTTGTAATATCCACGACGAGACTGATCAGCATCTTCACCAGATCCAGCGCGATGTAAAGGGTTTGAGCTGGAACTAGAAAATCCAGCAAGGTTTTAGAAAACACACTGTCACACTCTCTCCCACACACACACA
>JAQQZX010000009.1:21631557-21643798 GCA_030068355.1 Notoglanidium maculatum
GGGGCAGGTTTGGGCCTCTTAGTTCCAGTGAAGGGAAACAGTAACGCTGCAGCACACAGAGACGCTCTGTACAACTGGGTGTTTCCTGCTTTGTGGTAACAGGTTCAGGAAGAGGCGTATATGGGTGTGATTGTCAGGGGTGCAAATACATTTGTTTAAATGCATCATCACAACATCACATTAGCAATTGCTTAATTGAGGAAATTCCGGTGCAGAGTTCTACTGATGTCTCAGTGTCGGCCGTGTGTTTATGATCAGAGCCCCCAAGGGTCACAGCTCATGCTGAAGCACAAAGTAGGAGTGAAAGCTGGAGAGGGTTTTTACCTTCGGGGGCTCTGGGACGAAGGATGGTGGGGGACTGGGGTCTCGCAGCACTTCTCTGCTACCGGCTCGTTTCATGCGAGGCACGGGGGCAGGTCTCTGTGAGGGGGAGGGGCAAAGGGGTAGAATCAAAGGGTGGTTTCAAACAATAAATTTGTGTAATTAGTTTTACTATATATTCATGGATAAAATCATGGAAACTAACATCATCCTCATTTCGCTTGGAGGAATTATGAAATTAAATTCATCTTAAATGTGAAGTTTGTTTTTGGTTAATATTACAGCTGAACATTTAAGCCACAGGTGTACATTTAGTAACACAATGTGCTAATATCAGTGTAAAAACCAAAGAAATATAAAAAAAAAAAAACATCATGAAAATCACATCCACCAACACAAACAATATGCAATTTAATGTTGTTTTAAAAAGTTCTAGACAACAGAAAAAGGGACAAAAGCAGCTTCAATTTTAGAAACACCCCCAACACTACACACATCACAAATAACTAACGTTATCTGCATATTAGATATGGTTTGGTTCTAAGATTTAATGATGCAGTAACACCTCACAGATTCAACACTAACCCTAAAAAATGGCAGGTAAGGTGATTGTCAGGTGAGTAGACACAGCTCTTAGCCCTGATTGGCTGAATGTCCTCAAGTGTGGTTTCTCCTGTTATTTTATTATTTTTTAAGCTGCAGGAACACGAAGAGAAACTCATTTCCTGACTTAAACACCACACTCTAAAATTATTTCCATTTTTCATAAAATAAAGAGGAAAAAAGTTAAATACATTTTTTAAAACCACGTGTTAATTTTGGTATAATCTGGACATAATGGTATGATTCCAACTCTACCGCCAAAGACGCTGTGTTTCATGTCAGGAAGTGCTTCATTCCTGCAACTCTTTTAAACAGTTTGCACTGAGCTAATTTGGAGTAATTTAGGCATTTGATTTAAAAAAAAAAAAAAAAAAAAAAAAAAAAAAAAAATTATTTTAATACAATTTATTTTAGTCTTTGAAAAGGTGCCAATAATTCTGGAGCTGTATATTATACACAGTTCGTGTAGAAGCGGCACTGCAACTCTGAGGTGCCCAAAGCGTGAAAGTGGGTTTGTTAGTATACAGGCCAAAGATGGTCACTCACCTCATTTACAGGCTCAGAGAAGCGTCTCGTCCCTGATGCCTGCACCTCATCAGTCGGCTCATCCAGCTCATTATCTGTATAGGCTCCGCCCTCATCTGCTGTGTCATCGTAGTCGCCGGTAAGACGGCTATCCATGCTCAGGTAATCTGCGCTCATGGCTGACAGGTAAGACATGCAGTCATCACGGAGGTCCAGGTCCTCTTCAGCGCTGTCCAGCTAATCAACCACAAAATTGAGTTAGCATAAACCTTCAAACACCACATAAGAACATCGTTAGTGTAAACGTGCTTCTTACTTTACTCTCGCAGACCCACACTGCTTTGTTCTGCTGCTCCTGAATCGTGTCCTTCAGACTCCCGTACCAGGCATCGTGAGCCGAGTTCAGATCCACCGTTGCTGTAAAGGAGAACATGATAGTGAGAACACAGAAAGTGTAATGCGACAGGTCAGAGGATCGCCGTGTGTGTCTGGCACCACAATAACGCTTAAATGAAAGGCACAATTTTCTCTCAAATGTAGTCCATCAGCTGAGACACATTGTGCTGAAAATGTACATTTTTAGTTTAGCACTGGATCTTCAGTTCTGATGTAGCTAACATGTAATGGAAGTCTGTCCCGCCTAAACTCTTGCTGATGGGGTTTAGGGCACAGTAGAACTTCCTGTCATTCCTATTAAATCCTACAATCATCCAACCGCTCGCTCCTGAGATACAACACAGAAACATAAAGCTACCACCACCTAGTGATGGAGGCACAAAATCGAAAGAAAGACATGGAAAAAAATTATAAGAGGAGGTTTATATTGAATGTAGAGTAAAGAGCAGAAATGGAGAACAGGGTTTAGACCAGAAAGAAGATAGAATATAGATATATATTCTATATCTATAGAATATAGAAAGAAAATGTATATAAATAAAAGTATGTGTGATGACATCAGAGCAATGTTCTCATTCTACACTGACCAGTGAAGAGGTGAGAGCAGGTCTTCTTCAGTTTAATCGCCTGCTCATACAGTTTGCGTGAGCTGCGGTTAGAACCCGGTATCAGGCGGTTCCTCATCGTCTTCACACCCTGCTTACTGTCTGGGCTCAGGAACACCACGATGGGGTACCACTGGGTGTAGTTCAGTGTGTCCACTGCCTTCGGGGTGACGTCCAGCAGGGCATGCTTATCCTGGGGGTGGGCGATTAATGGATTAATTATTAATAATTTTAACACACTGTAAAGGAATTAAAGAGTGGAGTCTATAAAGTGCAGTTTGGAAGGCAACTGTTCCAAGTAATCTTTCTGGAACCTAAAGTGTGAAGGGTGGAGATCCGAAAACAGAGTTTGAGGGGCGGAGTTTACCTGTTCAATGATCTGCTGCACAGTGTTCAGTCTAACCACACCTGAGGACTTCTCTGTACCTGCATCTTTAGGTTCTCTCTCTGTGAACACACACGCACGCACGCACACACTCAGTACTCCACATACAAGATATAGCTCAAATGATTATATCAGGTAATTTTACACTCACTTGCGATGACGAAATCTTCGGGCAGGTCGTTGGCGAGTTTCTCAGCTGCCACATCAGCGATTGGGCCGAACAGAACCACAGGCCTCCAGAACCCAGCTACAGGGACGAGAGGAGTGCGAGATAGGAAATGAGGAAATGCAGGTTTATACAGAAAAGAGATGAGAGTGAAGTTGTGATAGGTGTGCTGGAGGTACCTTCTCTCAGAACCACCCTCTCGTAGGCGGGGAACCGGGTGGAGACGGGGTTGGCTGCGAGATCCTCTCTGCTCTTACGAAGGTCCTTCTTCTTTGCTGCCCTTTGACCTCTGAGCCTCCAGAAATCTCCTCTGTCATTGGCTGCTCCTTTCTGGGCGTTCTGTATGTTGGCCATCTGATCAGCTCTGTGGGCGTCGGTCAGAACGACAGCGTCATCATGACACCATCAAAGAACATGATGAGAACATCAACGCTCACATGTGCGTTTCTGAAATACACACAACCACACACGCGCAGACAAACAGACACACAGACAGACAGACATGCGCGCAGACCTGCTCTTGCTGGGGATGACTCCTTTCTCCTTCAGCTGGTTGTCTTGGTCAGTGCGAATGGCGAGCCAGCTGCCCAGTTTTCCGTCGTACAGTGTGTCCACCACTTTAAAGATGTCACCTCTGCTAAAGGACAGACTCTGAGGAGCGTCTTTCTCATGTTCAAAATGAGTCCTGATGTAGAAGTTATCTCCCCGACCCGACGCCACAATGTCCTTATACACTGCAACCACCGGTCACATGACCACATCCATTAAAATCCACATTATTAATAGTTAATTAATCTTAAACATTCTGGAAAAGTGTTTCCGGTACCATCCGGTTTGCTCTGTGCCAGGATGGTGACGTCGTCTCCTTTAGGAATTTCGAGCAGGTAGAGCACTGCATCCTCTCGCACCATGCCACGGAAATCCACATTATTCACCTGCAAAGGAGAAAAAACAACTCCTCTAACATTTATCTTCTGTTAACTAGCAAATGAACACCAGGGGGTGCAGTTACAAAAAACATACACTAACTCCTAATAAGATTCAGCAAGCTAGTTTTGAGACTCCTAGTTTTTCATTTTAAGACTAGGATTAAGCAAAAGGATTAGATTAAACAAGAATTTAAAGCTAATACAGTTTAATAAAAATTTTATAAATTTAGCATTTAACTTAAAAAAATTGAGTTGGGATTTTCCTCCATGATGGATTCCAGTCTAAAAGAGAAAAACAGCAGTAACATAACTCCTGAGCGCTGACACCACTGATACTGCGTTTCCTCCGTTTAGACTGGCAATGAGTATAAAAACATTTTGAGAAAATCTTCCAAATTTCACAATCCATATAAAGATGCTGCCTTTTTTCATTTTAAACCTCAGACACAACATGAAATTTTTAACCTGAATTACCAATTATAAAATAGAGCAATAATGAATGAACATTTTATATTAAAACTATATAATCTATATTCACTAGTAACTTACTTACAGACAAATTGCATGGAATCAATCACCATGGAAACAGAATATAAATGTACAATAGTATAAGTGAAATTTTTGCAAATATTCTTTATTTACAACTGAGTACAATAGAAATGCACTTTAGGAACGTTCAGGGAAAGTGCATTTATTCTGTATGAGCTTTAAACATTCTGCCGTAATGATGTTGATTTTATTCTCCGTGTTTGTAATGGGGTTTTAAAAGCACAGACTGCGAGCTTCAGTACTGCACTGGTTTTTATCGGTAGACTAATGATTTAACATTATCTATTTGTGTTAAACTGGGCTGATGATAAAGCCGCAGTTCCGTACCTTCATGATCTGGTCTCCAGCCCGCAGACCCTCCATCTCCGCCGGACTGTCCTCCTGCACGCTGGCTATGAAAATCCCCACATCGTTTCCTCCTGCCAGCCTCAGACCCACACTCTCACCCTTCTGGAAGCGCACCATTACCGTGTTCGGCCTGAGGAACACACCACACACACACAAAACGTCAAAGTTAACCACAACGCTGCGGAGTTCTGCACTCTGATTGGTCAGAAGTTGATTAATTCTCTCTAATAGCAGCTTTGACAGCAGTGCAGGTTTATATTAAATGCACTCGCTCCAATACATCATCGTTTCTATATTAATAGCTCATTCATTCTACATAAATGGATTAAATAACAAATACGTTTTCTGTAAGGAGAAATGTGTTTGCGTATCCTGTATGAAGGAGTGTCCAGTGTGAGCGCTGTGGAACAGTCAGAGGTAAATCTGGAACTGTAAGGTTTCCCACATCTTCAGCACAGAGGAGTTTACACTGCACTGCGCTTTCTCAGTATTTTTGTATTGTTAACTTCAAGAGAGAGAATAAAGAGAGGCTGGTGAGGGAACGAGTGTTTATAGCTTCTATAACGTCAGTGACAACAGGAACTCACTCGTTTCCCTACTTTAAATGTAACTGTAAATGGACAAAAAGTATGTGTTGTATTTTAATAAAGAAAAAAATGTAGTAGTTGGTGAGCTGCTGTGGTATAAGAGGAATAAAACATTTGCATGAGGAAAATCAACTTTGGTGTGCTAACAGTAACTGCTTCATCACACCACTGTTGAGAATTTTCCTAGAACAACATGCCTCCAAGAGTTTTATTCCTTACAATATACATTTTTAAAGAAAGATTAATGTATCTGTTACCATTACTGATACTCGTACACACCCATAGATCTCCAGATCCTCAGCACTCGGTTTCAGAAGAACCTTTGGAGGTGCTTTAATTTTTGGTGGAACGCTGATTTTAGGTGCAGGCATGGCCACCGGAGCTGTTAATAAAATAATTCACACATCATTAATATCTCACTTTCTCCTGAGATTTTCATCAGTCCAAACTCTAACCTCTCACACAGATCTCTCTGAAGGTCACATGATACCTGGAGCTTCCTCAAGCTCAGGCTCGTCCTCCTCCGGTGGTGGAGGTGGAAAATCATCCGGAGCAGCTTGGAATGGTGTCGGCATCGCACCCATTTTAGTCAACCTGCTCTGAGGCTCGTCTCTGCAACATGCACGCACGCACACACACATTTAAATAGCTCAATAATCGTGGTCTAGTAGGTGTACCCAGAGGGAAAAGAATGTTAATCTATTTACTCCAACCTCAAGCAGAATAAAAGTTTAAGTGCAGATGAATTTGTAAAACACTATGATGAAGTCTTTAGTGAAAGGTGTTTGTGTATAAATGAAACTGAAATGGGTCAAATTGCTACATTCAGAGATAGAACTACTTTTTCAGAGAGAAGAGTCTTGTGAGTTCTGCGTCTCTGATGGTGTACGGATATCACAAATCCTTCAAGAAAGGTCAAAATAACTGGATCTACATTTCACTGTACAAACATGCATAAGATTAACTTTGGAAAGATTTTCTCTGACTTCGGTCTCATCCGAACACCGATACTGTTCCTGTGGAATGGTTGCAGATTCACATTTCTGTTTTATTGTCACATAATTTTAAAATAAAATGTTTATTTAATGACAGACTTAAAAATCTGAAGGTTAGATTTCCATTCTGAGTGTTTGGATTAAACAGCTTTCTATTCTTTACTGATTATTCTGTTAATTGCAATAATCAGATGATCACCTGTTTTTTTCACGCAGTCTCTCATTGGAGGAGTGTGAGGAGATGTCCGAGTGCTGTAGTCGTCTGTCATCCTGAGGCGAGTACGAACGATAAGACTCAATCTCAGACAGATCTGGAGGAAACAGGAAGTGAAAACATGATCACTAAGCACTACATCTGGACAGTTCAGATCCACGTCCTCAGATTTTATAACAGATTTATAAGCGAAATGGAGGAGGAGATGACGCTAAACTGAGGCTGTATCACATCTGCCATGTTCATTCCGTTTTAATTGAACACTGGTGCTGTTGGGTCGCATCATGTTTTGAGACATCAGCTGATAAACTGAGGATAGAGTTGCAGCGCTGCAGAAAAATGTGTTCTGGATATTTGAACTGAAAAACAGGGATGAAAACAGGTAAGGAGTAAAAAAGGTGAGAACACTGCGTGAACAGAGAAAACCTGCCACACCTAGGGGGGGTCGGCGGGCATGCCCCCCTCCCAGGAGAATTTACGGTCAGAATTATTTCCACAGCAAAAATTTAAATACAAATTCATGAACACAGATACTAAATGACTGGGTGTTTATTAGCATGCCTAGGGTAGAGCTGCTCGACTACAATCATGATTTTTTTGATGACGATTATTTAATACGGTTACTCACTGGCTTTGTAAACATCAATGCATTCACTGAACTTAAAATAAAGTCACACTGAAGATATTAATGTTTCTACTTACACTAAGCAGCATTAGCACAGGCAGCAGCGTACAGAGCAGGAGGTTTACGAGTGGGAAGCTAACTGTCTCGAAGCATGCGTACTTAATAATCCAAAGTTGATCAGAAGGAAGTGTTAAGGCACATGTGATGAACACAATAGATGAGATTAGATAAAACAATCTTAAATGAGATAAAATGAGGCCTGCAGCTTCATTACATTCGGCCCACGTGAACTTAAACGTTACCGAAACGGCCCATATTACTTTACATATTACAACATTTTCATACTATCCAGAATTCACAGCAGATTTGTAGCGCAGCCATCTGAAGTTATTGTAAAATTTACATCATGGACATGAATGTCATGGCAATATTGGGCTTTCAGTCATTACTTTGAATATGGTAGCAGTATTGCCTTGATAATCATGCCCATGATGACTGTATGTAAACTTCTCACCTCCACTGTACCTGCATCTGTACGGTTTCTATCATACCTGATATGCTGATTAAAATGAACGCCTGTGTGCTGCGCTTGAGGTCAGTCGCAGTATTCAGAAGTTCAATTCAGAAGCTCGTCGAATTGTTAATATTACACCTTTAATTATAAATACACTTTCCTTACAATACAATGTACAATTGGATTTGTAGTCATAAGATGAATATATTAAAATGTAATTTTATATTTGTATAAATATCATCTCATGAAGCCTGTGCTGGGATACTGCTCGTTTCATGACTTTAGTGCATCGTCTTGTGCCTGGTAATAAAGAGATTTTTTTTATATGTCCATTAGCACGTTTCATTCACATTTCCCTGAGCCACGCATGAAGTAATCGGTTGACTCACCATCCGGCTCTGAATCGCTATCAGCCATGGGCGGGACCCGAACCAGAACTTTCCTGCGATCTCTCTGAACCACCAGCTGCAGTTTTCCTCGGGATTTTTCAATCAGCTTCCCCGCATCACTCAGAGACAGATTCTCTGTGGCCGTCCCGTTAATCTGAGACACAAAAACTTCTTACACAGACGCTCATCCATCAGATTTATTACTAAATGCCTAACAAGCTGGGATATGTGAAGAAAAGGATTTCACTGTGCTGTAATGTTTATGTGATAAGTAAAATCTTCTATTACAGCTTCACTGACATCCTGTTGATAACGAGAGAGAGTGAAATATGTGCAGACTGAAACAGGTCTAATAAAGGTGTAATGTGTAAAAGAGGGGTTATTTTGTGGAGCTGACCTTCAGGATGATGTCTCCCTCCTGCAGGTTGCCGTCTCTGGAGGCCAGTCCTGTACTCGTCATCTCTTTAATGAACAGCTGACTGCCCAAACGCAGCCCATATTCTGACTCACAGATAGACAGACAGGCAGGCAGACAGACACACAGACAGAGAGGACAGGGTGAGACAGGGACTTTAAGTGTAATAAAACAGATCTACGCAGAAATATATCTACAGCTCTAATTGGGTAGGATTTGTTTTAAATAATGTGCTGCAGGAATTTCAGGAGCTCCTCTGATTGGTGCCTTTCTCTCTTCACTCAGTTTTATTTATATAATGATTTTAACAGACATTGCTGC
Source organism: Notoglanidium maculatum (assembly GCA_030068355.1). NCBI lineage: Eukaryota > Metazoa > Chordata > Actinopteri > Siluriformes > Auchenoglanididae > Notoglanidium > Notoglanidium maculatum. Next base: position 21,640,445 of record JAQQZX010000009.1, read on the forward strand.
AGAGCAGCTTTGTAGATTTAGATCCTAATAAGAAAATCAGAAGCAATCTACAGAATCCAGGTGAGATTAAACAGTGGAGAACAGGAAGTATTTTTGGATGATTATCTTTGTAATTTTTACAGCTAGATGTTTACAAGTCAACAGAATTACCCAACTCTCATCCTTTTACTTAATTATTACTTGAATTACTGAATTACTTAACGCAACATCCTAAGATGGTTTGTGTGCGTGAGTGTGTGTGTGTGTGTGTGTGTGTGTGTGTGTGTGTGTGTGTGAGTCAGAGAGAGCGCGAGAGAGAGAGAGAGAGGGAGCGGGAGAGAGAAAGATGGTGTACTATACCTTCATTAGGTCTGTTCTTCTGAAGTAAGACACGTACTGGTTTCTCCAGTAGTTCCTGTGGGCTGTGTGGAGGCGAGCGTTCTAAGCGTTCCCGGCTGGCGTTTCTTCTGAGTGCCTCAGCTGGACGTGGCTCTGGAATACGCGGTTCTCTCTCCCTGTAGTGCGGTTCTGGAATGTGTGAGCGATCCAGAACATGTTCGCTGCGATAGCGTCTATCTGGGCTGTAGTCCCGATCCAGAGCGTGTTCACTTTTGTACCGCCGATCGGGGCTGCGCTCGCTCCGGTTACGCCTCTCTGGGCTGTAGTCTCGGTCCAAGGTGCGGTCGCTACGGTACCGGCGATCTGGGCTGTAGTCTCGGTCAAGGTCACGGTCACTACGGTAATGGCGATCAGGACTGCGTTCAGGCTCCAGCATGCGTCCTCGACTGCCATCGCGGCGATATTGACGCTCAGGACTGACGTCTCGTTCCAGCATTCGGCCGCGGCCGCGCTCGTACTCGTACTCTGAATCGGTGCGTCCGCTGTAGGTGCTCCGTCGATCCGGCTCATGGTCGTAACCATCGCTGTATTCTGGGTGAGAGAACACACGGTCGTCCAGGGGTGGAGCCTGCTTCACTGCACTCACTGGAACTCTACGCGGCCTTTTCACTATCTACAGGAGAAATGAGAAAAAAAACAACAACAAAAAAACATTGCAATCGCTCAACAACCAACAATATGAGAAACCAAAATCTTAAAGAAGGTTTTTACTGCAAAGTAAACATTATTAAATATTTAATAATGTTCAATAATAATTAACAGAATATTTAATAATCATTAACAGAATAAAAAAGTTATTATGCATCTGACTCACTATCTTGGCGACTTTGCCACACTTGCGTAGAGTCTGTACAGCAAACGAGTGCACAACGTTCTCCATGGACGAGTTGTTCACCTGGATCACGCGATCATTCTGACTAAAACATGAAACACAAAAAGGTTCCTACACTACGTGAAAAAAATATTCCGCAAACGTTCTATGGATTGTTAATGATTCTACTTAGAAACCCTTCTGTTGAAGGGTTCTACCAAGAAAGGACTCCTCTAAAGCACAGGTTCCCACCCATGGTCCTGGAGAACCCCCATCCTGTACATGCTCACCAGATTCAATTTACTTAATTAATCGATAGAGCACTTTTAACAATGGAAATGTCATAAAGCAGTTTTACATAAGTCCAGATATAAGGTGTTAATTTATTCCTTAATGAACAAACCAGAAGTGATGGTTCCACTAATCTACTAATTAACAGTGAATATGTTAGAGCAGGAATATACTGAAATGTGCAGGACAGGCGTTCTCCGGGACCTGGGTTGAGAACTTGAGGAATAATCCATAGAGCCCTCAAAAGTGCTAGATGGAACTGTTATCTTGTAATGATCATTTTCAGGTTTATTTGTGATGCGTTTCTTACAACAGCAGGCCGTCAGCAGGTCCTCCCGGCAGCACGTCAGAGACGATGATTGATATCTCTCTCATCTCCTCATTCAGATTGTCTTTTCCACCCGAGACGGCAATCCCAAATCCCATTTTAGAATCCTACAGACAGAAAATGCAGTGACTCAGATTTAAAGAAGAATGAGCAGCTGGTTTAGGAATGAAGACATGAAAAACATTCAGGAAATCCAGAACAGTGCAGTGGTCTAATTTATTGCCCCATCATCAAGAGGTTGAGAGTTTGAATCCTGATGATGCTGCAATCACAGATAAGGGACTTGGAGGAAGAGGGAGAGGGGGAAATACACTGTCTTGCTCTTTGGGGCTTCAGCTCAACATTAAAAATCCCATCAGCAGTTAACTCATCACTCTGCTGCTAAGTGTGAGAATGCTAACTCTTAACAAGTGTTTAGCCTAACGCTAAGCACAACCTCAGCTCCTACCATGATTAACAGAGTGACTCGGGGGCAGCAGGTGGTGATTTGGGGGTGAGCCGGGGCAGCAGGTGGTGATTTGGGGGTGAGCCTAGGGTAGCAGGTGTTGCTACGGGGTGAGCCTAGGGTAGCAGGTGTTGCTACGGGGTGAGCCTAGGGCAGCAGGTGGTGCTACGGGGTGAGCCGGGGCAGCAGGTGGTGCTACGGGGTGAGCCGGGGCAGCAGGTGGTGTAGGTGATGTTGGAGACAGGACTCACCCGCTGCAGCGTCACTGTATACTGCTCCCACACAGTCTCCTCCATCTCCACTCACTGAGAGGAAACACACTGATTTAGCGTAACAGAAATCAAACACACCAATTTACATTTCACATTGTCCTTCACTCAGGTGTGTGTTTAAGTAGTATACTTCCTGTTTCTTATCTGTGTATAAACACACACACACACACACACACACATCTGTACAGAATCAGCCAAAAAATGTATACACACAAGAATATTATAATACTAAACTTATTCAGACATCACGAGATTAATACAAGTTCCCTTTGGCCTCTGCAATGAAAAGAGGTGCTCAATGTGGTGGCCGTTAGCTTCCAGACATTTATGTGCAGAAGAGCTCAAGTGTGTGTACATTGTTTTGGCTGACTCTGTATTTATGTGTGCTAAAACAGTATTTGCAAGTCAGATTGATCCTCATTCTGTATGTGAAAGCTGAAGAAAATGTCAAAAACACACAACGCTGAAATTTCCACTAAAACTACATGTACTGCTAATGTTTACTCTGTTTATAATAATGATAATAATCATCATTATTATTATTAGCATTTTTTATATAGTGTATTTTTATTTTCACTTAGTTTCATTTTCAATTATTTTTATTTTATTTTTCATTATTAATATTATTATTTTATAACTCACACTGGGCTACAGGTTGGAGAGAGAGAAAGAAGTCAGGTAGACACACACACCACAAACTCAACAACTGTCACACAACCAGAAACCTACAACTGTGGTGTGTATTCATCAACTCATCAACCTGTGTATTAGATACTTTACCTGCATGTTTCCTCAAACAGATAGTACCAGAAGTAACTGAACCTATCCT
>JAQQZX010000010.1:6859-17201 GCA_030068355.1 Notoglanidium maculatum
TACTTTTGTGAAGCTGCTTTGAGACAATGTCTGTTGTTAAAAGTGCTATACAAATAAAATTGAATTGAATTGAATTTAATGAATATAGATGATGTGCTGAAGAAAAAAAACCTGACAGTTTAAATGCAGCTGTTTAAGCATACTGCCACTGGGGTTGTATCACTATCTACTATGAGCCTCTAAATCATTGTCACTGTTGGGCAATCACTGATTTCTAGTAAATCACAGCTACAGTAGGTATGTTCAAAAAAAAGAAAGAAAAAAAAGGTAAAGATAATAAAATGGGATTCATGTTGTTTGCTAAATGGTTCCCAATTGTCTTTAAAATCCATTTTGTATCTGAAAAAAATAGCTAGTTTACATTCTGCAATGTTTTGTCACTCTAGGGTATGAATTGGACACCCATTGTTAGTGATTAAACTGTGGGCTTTGAAATTAGATATTAGAATTATATAGCGTGTGTATAATGCTTTACCTGAGGGGGTTAAAGTTGGGATTCTGGATGTATAATTGAGTTATGTAGTATTCTGTGACATTGGCTGCAATTTCTGAGTTATTAAACAACTGAAGATTATCTGAATTCTCCAGGAACACATCAATCTACAGGACACAATAAAAATGCAGACAATAAACTGAGGTCAATATGTGTTTACATAGTTTTCATTGCATATGTGTATATACATTTACTATCCACTTAATTAGGAACACCTGTACAACTGCACTTTCATGCAGTTATCTAATTAAATAATCAAGTAGCAGCACTGGATTGCTTAAAATCATGTAGATACAGGTCAAGAGCTTCAATTAATGTTCACATCAAACATCAGAATGAAGAAAAAGTGTGATCTCTGTAACTTTAACTATGGATTTTTGGTGCCAGATGGGCTGGTTTGAGTACTTCAGAAACTGCTGATCTCCTGGGATTTTCAAACACAAAAGTCTTTAGAGTTTACATAGAATGGTGCAGAAGACGAAAAAACATCCTGTAAGTGAAGGGTCTGCAGTCTGGAACACTTTGTTTATGAGAGAGATTAGAGGAAAGTGATTTGAGCTGACAAGAAGTCTATAGTATCTCAATCACTCTTTATAACCATGGTGAGCAGAAAAGCATCTTAGAATGCAAAATACATCAAACCTTGAGGTGCAGCAGGAGACCACATCAGGTTCCACTCCTGTCAGCCAAGAGCAGGAATCTGAGGCCATCATTGGCACAGATGCACCCAAACTGGGCAGGTGAAGATAAAAAAAAATCACCTAGGCTTTTTCAAATCTTCATCTGTCCAGTTTGGGTTAGTGAAATCTGATGTGGTCTTCACCAGTGTGCAAGCTGACATGCTGCACACCGAGGATATAGACAGTGATTATTTAAGTTTCTGTATCCTTCCTGCCAGCTGGAACCAATCTGGTCATTTTTCTCTGACCTCTATTATCAACAAGGTGTTTCCACCCACAGAATTATCATTCACACACTGTTTTTGTTTTTTGCACCATTCTGTGTAAAGTTGAGAGACTGAGGATATCAGCACTTCCTAAAAGTCTCAAACCAGCCCATCTGGGACCAGCAACAATTTTATTTACACACCTGCACAAAGATACTGTATGAAACATATGCTGATACTTGCTTCATGAGATGATATTGCCATGAGATGAATTAGACACATATAAATGAAATTTTTATACATTTATTTTTAAATGACAACAGAACTAACAACTGTCATAGTAATACAGTGCATTATAAGAAAAGTGAGCATGATATAATGTAAGGTGTAATTTCCCCCAATTTTTAAAAAGTTATTTTAATCTTTTATAGTGTCATAAATGTATTTCATGTCAATGATATTAATATGGAAAGATGCTAGTAGGTTGTGCCTTAAATGACTAGGCTATAATAAAAAAAAATAAGATCACCACTCCTACTGTTGTCTGTCATCCTCCTGAAATGCATGAACATGTTACATTTACCAAACTTCATGGTATAAATGAGAAAAATTATTGTGAATATTTCCTCATTCAAATTGAAATTAATTTCTGGTTATTCCACTTCCAGCACAACACACAAACTTTTGAATAATATTTAGACACATGTGTGACTTCCATTAAACACAGCAAACAAAAGTTATTACCCATGTTTGAGACTGCAGCCAGTTGCAGTAGAAACCACTGTACTTGTATATATGCCAGTTTACGGTAAGTACCTTTAGATGTCTACACTAAAGATCTGTTGTGAATTATGAATATTGTGAAAGTATTGAGCAGTAGTGTACTTTGTGTGTGAATGTGTGTGTGTGTGTGTGTGTGTTACCATGCTTCCTGTTAGGAATGACTGGAGATCAGTGAGAGTGATGAAGGTAACGAAGAATCCGATATTGTCAGCGAACCAGGCTGTGGAGTTCAGAAGAGGATCTGAGGAGTTATAGCAGCGAGGGCTGCCATCTACAAGATAGACATACAGATATTCATGTTGAGACACACATACTGTGCACACGCAAATATAGAAAATGAGTGAGCAGTACTATTCAGCAAAGAGATAGACAGAAAAGCCAGATATGTAGTTATTCTTACCGCTGGTGTTCAGGTACACTTTTATAGAGCTGTACACATCGGCTGGGGTGAAATCAGTGGTGGCAAAACTGTACTTGTCCCCCAGGATAGACACCCTGATCACAAAGACATATATAGAGGTGATTTACTACAGATCCCCAGTTTTTCAGCCAACATACAGGGGGCGGTTTTTGCGCTGAGAGCACTGTGTAATGCTACATGCAACAAAGACTCACAGTTTCCTGTATGACAGGCAGGAGGCGCCACTGAGCTGGGCAGAGGCGATCAGCTGAGAATTGAGGTAGGGCAGGTACTGAACCAATATGACGTTAAACCACTGTTCTACATCAGCCTGAGATGAGGCGCTGAGAGCACGAGGCCACACACACTCCAATATGTGGCTGGCCACAGCTGAGGACGAAACAGGCTCCTGTAGAGAGAAACAGGGTGTGACTGTCTGAGCTAATGCAGATATAGTAATGGCAAGTAATCCACATGGACTAAACGGATATGTGAAATGAAGACAGCTCTACCATCTCCAGGTACTGATTGGTTCTATTGTAGTTTTTGAGGAGTGTGCAGAGCTCAGAACCGTTAATGACTGTATTTGGGTTGTTCAGAAACTCGCTCAGTTCTTCCAGCGAGATGGAGTCCAACAGCTACGGGACACAGAGAAGAGACAACACACTCATAACACATGGAGATGTGGGCGACACCTTTCATGCCACTAACAATATTAGAGCCGATTCACTGACATGTTCAGTGTTATAGAGCAAAATTACCTCTGCCTGTCGGTCAGCTGGGATCAGAGACAGGAAATCTTTCAGGTTAGGGAAGCCAAAACTGAGGAACATCTCTTTCAAGAACATATAGAAGCTCCCTCCACCATAGCAGTTAAAGCCTGTGAAGAAATATAGGACACTAATGAAAAAGGTTTGTGGTGCATTCCGACTGACGATATCACAACAGTGAATGTGGGACACTCCTTTCTTATCCCAAATTCTTCATCAGTAAATGACATCTACAGATCACTGACCACACATTGGACTAACCTCAGTCAGGATATACACAAGCAAGAACGTATACCTGAAACAATACAAACACCTACACACACCTTGGCTGGTCTGGTACTTGAGATAGTCTTGTGTGTAACTGAAGATAGTGCTGGACTGTGTTGCAGAGAGCTTACTCTTCACATTATCAAGTCCTTTCACTCTGTAAATACAAGGACATAGAAGTAAACAAGTAAAAAAAACAGAATAAAGAACAGATCTGTGTGTTCATGTTGAGGAGGAGCTCACATCTCTTTGTAGGAGTCACAGCTGATGTTCATGGGGATGATCGACAGGGTGTTTGGACCAATCCCAGGAAGGAAGAAGGAAAGGTAAGTCTGGAACCACAAGGCAAAGTCCTCTGGACTGAAATTTTGGAAGTGAGGCACCAGATCCAAGAGCGTCATGTTCAGAATGGTGTCTGATATTGCTGATGGAATGCTTGTTATGTTCATCTGAAAATACAAAGCAGCATGAGTACTCTGGACACACTTGGATGTCATCAATTGGTATGCATAAAATAAATGCCTCATTTTGATAAAAATTTGCTCTGGTTTGAAGACTACAGAGATTCTCACTTGTATTGCAGTCTGGTTGAAGGCTGTGAAGAAGCTGCCAAGTTGATTCAGATCTAAAGATGTGATCACAATGCTAAAAACCTCTCTAAACACAGAGTAATTTCCCAACACTCCTGAATCCGGCTGCAAGATAAACTGGGCCTTCTGCTCACTGGACAGTAAGTCAAACACTGCAACCTGCAGGACAAAACATGAATTTCTAGTTTACACCAGGTCTGCTAAGCTGTGCTAAAATATAACATGGAGACATCCCAAAATTAAAGTACATGATGTTACTCACACTGGAGTAGTTTGCGTTTAGAATTTTGAGCTCTTCTAAGGTGGCATAACTGGAGAAATTGCCAAAGTACTTTTCAAGCCAGTTACTGCTGTCAGAAGAGTTGGAAACACAGCCAGGATCTAAAATGATTAGAGACCAGTATGGAAATCAATCAAATCAGACCACTCTTAGACAGATAGTTTCTGTATTACAACAAGTAAAACAGGATCATGTACCTGGCAGGTCAACTCTAGACAAGAAGGGAAGGATGAATGAGGTAAAGACCAACTGCTTCTGTTCCTCGTTCATGAGTGATTCTTGACTACTGAGAGCTTCCACCCTAAGTTGGATGAGAACAAATCATATTCTTGCATGAATTACTTATCTATATGTCATAAATAACACATGTTGAGTTCTGAAATTCCATTGTCCATACTTACACAATTTGGTAGCTCTCACAGCTGAAGCTTTTGGAACTGAGACTAGACAGAAAGTCCACGGACACTGACGATAAAAATGGTCTGAGCCTCATCTGGAACCACTCGGTGATGAAAGTGGCATTCATCAGCTGTGCTGCAGTGAAGTTGTTGATTATCACCTCCCCGATGGCATCAAGTACATTTGGATCAACTTCAGCACTGTTGAGAGCCTTCAAGAAAAAAAATACAATATACAGTTCGAAAGAAATATTATATTTATACTCCACACCACTCAAATTTTCATACCATGTTATAAACCTTGTCCAAGGCTTCATCCAAATGTGCAGCCAAATTGTGGAAAAAAAGTTTCCAAACTTCTTTGGGGTACTTGATGCTGCCTGTTAGTTTACATCTTAGCAGATTGGCCAGATCATCAGTAGACAGAAGAGCAACCTTGAAATACAAGAGCATGCAAGATGAATAGATTTTTATCTAGTCAAATGGCTGGCAACCGATTATTTAAATAGGACTGAAATTCAGGGCAGGAATTATGCATATAGGTAAATAGATGGCTCACTGATGAACAGGCATAGTCAGTGATGCTGAAGTTGCACAGTACTGCAGAAACATCTCCATACAAGAGCATGCTCTCAATTGATTGACTGTGGGGAAAATAAAATAAATAACACATAAATTACACTATTTAAATTAAATAAATCGAAATAAAAATAAATAAATATAAATTACACACTCTCTTAGCTTTAGTAAATCTCACCTGTCTACACCTCGACATGGGTTGACAGTGACATTTAAACCTGTAGAGGGGGAAGCAGTGGTGGGGAAGTTGGCAGTTGTGCTGACATTTGTTCCAGCAGTAGAGTTGACTTCAAAGATTGTAGTGGGGGAAGTATTCTTGGTAATGCTGACATTGGTAGTTGCATTGGTGTGGAAGCTGACATTGCTAGTGACAGGCATGTTGACAGACACACTAGAGTTGTTTCCAAAATATGTGGTGATTTCAATGCTTACAGTGGGAGAAGCAGTGGTGGTAAGGCTTATGTTGGCAGTGGCAGTTGTGCTGACATTTGTTCCAGCAGTAGAGTTGACTTCAAAGCTTGTAGTGGGGGAAGTACTCTTGGTAATGCTGACATTGGTAGTGGCAGGAGTGTTGACAGCGATGCTGGAGTTGTTTTCCAAAGAAGTTGTGATTTCAGCACTTGCAGTAGGAGACGCAGTGGTGGTAAGGCTTATGTCGGTAGTGGCAGTTGTGCTGACATTTGTTCCAGCAGTAGAGTTGACTTCAAAGCTTGTAGTGGAGGTAATACTCTTGGTAATGCTGACATTGGTAGTAGTATTGGTGGGGACACTGACATTGCTAGTGGCAGGAGTGTTGACAGCGATGCTGAAGTTGTTTTCCAAAGAAGTTGTGATTTCAGCGCTTGCAGTAGGAGATGCAGTGGAGGTAAAGCTTCTGTTGGTAGGGGCAAATGTGCTGACATTTGTTCCAGCAGTAGAGTTGACTTCAAAGCTTGTAGTGGGGGAAGTACTCTTGGTAATGCTGACATTGGTAGTTGTATTGGTTGGGAAGCTGACATTGCTTGTGGCAGGAGTGTTGAAAGCAATGCTGGAGTTGTTTACTAAAGAAGTGGTGATTTCATTGCTTGCAGTGGGAGAAGCAATGGTCGCATGGCTGACGTTGGCAGTGGCAGTTGTGCTGACATTTGTTCCAGCAGTAGAGTTGACTTCAAAGCTTGTAGTGGGGAAAGAACTGTTGGTAATGCTGACATTGGTAGTTGCATTGGTGGGGAAGTGGACATTGCTAGTGGCAGGAGTGTTGACAGCGATGCTGGAGTTGTTTACAAAAGAAGTGGTGATTTCAGCGCTTGCAGTAGGAGATGCAGTGGTGGTAAGGTTGGTGGTTATGTTGGTAGTGGCAGTTGTGCTGACATTTGTTCCAGCAGTAGAGTTGACTTCAAAGATTGTAGTGGGGTATGTCCTCTGGGTAATGCTGACATTGGTAGTTGTATTGGTGGGGAAGCTGACATTGCTTGTGGCAGGAGTGTAGAAAGCAATGCTGGAGTTGTTTACCAAAGAAGTGGTGATTTCATTGCTTGCAGTGGGAGAAGCAATGGTCGCATGGCTGACGTTGGCAGTGGCAGTTGTGCTGACATTTGTTCCAGCAGTAGAGTTGACTTCAAAGCTTGTAGTGGGGGAAGTACTGTTGGTAATGCTGACTTTGGTAGTGGCAGGAGTGTTGACAGCGATGCTGGAGTTGTATTCCAAAGAAGTTGTGATTTCAGCACTTGCAGTAGGAGACGCTGTGGTGGTAAGGCTTCTGTTGGTAGGGGCAGATGTGCTGACATTTGTTCCAGAAGTAGAGTTGACTTCAAAGCTTGTAGTGGGGGAAGTACTCTTGGTAATGCTGACATTGGTAGTTGTATTGGTTGGGAAGCTGACATCGCTTGTGCCAGGAGTGTTGAAAGCAATGCTGGACTTGTTTACTAAAGAAGTGGTGATTTCATTGCTTGCAGTGGGAGAAGCAGTGGTCGCATGGCTGACGTTGGCAGTGGCAGTTGTGCTGACATTTGTTCCAGCAGTGGAGTTGACTTCAAAGCTTGTAGTGGGGGAAGTACTGTTGGTAATGCTGACATTGGTAGTTGTATTTGTGGGGAAGCTGACATTGCTTGTGGCAGGAGTGTTGTCAGTGATGCTGGAGTTGTTTACAAAAGAAGTGGTGATTTCAGCGCTTGCAGTAGGAGACGCAGTGGTGGTAAGGCTTCTGTTGGTAGGGGCAGATGTGCTGACATTTGTGCCAGAAGTAGAGTTGACTTCAAAGCTTGTAGTGGGGGAAGTACTCTTGTTAATGATGACATTGGTAGTTGTATTTGTGGGGAAGCTGACATTGCTTGTGGCAGGAGTGTTGAAAGCGATGCTGGAGTTGTTTACAAAAGAAGTGGTGATTTCAGTGCTTGAAGTAGGAGAAGCAGTGGTGGTAAGTCTTATGTTGGTAGTGGCAGCTGTATTGACATTTGTTCCTGCAAAAGAGGTGATTTCAACATTTGTAGTAGGGGCTGCAGTGGTTGTAAGTATGTCACTGGAAGTGGCATGTGTGTTGATAATTGCAGTCATTGTAGTGAAATTGGTGACTCTAGATATTGCAGTGTCAGTAGCTGTTCTGATAGTCGGAGTGGTGGTACTGATGATGGAGATATTGCTGTTGGTGTTGATGATGCCAAGATTAAGCATATCTAAATCAGACTGTTGCTGTTGTGACACCCAGTATTGCACCACTGATGAGTTCTCAAACAGCTTCAAGTCAGCCACATTTACCCCCATTAGAGCTTGCACTGTTCTCACATTCAGGGCCTAACGCACACACATACACACATACACATACATACACAATTACTTTTCTTAGTTCAAACCTAGTAATTTATCTCAATGATGAACTGAACTGACTTTTTTCTTTTTGTATTTCATACCTTAAGAACAGCAGGGTTCAGATTAGTGAATATGGTGATGTCCATGCTGATGTTTTCAGTTGAAAGGGCTTGTATGTCCTCCATAATAGCTCCACCTACACACAAATACATTAACAACTAAATTTAATTTACTTTAAGATCCCCACTCTACAAATAACACAAACAGAAATATAACACAAGGAACAAAATGTACCGCAAACCTAAAAGTTAAATGTTTTTGATAATGCATTACTAAGAATGACATTTTATATTTTTACTTAAAATTCAAATCATTTCAATTTTATATGTATAGTGCTTTTAAAAACAGACACTTTTTTGTCACAAAGCAGGTTCACAGAAGTATGTAAATTCTGAAAATAAATGTATGAATCTATAAATCTTTACATATCCCTAATGAGCAAACCTGTGGCAATGGTGGCAAGGAAAAACTCTCTAAGATGACAAGAGGAAGAAACCTTGAGAGGACCCAGACTCAAAAGGGAACCCAACTAGCACACTTCTGTAACCGTGTGTTAAATGGCCAAAAAAGCACAGTTACATAATTCAATATAGTTTTAACATAAAGTCTGTTCTGTCTCAGGTGATTCACTGAGGGAGATTTGAATGCAAGACTGTTCATGGTAATTTAAGTCCTATGCCATTGGAGCAGAACCTCTCTTGTCATCAGCAGTCCAACACCATCTTCACAGTTCTATGTGTATGTTGAGGCAGATCATATGGAGCCATTCTCAACAGGAGCAAGTGGTTTTTACTTAAAAGCTGTCTGAACACAGATGGAGTGTCACTGGACTTTTCTCAGTCTTCAAATTAAACTTGCTCTAAACTTTTTTTTCTAACCCTAACCTTTTTGTTTTCAGTTTCCATCCTGGATATTTTAGTTCTGCATGTGTTAGCTATTCCCCTCAGAGGTGTGTGCAGTTACACCTCTCAGTTATCCAGTGCTGTTTTTTCCAGCTCCTTGCACATTATTTTCCAAACTCCATGTTTGTCTATGGTTATTTATCTCAACACTAAGGAAAAGAAGATAGTAGGACCACTAGCTACCCAGTTGTGAGGTAAATGAATTGAGCCAAACAATCACAGAATAACAGAGAAGAAGGGCTTTGACTGTGGAAATCCAAGCCTTTTGAATCATGAAAACTAAATGCTTTCTGACAGAGGAAAGGCAGTGATGGGAAGTTGGGGGCAACCTCTTTTTTTTTTCTTTTTCTTCTTAAGAGTGTACAATAATGCTAGACATTCCATGGTAATTGAATGTTTCACCTGCATGGGGAGTGAGTTTACTTTTTATTCATTTTCAGTACACTGGGTACTTTGCTTACAATGCTTTCCAATAAAAACACATCCTTTGATCTGGTGATGTTTTTCAAAATTAAAGTACCCGTTTCAGTGTGCCTGTATTCACAATAATCTCTGAATCCTGGTGTTGGCTAACAGGAGTGGAAACCATTGTAGTCTTTTGTTATTTGTTATTTGATGTGTTATACATTCTGAGATGCTAGTGAAGGCAATTTATAAAGAATTGTAATTTGAATTAGCATATCCTTCCTGTCAGCATAAACCAGTATGGCTGATCCACAAAATTGATGATCAATGGATGATTTTTTTTGTTTGTCAACTCATAATGTGTAAACTCTAAAGCCTGGTATGCAGAAGATTCCAGGAAATCAGCAGTTTCTGAAATGACCCAATCAAACTATCATGCACCAGCACCATGTCATAGTCAATGGAGAACTGAAGATGTTGTCCTGGATGTGCATGATTTTATGCACTGCACCAATGCCAAATCATTGGATGATTGGATGAGTGCATGAATGAGCATGTGTACAGTGTTCATATTAAATTAGCCGGTGAGAGAATATCATGTTTCTTAAAAATGTTGTTAAAAATTTAGATACATATTTTACCCAGGTAAGGTCTCATGAGTTGATAGTATGTTATGGCATTGCTGCGTTGATTGCTGAATGAAGAACTGGCGATGATGTACAGAGCAGATTTCTGTTCAACAGAA
>JAQQZX010000010.1:40257-52065 GCA_030068355.1 Notoglanidium maculatum
TGACTGCATGTGTTTAACTTCAAGCACATGGTAACACCCTAATGCAATGTGTGTGTGTGTGTGTGTGTGTGTGTGTGTGTGTGTGTGTGTGTGTGTGTGAGAGAGAGAAAAAGTTTTGCCTTCAGAATTCCTTTGGCAAAAACTGACTCCCATCGCTTCTTGGTAATCATATACACTCACACAACAACTGGAGTGTGTGTGTGTATATGTGTGTGTGTCACAGTGTGTTGCAGTGATTATCTCCCTTGAAACAAACAGTTCATTATACAAGTGTGTGCAGATTGATAGAGGGGCTCTGCAGACAGATACTGATCGTACACACACAAACACACACACACACACGCACCCATATATCAGTGTGTTTCAGGTGTGAGGAGCCTGTGGGGACGACACATAGGTGTAATGTAATTCAGTTACTGAATGTCTCGCTCTCTCGATAAAGAGAGTTTTAGACAACTGGTCCCTTACACACACTTCATCAGTCATTGTCATCTTTAGCTCTCTCACTCTCTATCTCTCTCTCACTCTCTCTCCTTTGCTCACTCTCTCCCACTCTCTCTCGCTCACTCTCTCTCCCTCTCTCACTCTCAAACACACATGTTTGTCTTACTTTCCTTACAATGACCTTCCACTGATATAAGACAGTTAATTAATGCTAACTCTAATGTTAACCTCACCAGCCAAAGTAAAACCTCTTGGCTATTTTAAGTTTTTAAATAAAGAACTGCAGTTTCTGTAAAAAGGTAGTTTTCTTTCTAAGGAACAGCCAGATGTCCCCACAAGGTCATAACTGTAAAATATTCTAATCTTTGTGATTACATCTGGTCCTCACCAAGATATACTCTGAGCACTAGTTAGTGCTTGGCCCCCTCATTTAAAAAAATAGGACCAATTATAAGGGACTGAGCTGCTATAATGTGGCTGAGATAACAGGATAAAGAAATGTGTGTGTGTGTGTGTGTGTGTGTGTGTGTGTGTGTGTGTGTGTGTGTGTGTGTGTTTGTGGAGGTTCAACTCTCAGGGTAATGAGCATAGCGTATACTTTAGACCCTTTTTAGGGGGGCTTAACTGGGGTGCTTTTCTTCTGAGCATTCCCAAAATATTATAGCTTAGGCTATATTTTTATGAAAGTCATTGTTTACAGTTGAGATGTATTTGCTATAATATTACTGTAAATTAACTGGAGGTATGAAGAAATGTCACAATGTTTCCAGGCACACAGCTGGCTGCTCCTCTCTGAGTGTATGTGCACCTGAATCTTTCCACATGGGTTTGTATACAGCGCACCTGATCACAGGAGACAGTAGATATGTTCAACACATATTGTTTTGCTACTCGTTTCAGCCCATATTTGTGTAAATATTTTATGTTTTATATAATGTTATACTGATTGTTGTTCGTGAGACATTCATGATTTTTTCATAACCAGTTGGGTTGCTAATATCGTAATTAAGGTTGTGCTAGGGTATGTGGTTTATGAGGCATCTCTGGAGAGAAGTGCACCTTGATACAGGAGGCTGTAGATGCCCAGCTCACAGTCATTTTTTTCTTTCCACCATTATTTGTGCACAGTGTAGTGCTCTCTGTCACAAAGTTTTTGACATGTGGATGAGTCACAGAGATTTCACCCAAAAAAAAAAAATTGTGATTGTGGCATACCTTGAACCAAGCAAGGCATGAATATTTCCTCTGCATTTAACCCATCCAAGCAGTGAACACACACAATGAGAGGTGCGCACATACCCAGCGCGGGGTTGGGGTTAGGTGCCTTGCTCAAGGGCACTTCAGCCGTGGATGCAGAGGGAAGAGGGATGTGTTGTTCCTTCGCTCCCCCCACCCACACATTTTTCCTGCCGGTCCAGGGACTCGAACCAGCGAACTTTCTCTGTCATGGCTGCCTTAGCAGCCACACAAACACACCCATTAAATTAGTTGACATTAGCTTGCTTGTCAATATGTTAGACATGCTAGATTATGTGCATTTTCAATTCTTTCTTACAAACTTAAAATGTTGTTAAAATGTTAACATATTCAATATTAAAACTATGAGGTTACACTTTATTTGATACCTGTATTTCATGAACAGTGTCCTTTTGTTTTTGTTTTTGCATCATAACTTCATACAACAAGTAATGGCTCAAGGACAGATTTAACAGAATTTGGGTGTCAGATACATAGTTGCATAGTTGATGTATAAGGAGAATCAAGGATTTATTTAAAGAGATAAAAAGGTCAACAGAGAGTACCGGAAAGACTTTGACAACTGGTAATTATAGTAATTTCTTTGGTAGGTTTATAGCATGAAGTGAATTAATTATGCACACACAAGATTTACAAACCAAAATAATAATAATATTAATAATAATAATAATAATAATGAACAGGGGAGGCTTTTTTCCATGCCACATTTCACTTTATTTTTTCACCACCTGTGCTTCATACCCATTTCAAAACCCATTTTTTGTCTATTTGTTGGATTGCTAGTTTTATAGATCATCATTATGGTGTTTTTGTGGGAAAGCAGCATTAATCATCAATTAACATAATGAAAACCAGCTAGTGCTTTGCATGTTCACACATCACACTCATTAGGGGCTGAGCACCGCTAAAGGTCTGATCCTAGATCTGCTCCTGGTGGATAATAAGTGCTGATAGTGTGACTGGAAAGGGACAGAATGAAACTCTTTGTACTGTTTGGTTTCAGATATTATACCAAACAGAAGACTCGTCCTTCAGCAGCACACACACACACACGCAAGATCATGATATCACTGCACATGCACACAAAAAAGCTTAAAAAATATATCACATTTCTCCTTTATGACTGTGTGTATCTTATCACATGTATTCAATTACCCATAAATAGATAACGAGAAAGAGAGAGAAAGTGTGTGTGTGTGTGTGTGTGTGTGTGTGTGAGAGAGAGAGAGAGAGAGAGTGGGAGGGGGGTAAAGTGAGATAGAGAGATGGAAAGAGAGATAGAAGTAGGAAAAGAGAACAGCTTAATGCATAATATATAAGGTGAGTGATGTCCTGGTGTCTCTCTGTCGTTGTGTGAGGATGGGTTTAGGTCGATTCACTTCTGCTAATGTGACACAGATTTATTTCTCTATCAGAGAGACAGACAGACAGAGAGACAGACAGAAAATAAGCCCATTGGCAGCTAGCACTTCAGCATTAATATCAGCTACATGAGTGTGTGTATATATATATATATATATATAGAGAGAGAGAGAGAGAGAGAATACACAAAGACAAATAATATGATTTTAAAATGTTAAACATTGTTAAACATGAATTTAAGCATGTATGAAGGAGTCTCCAGTGTCAGCACTTTGTAACAGTCAGAGACAAAGCTGGAACTTTCCGAGTTCTTTGGGACAGAGGAGTTCACATTATAATGTAAGTGTAAACAGGGACTAAATTTTTCCCAGCTTGCTATCAACCTTGTAAGTATAAACAGATAAAAGTATGACATGTCCTTCTTGCATTTGTTGGTAAATGCTGTTATGACAATCGAGGATGTGCTGTTATGATCGACTTCATGGTGTTAACAGTAGCAGGGTCTCCATTAACCTGCTTAATGCACAATTTGAAATTGCAAATTAAAAAACGTAATGGAAACACATGAATTCCAAAAAACCCTCAAATATCACAAAAAGAGATTTCAACAAAGTAATATTTCACAAAATTGAAATGGATGACATGAAGAGCAAATAGAAACACTAAAAGGTGTGCTCTGTAAGAGCTAATGCAAAAGGAGGAACTATGGTGAGGAGAGAAACCTCAGCTTTAATCACGGAACATCCCTCAGTGGAAACACAGACCATTCCCAACTGTGTTTAGTCAAAATGTTTAAAACATCGCTTCTATTTTTGCAAAACTGCAATGGAAACACAGCTAGTGACTTCACTCACTTTTTATTCCTTTAATTTCACCCCCTAGTGTTTAATTCCTTACATAGGGTATAGATATTAAAGGTAGCTAACTGGTTAATGTTGTAACACTAATCTAAACTTCTGTAAAGACTCCGTGTGTAGAGACAGCTGTGGATTAAACACAGTTTGAGTGTTTAATGACTAAGATTAGGGCACTCAGATTTCAGCCGTTACTGAACGAAGTACTCTCAGCAGTGTGTGTGTGTGTGTGTGTGTGTGTGTGCGCGCATGTGTGTGTGTGTGTGTGTGTGTGTGTGTGTGTGTGTGTGTGTGTGTGTGCGCGTGTGTGCAGGCTGAAAGTCAGTAATGTCATCAGTTAACACTAATGAAGGGGAATGGGCAGTAATTGCGTCGGGGACCGAGGGAGTGCTCTGATTCATCCTCACTGCTTCATATCACAAGGAACTCCAACGCAAATACATTTCCTCATTTTAATCTGCTCCATAATTATACGCAAGCCCCTATTCACACACCTACTTAACTACACATGCGCACACACACACGCACACACACTGTGTACTTTTATTCTCCATGCCTTTGTCTATTCTGTTCCATGTTAAAGCCTTTTACAGGACCTGAGAGAGAGAGCAGCTTTCAAAAGAGAGCACATTTTATCCAATATTCAAACAGTCCACTGCAAAGTCACCTTCAGCTCTACACACACACACACACACACACACACACACACACACACACTGAATACTCAATAAGGTCATAAAATAGAGTAGAATCTTGCGCGGTGCCTTCAGCAGAATGGTTCTGTATCATTTAAACATCACGTTAAACTCACGAAAAACACATTACATCACGTTACACATCACATTGCGCAGAAACGCAGACAGTTTTTTCTAATGTTTGTAACATTTTACAAAAACTTTTCTGTTTTATATTTTACACAGTGAGTGTACACTCCCATTTCCTGTGTTCTGTTTCTCACTCTGATTTTAAATGTGTATATCTTCATCTTAATACAACTGTTTCCAAAAAACATTGAGAAGCTATTTAAAATGTAAAAACAGAAAGCGATGATTAGCAAAACTTACATTTAATTAAAAATAGAATAGAAGACAACATATCATTTGCTTCATTTAAATATTTTATTCCCAAATATTTTCATGTTTTTAATTTTCATATAATTGTTATTTAAACAGATCTTTGCAGTGTGTGTGTGTGTGTGTGTGTGTGTGTGTGTGTGTGTGTGAGCTGCAGAAGTGGTAATTAAGTCACACTTTATTGCTTGATGCTGATGAACACTGCTGTAGCTTTATTACACACTGTGATGATTAGTGTTTGATAACAAGGCTCTGTGTGTGCGTGTGTGAGTGTGTGTGCGTGCATGCGTGTGTGCGTGTGTGAGTGCTAGCACTATTCAATCAACTCAACATGTTTTTTTTCTTTAAACAGTTTTATAGATTGTCATGTACTTACATTCATGTGATCATTAAACTGAATGAATTTGGTATGTTTGAAGTTTCTTTATTTAGTGAGTTTTAAATCAGTTGAAGCTTCATTACCAGAGAATTAAAGTGATTAATGAAGCAGAATAATTTGTTTTTTAAATTATAGAAATAATTCTTCTTTATTGAACTGGTTTAATTATCACTCAGTTCATTAGACGAAGTGTGTTTAATTTTGAGTGTTGGTTTATACTAAATGTGTTAATGATATGTGTGTGTGAGAAAGAGAGAGATCATGCATAACACACACACACACACACACACACACACACACACACACAAATGAATACATTCAACTACCTCTGCACAAGTATGTCACTGCTTACATTTTTAATGTTTTGCACAACTCACTACATCACTGCTGAGAACCTCTCTGTTCTCACACATTACAATTGTGTCCCAAATCAAGGTTTATCATTCGGCTTGCTGCTTACTAGAGCTCATTAAAGCTTGAGACAGATCCCCCCCCCCCCCTGTGAGTGGGTATGTGGGTATGTGTATTTGTTAGTAATACACTGTGTTGTAAAATCTGTGCTTTATATGAGATGTTTGTGTTATATTGAATTCATCTTTTTAATTTAATTTACTCTTATGTTAGTTCTTATATTTCTTCATCTAATCATACTTCCTGTGTGAATAGCAGCGTGGAGTTTTAGAATAATGTGAGATAAACCTTAGCACCTGAAAGAGTCTGAGTTTAAAGAGTGAAACTTTCTCACTGATGCACACTGAGGGAAAGTTGGAGAATTTAATTTAATATCAGTTTGTAGCTGTACAATACTGTGCAAGAGTCTTAGACACATACAAAGTAGTGCTGTAAAGATAACTTCAAAAATAACAACATTAAATCTTTCTACTTAAAAGAAAAATACAGCTGTAGTCAGCTTAACTATAAAACTATCTCCATTTTCTTTTCTTTAGCTTTCATCAGTCTGTAAAAAATAGAGTTCCGATTTCTTGAAGAATCTGTTTTGAGCACAAAAGCTCTTTCCCATTTTTGATCGGGCTTTCGTGCTTTTTCACAGCATTAGAGCTACGTTACTTCCCCCTAAAGTGACATCATGTGTATTCCCACTATTGTATGTTATTGCACCCTTTGCTGAATAAATAATGCACTTACTGCTAGGAAAGACTAAGAGAGGAATTGTGGCTTTTTTATTTTCAACAATTTGAACCGTCATAAAAATCTATTGCGATTTATCAATAAAAATTTATGAGTGCTGTAAATGGTGACTCCTCTACACATAGTAAGGTGAAGTCTGGTGTTCTGCAATGTTCTGTTTTAGGCCCACTGCTGTTTTCTTTATATATGCTCCCTCTGGGTAACATTATTCGTAAACATGGTATTAGCTTTCACTGCTATGGTGATGACACACAGTTGTATATTTCAGCAAAGCCAGATGAGAGACACAAGCTTAATAAAATTCAGGAATGTGTAAAGGACATTAGGCACTGGATGCTGAACAACTTCCTTCTACTTAATTCGGATAAGACAGAAGTACTAGTACTGCAGATATGACCAGAATGCAGTAGCGCTGCTGTGATCATAAACACTGTGCTATTCCAGGTGTGGTGTTAAAATAATTGATTAATTTTTATCAGTTGTGTGACTCTCCAGTGCCCCCTACTGCACATCCGGTCCTGAATCACTCCCTTTACAGCTCGCTCACCCTCAGCACCGGTTATTGCCTTTTAGAATTAAGACTGTCATCAGTTTCTACAACCATATGTTAAGGATAAAACTATTTCTTTTCTTAATTTAATTATTATTATTATTAGTAGTAGTATTCAATATAGCTTCCATATAATAGATTTAAAA
This sequence comes from Notoglanidium maculatum, assembly GCA_030068355.1. NCBI lineage: Eukaryota > Metazoa > Chordata > Actinopteri > Siluriformes > Auchenoglanididae > Notoglanidium > Notoglanidium maculatum. The sequence goes on from JAQQZX010000010.1 coordinate 47,472, forward strand.
CTGTTAGTGATGTTTAAGACATTCAGATCATCTTCCTGAATGTGTGCGCGTGTGTGTGTGGTTCTGATTTTATCAGTACGTACTGTATTACTGCAATTCAGCACACATCAATGATTTAGAGAGAGAGAGAGAGAGAGAGCGTTAACATTACTTTTTTGCATTTTGGCCCTTTACATTGGTTTTCTATAATTATTGGTTAAATAATAACAGTTGTTAATTGTTAAAAAAATCATTTAAGTGTAAAGTGTTCTGAAAGTGTTAATGAACAATAAAATAACTTGAATAAATTAAAACCACCACAGTAACAGGAATAACAAACCATGATGAGATGGAGGGAGAATTTATAGAATTTGTTTTGTTACTGAAATAATAACGTTTCTTCCTTCTGAAACTCACAATCAAGAAATTTAGGTTTCACCGCTATAGCCTCACACACACACACACACACACACACACACACACTTTCTTGAGGGTGAATGAAGTATGGATTGAACTATTAGTGGAAGCTGAAGTCCAAGAAGTTAAAGAACAAACTCACATTCCTACTACTGCTGTAACACACACACACACAAAACCAATTACAAAATAATATACCCCAATTACTCTTTCAGAGAGAGAGAGAGAGAGTGAGAGAGAGAGATTGGTGGATTATTGACTGGAGACAGAAACCTGCCATGCGTTCGTTACTGCAAGCGTTTTTCACAAGTAGTTATTTGCGTGATGTAGAGGTTATTGAACGCACCATTAACAAGTAGCATTTTAAAGATGGTGGCCAGGAGTGTGCTTATTGCTTACTGTTACAAGAATTCACCGAAGACGTGCTGTAAACCAACTTGTGCATGATGTTGTGGGGCTTAGCCTCGACTGTCAACTACTATAAAACTGAACACTTCTTTGAGATAAACCAATATGTAAGGTAACCATTTAGCTGTATCGTTATTACTTCACGTACAGAACTATTCTGAAAGAATAAAAAGATGTTATTTGTACAGCATTTTCCAATAACTACTCATTTAGTTTGCAAATGTTTGTCAATGTTTTCATTTTTGAACACATGGCTGTTCCCTGTGAAGAAATTATTCTAACTGGTTCTATGTGAAAGACCAATTAAAACAGAAGGGGCGGGGTTTTGGGTGCTGTCTGGAGGTGTGATGGTGTTTGAGTCTGTTTCTCCGTTGGGCATCACAGATTCGACAGCCTTGTTATTCCAGACTGGATCTGTTTCTGTGAGTTAGCTGCTGATAACCTCCTGTGCTTACTAATTAGCATAATCAGCGTTAGTGCAGATTGTTAACGCTGTAGCTGCAAGCACTTTTAATGTTAAGGGTCAGTATGGAGATGGCACCCGTTGCTGCTTTGATGTTCTCCATCTCCAAGTTTTTTTCCCCCACTTCTTTCTGTGATGCAGTAACCATGAGCAAACTGTGACCTCCAGCACTGGAGATTCTCTTTGTTTTAAGTGCAGTAATCTCCTCAGGCGAGTCTGAAAGAGAAAGACTTGGCATATGGCATTATTGAAGTGGTTTATGGTGTCGTCTCTTTTTACTATGCTGTCTTTTGATTTTCCCTCACTCTCTGCCTGACTCTGCAGTGTTGTTGGAATATTTAGGAGAGGGTCAGCACTACAGTTCACCCATTCAGGTGCAGAGACAAGGTGTTCAGATGGTGTGCAGGTTTTATGTTGGGATGATGGATCACAGAGAGCTGGTAAAGACAAAATGGTAACTAAATGGTGAAAGAGCACCTCCTAAAAACATTGTGTGCTAAATGTTCTGGTAATGCAGCTCAGCCATTGCAGCCTGTTGGCTGTTATAAATGCAATCTCTCCCTCATTTTATAGGGAATAGTGAGGGAGTGTGACTGAGTGTCAGTACTTTTGAAAGTAAAAAAATTTATTGCTCATGTTAATAAGACTTGCTTTATTTCAGGTCATTAATATGAAGTGACTGAGTTTCACAAAATGTTTATGAAATTAGTGGGTAATGTTAGAAAATACTTGGTCAAGCAAGTTTGCATATTTCCTGGCCATCTAGTCCAGGGTGGACTACAACATTGCCCCAAGGTCTTAGAACATGGTGCAGTGGACACCGAAAGGTCGCTGGATATAAAGACAGGACCCAATATTGGCACAATCCTCTCAGGCTACTCAATGCAGTCTTGAAGAAGGTTCCTGGGTGACAGGAACCTGCCACAACCTCTTAGTTAGCTCTAGCATAGAGATGTACTGCAATCCTCTCAGTACTTGATAAGCTCTTCCACTCGAGGCATGCTACGTAGCTCGAGATCCTGCTGCTGATCGGCAAAGAAATCTACTCTGTTCTGCACTCTTATAGGATATCTGGTTTCCCTGAGCATGGAAGTGTGTCACAGACTGACTAAGCTCTGAGTAGAAGCTTGAATGATTGGGAAGTGTCTAACTGCAGCTTGAGGATCTGTTTAACCATATTCAGTATCACTTTATCCTGTTCAAGGTGGTGTATCTGGAGTCGATCCCAGGAACATTGGGGACTATCGAGAGCATACTGAGCAGCTGCATCACTATCTGGAACGGAAACTTCACCATATTGGATTGTAAGACACTATAGTGGATTTTTGATCAGCTGAGAAGATTATCTGAGCTTTCTTCCTCCCATCACAGACATTTACAATGCACTCTGCATCCACAAAACACACAATCTTTTCACCTTCCTGCTATCTGGATCTAACGAAGCATCCGAGCCCTCACTGCCGGACTGGGCAACAGTTTCTTTCCCCAAACCATCAGACATCCCAATACTCAGGGACTGGAGTGACACACACACACACACACTCAAATGAATACATTCCACTACCTCTGCAATCTTTGCACAAGTATGTCACTGCTTACATTTTTAATGTCTTGCACTACTCACTATATCACTGCACCTTACTGTCACTAGGAAATGTACTGCTTAGCACTGCACTGTCTTTATATCACACTGTATAATGTTTGCACATATGCATTTTATGTAGTCCTGTGTTGGTTTCTGTGGCACACATGCACTTGTAAATCTGTGTAGTCTCGTATGTAGCACCATGGTCCTGGAGGAACGTTGTCTCATTTCACTATGGTTTCAGTAATGTACTGCATCACCCCTGTGTGTTTGAAATGACTATAAAAGCCACTTTACACTTTACTCAATTAACAGAGTTGCCGATGCACCTACCTGCATGTTTCTGGGAGGTGGGAGGAAAATGGAAAACCTGGAAGAATTCCACATGGACATGGTGATAACATTTGAACCTCCATTCAGACAGTCTCAGATCTGAGCTCAGGTTTAGATGTGATTGTGAGTGTGAATGGTTTCAGCCATTAGGGGGCAGAGTTAGTGCCTCGTGGTGCTGGTCCCAAGCCAGGATGAATTGGGAGGGTTGTGTCCGGTGGAAAAACCCCAGCCCAATCGATGTAGCGAACAACAGACGATGTGCTGTGGCGGCCCCGAACAGGGAATAAGCCGAAAGAAGAAGTTTGGATTTATCACTTCATACTGAAAATGGACAGAGAGGGCAGAGTTCTATTATACTCTATTAATTTAGCGGTGTGTGATTGGTGTGTTCTGTCCTTCAGTGTGCAGGATTTTTATTTCTGTTTGCTGTGACTGCAACCTGAAGCAATTATACTCCTCTCACTCTCTCACATATACACACCCACTCTCAGCAGTTCAGGATATGTGTGTGTGTGTGTGTGTGTGTGTGTTTAGGTCCCCAGCTTCCAAAAGTGCAGTGAAGTGCATCTGAGGCTCAAGTAGAAATCTCTAACAAGAGAACCACTATACACACACACACATCACAACATTCTGACCTGCTCTGTGTGAGAGAGAGAATGGAGAAGTGTTCTTTTAGCCAGAAAGTAAGAATTCATCTTTCTTTGATATTGCAGTCTACCAATCTCACATCAAACCTAACCCCCCCACCCCCCAAAAAACGCACACACACAGGCACATGTGTATGGAAACACTCATAATATATGGAGTGTGTGAGTGGAGGAAGTGGGGAGTGACACAGGAGCAGATGTTGAAATTGATCTCGTTTGTGTTCTATAGACATTTCATTCTCACAGAGAGAGTTCTAGTGTGTGTGTGTGTGTGTGTGTGTGTGTGTGTGTGAGAGTGTGCTTGGATAAGTTAGTGGATGGAAAGGCCACTCATCAGCTGTAACCCAGTGAAGCTGGTAAAGAGCTGCTCGACACCACAAACCGAAAAGTCACTCTCACACACACACACACACACACACACACACACACACACTTTATATACAGAAAGAGATGGAAGAATATAACACAGTTACATTTAGTGGTATTTTGTTGCCAAAGCAACAACAAAGGATGTGTGTTTTACACAAGAGTTAGCACTGATCCAGGAGACTGAACAGATCCAATAAAGGTGTGTGTTCATGTAATGTGCATATATACAACAAGAAAAACAGACATGTACTGAGAAATAAACATGCATATGTAAGGTAAAATAAATGCATATCTGTACTGCAAGATATAGGTATCGGCGAAGGCTGAGGAAAGCCCATCTCCCACCACCCATCCTCACCACCTTCTACAGAGGGACTATTGAGAGCATTCTGA
>JAQQZX010000010.1:150082-160933 GCA_030068355.1 Notoglanidium maculatum
CTCGTTTCACTGTACACTGTACCACATGTATACATTGAAATGACAATAAACACACTTGAACTTGAACTTGAACATGCACCATTTAACCTGTTATTGTCAGCATCACAAGTTTAATCAGACTAAACCCACATTTTTACATTCCAAATAACAATCGTGAGACTGAACTGTAAAACTATATCTTATAAACTGTCAGCAGCAATATCACACATATCAGTGATTCTCTGATGGTTCTGTCCTATCACAAAGCTAATCTATCTCCAACAGGCTCCATCGCTAAACCACATTTCAGCTAAACCGATCCTCTGATATTTGCTGCTCGATCATCAGTTGTAAATCTGTAACTCCTTCCTCTTTATTTGTTTCACAGTTCTTCACGATCATCTTCTCACCATGAGAAAGCGACACGTCTTCCTGCTCCTGCTGAGCTTCGGTATGTCGAGATCCTTCGCCTCCTCTTTCACACACAGCACACAGACTTTTTAATTTGGTTATTTATTTATTTAATTTCATGATTTATTGATTGATTTATTTCATTATTATTTATTTTAAGATTAATATTGTTCTGTGAAATGACTTATATTACTCATACATTAGCAATAACACCAAGAAATAAAGTAAACACTACAAAAAGAAAAAAAGACTAACAGGTGAAGGCCTTATTTCAGCTTTTTGGGTATTTTAGTGGCTGTTTATGGGAAACATGAATTGTAGCTTTTTTCCCTCCTCTTTCTTATATTCTACAGCTAACTGGGGTTTGGCGTGAACTTCTTTTTTAAAAAATGGAAAATAAATGAATACCTTTCTGTATGACTTGCCAATAGTGTTTAGTGTGATGGTGTTCTTAGCCCAGGTCCTAATGAGCCAGTATCAGAATATATTTAATGATAGAGACTTCAAAGCACGTCTGTAAGTCGCTCTGGATAAGGGCGTCTGCCAAACGCTGTAAATGTAAATGTAAACTTAAAATAAATATAACTTTAATAAAACCAGCAGCTAAAGTCTTAGAATTTTAGAATTTATTCTTTTAAGAAGAGTCTTCAGAGTGTAATGGCTCTGACCAGGCACCAAATGCAGCCACGTCCCACAACTCCAGCACCTTGTTGAGGGAAACTTCTGAGGTGCTTCCTGTCCAGTCATAAGACAGCAGTGAGACGTCCTCGGGCCAGAATAACAACTGCCTGGTGCTCAGAGTTAAATCTGTGTGTCAGGATATGTTGCCTGTTCTATAAAATCACCAAGATGTCCATCACCAACCCTGTTCCTGGAGACCTTTCTGAAAACTGTAGCTTTTAGTGTCTGAGGATGCTAGGGGAACCCTCTGCCACTGTTATTAAAAGAGGATTTGGGTTTATGATAGTTATTAAAGTGAGCTGGTGGAGCAGGACACAGAGGTTTATAATCTGAGCCAGTCAGTTACAGTGAAGATGAATGTCCTGCTCGTGATGGAGCACTAATGTCTGCTTTTCTCTCTTTAATTCGTGTGTTTATTGTAGGAACTTTATGTACAGCACTAAATGAGTAAGTACAGATTCTAAGCTCAACAGAAAATCCAGCTATCCATTACCATGAACATGGAGAAAAAGACAATTCCAAAACATCTAATCCACTATGAACGGACAAAAATGTGAAATGTTCTGTAAGCTGAACAAAAGCAATGAGTCATTCTGAAATATCTGTTTAAATCTTATTGTTTGTGCTCTCTCTCTCTCTCTCTCTCTCTCTGTTGTGTTGAATTTTCCATGGTGAAACCTGCAGAACCAGCCTTACACAAATAACAGAACAGGGCTGTAGTGCTGTAAGTCTTCTTAAACCACCTACACACATACACACCTTTTGTCCACTGACAGGTGTACAAGAAAATAAATAACCATTTCTAAGAATCTGGAGTTGTTTGTTCTTGTAATCCTCACAGCCACAACTGTAAAAAAGTGTTTTTTTATAAACCCAGTGAGGGAAGAGCGAAGTAATGCCAATTTTTTATTTACTGTGAAATTAAGATATATTTCAAATGAAAAATTAGTACAAACAGTATGAGTGCAGCACGCTGGTGCAGGGTTACCCTAGGGCACAGCATGGAGTTCTCCTCGTGTTCCTGAGGGGTTCCTCCCACCTTCCACCACCCAAAAACGTGCAGGGACGTGGAGTGACTACACTTACTTGTTCATGGTGCCCTGAATTGGAATAGTGTTCCATCCAGTAAATTCCTGCCTCATGCCCAGTGTTCCTGTGGAGTCACCACACTTACAGGATAAAGGATAATACACTTACGGAAGATGAATGAATAAGATGGAATATGAATTAAAGGAGTAAGAAAGAAGTTTGGGATATGGTACAGGGTACAAGGAAAGGTTGGTAAGGGAAATGGAATCAGGTATACAGAAAGGGGCCAGGAGTTGTGTCATATGGAATAGGGGATGGGGCAGGGAAAAGAATTAACATAAATAGTGTAGGGAAGAAGGAAAATGAATCATCAGATAAAATTTTTTAAAAAGATGAGAGAGTGAGAGTTATGGGATAAAAGGGGTAAGGGATAAAGAGAAGAACTTGGGAATATTGAAAGTAATTAGGAATAGAGAACAACGAACTAGGGGATGTGGAAAGGTGTGCCTATCTCCCATGTTTTATATCTTACCAACACTCAGATGCTGATCATCTTGTTTGTCGTGTGTGTATTCAGCCTGATGAATCCATATCAGACTTCCTGATGTGTGTGGGTCTTCCATCAGACCCTGCAGCTGGAGATCAGCAGATCCTCATCCTGAATGGCCTGATTGATGCTCTGTTGGATGTCTTTGATTTTATGGTGAGAGAGTTGGGAATTTGGCTGGACAATTACAGATTGGTGATATTCCCACTCTTCTTTTCCACAAATAAATATTCCTCTGTCTGTGTCAGAACTCGGGATTGAGTGGCGTCCCGTTGCTGAACGTGTCTGCAGGATGGAGTGTAAACTCAACAGCTCTGCTGCAGGATGATGACGTTATCAGGGCATGGCTGCAGATTAGGCTGACTCCTCTGCTCTCCTCCATGTCGCAGAACTTCCTCACCTGCCTCGGCTACAACAACTTCAGCTGCCAGACTTACCAGACTGTGTACATAAACACACGCGCACGCAAACGCACACGCACACACATGCTCACACACACGCACCCATGCCAAATTCTCTGTTGATCACACTTGTGAGTGGAAATCCATTATGATGACATCAATGCTTGTGTGTGTTGTAGGGTGCAGGAGCTGAGTCAGCAGTTCTCCAGTTTGGATTCTCAGAGGCAGCAGTGGATCTACTCATACTTCATGCAGCCCTTCCTGTCAGGAAACTCACCAGCAGGTAAACAGAGCAGGAGAGGTTTCAGTAATGATGGCATAGCTTCTGTGTTTGTGTGTGAAATTAACTGTAGAGTTTCCAAGGACTAGGTGAGCGTATTGGAGCACGCCCTTACCCAGTGGACTAGGTAATGGAGTTCATCTGTCCACTTCTGATATTGCTGCATTATATTCTATTTGAAATTCATGAAGCTTGCAAGAGAGACCATGCTTTGATTCTCCAATTAACTTCTTTCTATTTAACTTCCTATGAATTCCCATTTTAATCTTGCTCCTATGTGACAAAGTTTCTGCACCTCCCCGTCTACCCACTGTCTTGAGATCCTACCCAAGAGTCTTTAATTGGGGGTCTGGTTCTCTTGAGTTCTCCATGCTACAGCATCACTTTTAGCTAAATATGGAATCTGTATTGTATATATACTAATAGACTGCATTGTGTTTGTGTGTGTTAGGTTGTGTGCTCCCTGGTGACACCACCGAGGACTGGATCACAAAGAACTTTGGCTCCTTCTCAGTTCTGGCCCAAATCAGAGAATTCATCTCTATCAATGGATTCTTCAATGGGGTACACAATGCTAAAGAAACATAAAACATCTACTAATCTAAAGGTCCTTCCAATGAAAAGAGGCATACAGGGTGTATAGTCAAGTTGTGTTGCCCTTTCCTCCAAGTATGGATAACAAGTTGATCTTATGCTTTACAATCTCCCTTCTGAATGACTGGACATCTCAACACTATGCACAATACCAAAACTCATTGTGTGTCCATCCGTTCTTCATGCTCTAATCACTAGTTTTAAGTGTTTCTTATTCTTTAGCTGTGCTCCATATATGTCCTTCCAGAGGGCTGGATTTAGAAAATGCTGTGTTCTTCATGTTTCCTATCATTCCCATTATGATGTTCAGAGTTCTCCTCAGATGGTATTCTCCTGCTGTCTCCATACAGCTGGAAGTACTGCACTTGTTGAGTCCAGAGCAGAAAGCACAGCTCATGCTGTATCCTGAGACAGCTGGTCTGAACAACGACTCCCTTGGTGTGGTTCTGGGCAGCCTCCTGAGTTCACTAACACCATCTGGAGGAGATGTGAATATCTTCAATGGTACCATGTGGGATGCAGGATATCTTAGTATGTACTCATCCACTCCACAAGACCCGCTCACAGAGGTGAGGCTGGGACTCATTACTGCTCATTTACATGAACACTCAAGACTTGTGATTGTACAATGGGAATATAACCATTGGCTCCTGGTGGTTGTAATGTAATGTAAATGGTACCAATTGTAACAGGCGTGTTGGAACTGACTCTAGACACATTTGATGATTTCCTAATGGAATTTTAGTATTGCGGATACTCACTATAGAAGAATGGTGGTTTGAAGTTGATGGTGCCCTTGTGGTCACAGTTTGTGGTTTCAATTTATTTAATAAACTGCTGTGCTACTATGATATTCCTTATCTCATATTGGAATTTTATAAGTTCAGCAATTGAACCAAGAATGAGTAGACGCTTCAAAAACAGTCAAATCACTTACTCCTGTTTGGAGAATGTTTAAGGGAACATATTTAACCAAATGTTATTAGGTACTACAGCTATATTTCTAAGTCATTTCATCATGGGTTTGGCTGACCATTTTAAAGTCAGTATTCACTTCTCCACTTCTCCAAGAAGCTTGAGTTTGGTCTCATCAACCCCCAGAGGCAAGAGGTTTGGTGAAGTTCATGAGCTGCTTTTGTGGTTTTTTCTCTCCCATGCACCCTGTTTGTATGATCATGGTGATTGACAGTTGATTTTGTGACTGTGCTTCCTCAGGCAGCGAATGGCTTCATGACTGCGTTTAAACCTGTTGGGAGTTTTGTCAGAGAATTTGTGACCCTCACACATCAGGTAAACTTTTACATTTACTCAATTACATGTACTCAATGCTAATTCCATACAAGTGTGCTTCCTTTGGGTCAAATAGCTGTAGGAGATAAGAGAGGAAATGCCAGTGTGATGCTAAAAAATACTTTCTGATCAGTTCAAGAGTGCAAAAAATAAAACAGAGAAAAGAATCACATACTAACATCAAGTAATGTTATCTTAATGTAAAACTTTAAACAAGCAAGTAAATTTGAGAATGTTATCTCTCCATAGGCTCTTTGTTTGTTTGTTTGTTTGTTTTTAGGAAAACCAGAGATTAACTGCCTTGTTTAATAGGATTAATTTGCCATTATACCTGTAATTTCTCAACAGCAAGACCTGAGTCATATGAGAAGTGCGACGCTGCTACAGGCGATGCTAAACTGGACTCTGGCTGAGCTCGCAGCTCCGTATAAAAACATCAGTGAGAATCAGCAGATGGATCAGATGATGTTTGATCCTACAGATGTTAACTCCTGGTTTACACATGTCGTTGTCCCAATACTGAACAGATACCTCTCCAGTGACATACCAGATAACCTCTCTGCTGTCTTTCATAACGTGTTGTGAGTATTAAAAATAATAAAAAAAACATATGAGGCCTGATGTGAGGAAATAAATGACAAGATAGAGATCAGGAAAAGCTTTCACAAAAACACATTACCATGCGTACACGGACCACCCAAGTTTAAACAGTGAATGATTTGAAAAAGAAAACCAGGTCAATTTATTCACCTAACTTTCTAATGCATCACCAACACACTCATATTCATAGGCTACCTTCATGCAGTTATTGCTATGTCTATGGATTTGTTCATGTCAAATTTAATTAAAACATTTCACATTTTAAAACATAAAACAGTAAATTATTTGTAATAGTCATCATGTTTAGATAAAATAAGAGGCATTGCTTTGACATTTTTGACCAGAAATGTTAGAATGGTCCATAAGAAAATAACAAAATCCTGCTAGCCAATCAGAAATGAGTATTTTCCATGGCCATGGTATAAAATGTTATGTGATAGATTTGGATCTGATAAAATGTGATAATTAAAAAGCCTTATGGAATACAGGACAAATAAACATGCAAACATGTTTCTATACTCATGTTTGGTTTTTTGTAGTTATATGGAGAATACAGTGAACGAAACTCAGGACACTTGCAGTGTCACTCTGGATGGCACGTGTGCTGTAAGAAACACAACATAAAACTTTTTGCTTACATTAAATATTATAATTAAATCATAACATTCATGCAATATAATTAGTTTCAATGTTTTGGTAATTGTGCATGATATACCAAGCTAGCATTGCTCGTGTGTTAACTACAACACTACAATGCTGTTATGTTGTTCCAGGTGCCTAATGTGATGGAGCATGTGGCAAAAATCCTGCAGTGTGCAGTGGGAACTAATCTCACGCTCACAGAGGAAACTGTGACCAGTCTCATTCTGCACCTGTCCAGTAACCTCAACACACTTCTGAACCAGCTCGCCCGCACTGTGCGCTCACTGTAACACTACTGACACACACCTCTCTAACACTACTGACACACACCTCTATAACACTACTGACACACACCTCTCTAACACTACTGATACACACCTCTCTAACACTACTGATACACACCTCTCTAACACTACTGACACACACCTCTCTAACACTACTGACACACACCTCTCTAACACTATTGACAGACCACTGTAGCCCATCAGTAACACTCCAATCATACTGATATGTCACTGTAACACTAGTGACACTAGCACTAGCAACTTAAAGAAGTACAGTACTGAGCAACATTACTGATACTGATTAATATTGAAGAGTTAATTACTACAACACTGCTGACACACCACTGTAGCCCTACAGTAAAACTGCTGACACACCACAGTTACATGACTGACCCTTCAGTTATATTACTGACACACACCTCTGTAACACTAGTGACACACACCTCTGTAACACTACTGACACATCACTGTAACATTACTGACACACACCTCTATAACACTAGTGACACACACCTCTGTAACACTACTGACACATCACTGTAACATTACTGACACACACCTCTATAACACTAGTGACACACACCTCTGTAACACTACTGACACATCACTGTAACATTACTGACACACACCTCTGTAACAATACTGACACATGACTCTAATAACTGAATAAATATATGGTTTATGTCCTGCTTTCTCCCAGAATTTCAGTTCAGAAGATTCCCCTTTTAAAGACATTCTACAGCGAATCCATGACCCTGCACACGCTGACCTGACGGACAAGGCATTTATCACCATGTGGTTTCACATCAAACTGAAGCCTCTCTTACCCACCCTGACGCCTGACTACCTGCTCTGCCTCAGTGCCAAACCTTTTTCCTGCCAAACTTTCCAGACTCTGTAGGTCAACCTCTCATCTATTAGCCTGATTACCATGTGATCCTTGGGTCCCTTCTAATCGATTAGAGTTCTTCCTTCAGTGTGGGGGACATGAGCAGCAACATGGACCTGATGGCAGAGAATGGACCTCGTATGGTTTATGAGCATTTTATCGTCCCGTTCCTGTTCCAACAAAACTCCACAGGTATTACTGTTCATTCTCTATGTGCTGTTTACTACACACACACACACACACACACACACACACACACACACACAGAGTAAGATTCCAGTCCGTGCTGTCAGAACTTTCTCAGAATTCACTAATAGAGCTCCATGTTTTTCAAAGTTCCATTATTATCTACCAGATTGTTTCTACCAGTGCATTGTATCTAGCAGTGCCTGTGCTATTATTATCTGCATATCTGACTCCACACCCTACAGGTGAAGGTTAGGCTTGGCGTCTGTAAGATGTTTCAAAGCTGACTGTGTTAGAGGTCACTGATGGAATGAAGCCAAATAACATTTTTAATAGAAGAATAACTAAATCAGAAGCATTGTTAAACGGTAGCTTGAGCATTTACTGTATTTGGCATTTACTGTAATAAGCATGGATTTTGCCATCTGCCTTAATGCTGTAGTTTTAATTCATGTTTTTGTTCTGATGCCAAGAAGTGTAATGCACCAAATGACAACACCTTGAGTCTGAGTAAATAGGTTAAACTTTCGAAATCAAACATCTAAAAACAGATTTTAAACTGATGTAAATTCAAATACAAACCTTTATATATTTCTTTTTTTTGGTTTACATATTTTCAATTATGCTAAAAAATCTAGAGAGCCTGTTTTACAGTAACTATCCTTAAAATCCTTAAAGGATTACACATAATCCCACACTTGCTTACTGTTTTATGTAGTTTAAGCTTCTAAAAAGGACGAAGCCAGAGTCGTTAAGAGGCGTAACAGATCTGAAAAGATTTCAGGGAGAATCCAACAGCAAGACATTCGGTCCACGATAAAAGGGAAACATAACCCAGGTTAAAGAACTAATGATGAAAAACATCCAGAAAAGTGGTGATGATCAGTCTGAAGTGACTCAGTGTGGCCTCCTGCAGGTGCCTGCATGGGGAACAGCAGTTTTGAGTGGGTCGTGATGAACCTGGACGGATTCTCTCAGTTTGCCACTGTGCAGGAGATGTACCTGCTGAATCCTGAGTTTGACGCTGTGAGTACAGTAGCTCAGCACTCGGGCTCATGTCAGGACAGATGACTTGGTACTGTCTTTTCTCATCTATTTTTCCTACTTTTCATCATCATGGTTAACTCATGTCTCACCCAGCTGGAGGCTTTCAATGCCCTGACTCTGAACCAAATAGCTGAGATCATCGTTGAAGACCTGCCTCGACTTCCAGATAAAAAGCAGCTCGTTGACATCGTGTTCAGCGTCATCCTGACATCACCGACAATGAGACAGCAGCTTCCTCAGCTCATCCTCCTCATCTCAGAGATGAACACGGTTCAGAATTTTCTGTATTATTGATTAGGGAACTGTGTGTGTACGACTCATCCTGATTTTACTTGATCATATGTTGTCACTGCAGGAGTTTCTCTGATATTAGTGAGATACTTAATTCTGGAGATCCAACATTAATTTTAGCTGAGCTAATCTTAGAATCGTGCTGCATTTATATCAATATCTAGCTGTGTTTATGTCGGTAAATTATTATACTGGTTAATTATGAGCAGCAGTTTCTATTTTAACCAGTATGTTTGGACAATGTGATGGTGGTATATAATAAAGTTTCCAGTTGGATTAATACATTTATAATAAACTCCTTCACATATAATAATAAAATGAGTATATCCATAATATAACATCATGCTTGTCATGTACAAATGTTCTTACAACAATCTTCTCTGGTCTTGTGCATTTCAGATGAAACATAACTGTTTGATCTATCGGGAAATGTAAGTCCAAACCTAACACATGCCCTAAAACACAAAGTGAAATAGCACGACAGTATGATGAGGTTTGGGATAAATTCTTGGAGCTGTAAAGCACTGATGTTAACCCGAGTGTGTTTGTCTTCGCGCTCAGGTTTTCATGGCTCCACTTTGCTTCTCTGTCTGCGAACACAGAGTCAGAAGCAGTGATCCTCAGCAGCAACAACAACCTAATAAATGCCACACCAGCAGGTCTGTTACACACATTTACACCGCAGTGCTGCTGAGTTCTGCTCTCTGATTGGTCAGAAGGTGGTGATTAATTCTCTATAACAGCGGCTCTAACAGTAGTGCAGCTTTACATTAATGTGCTCTCTCTGCTACGTAACCGTTTCTATAGTAACAGCTCATTCACAGGGACATGTACAGCGCACGCTCCGCTGATAATAAACTGATTACAAAATTGTTGATTTAGTGACGTTTTCTTAAAGTAAAGAGAGGTTTATTTATTTAACATTTATGGAAGGAGTCTCCAGTGTCAGTGTAATAATGTTTGTGTAATAAAATGGTAACCTGTATTCTCCTCTGTGTTTCCCCAGAGTGTGTCTCCTACACTGGAGGGGTGAGACTGTGGGCTTTGTCTTATTTAATACATTTTCTCATTTTCCTGACTGCTGTTATGAATGTTATACATGCTATACATTTTATAAACTCAATTTTACAATATTTTAAACTCTTTCCTACAGTGCAGCATCACGTCTGTCAATGGTCAGCATCTTCTCTCTCTCTTCTGTCCTTTTAGCACATTTAACAGTGACATGAAATACAGATTTAAATTATATGAGCAGATTTATTGTTTCCTGCCTTCTCTGAGTATTTATCTGTCTCTCTCTCTCTGTCTCTCTCTCTGTCTCTCTCTCTCTCTCTCTCTCTCAGAGTCAGCAGTATGTGAAGGTGTGGACAGGTAATTAGCTTTATTTTAGTGAAGCTGTGACTCACTGTCACAGATAGATTGATAGATAGATAGATTGATAGATAACACATGCTCCATGGTGTGTGAGTGTGTGTGTCCTGCAGTAATGATGTTTTACTCTGTGTGTTAAAGTTCTGCTCTGATGGAGTACCTGACAGCGTCACATAACGGGAATCAACTCTGCAGCTTCAATATTACACAATATGCCTGTGCTCAGGTACATACACACAAATACACACACAGACACACACAGGTACACATACACACGTGGACAAAATTGTTGGTACCCTTCAGGCAATGAAAGAAAAACTCACAATGGT
>JAQQZX010000010.1:199681-215813 GCA_030068355.1 Notoglanidium maculatum
ATACATACATACACACACTGTATATATATATATATATATAAGGAATAAATATTAAGTAAATATCAGTGAAGTTTTTCTTGCCTGTTGGAAATCAAGTTTTATTCCTGCACATGTAGTTTAAGTATATAGATAAAACCCAGGCAAACACCTAGCCCACCAACCACATAACAGACGTTTAGCTTTCATAAAAAAAACTGAAGAAAATTTTAAATTGTTTGACACTAGCATTGTTTTATTTTATTTTATTTTGATGTTATAACTTGATCAGAAACCCACCTAAAATCATTTAAATGTTGATTAGCCTAACAGTTGCAAAGATAAACCAAATAAGTGGCTGAGCATGTGCTGCCACAGTTCTGCAGATAGACATTACTGCACTGGAGGGGTGTTCATTTTTTGTAATCTACAAACTCGCCACTACATGCCAAAAAAAATCCTGTACAGTGCTCCTTTAAAAAGATTGGGTTTATATACCTATATAGGAACAACATCAATAATTCTGCATCCTGCTCCATCCCATTCACCAGCAATAAATAACTCTAATCAAGGCCAGTGTATATTCAAATTTTACTGTTTTTTTTGTATTTTGATTTTACTTATGGTTTGTTTTTTTCTAACCACAGAGTAATTTTTTGCTCACAGGAGAATTATAATGATCCAATCCAAACACAAACAAGCATTCCAGGGTAGATTTATTTGTATTATATAGATGTATTAGTATTATATACAGCCATATATTACAATGCTTGTAAGTCCATGACTTAAACCATTTAAAAAAAAAATCTTGTTCTACATTGTTTTCAAGTTTAACCATATTATAAAAAACATTCTATAAAAATTGAACAGGGATGGAGAGCCTTTAAGTGTTCTTAGCTATGTTACAACTGTGACAATGACAAGTAATAAGAACTTACACAGATTTTGGGCTGTTTTGGCATCCAGGATTCGCAACTCTTTTGCTTTTTTCTTAAATTGTGTCATTCTGTTATCGGTTTCCTCCATATTCTTTTTCACTGTGAGAAAAAGAAAAGACAGAAAAGAAATATTGGTACGGTCACAAGCATTTGTTAAAGGATGAAGTCACCTTTTTATGAAACATGCACGAAATTGGACCCCCAATATGTTTCTGATTTTAACCAAACCAGTCTCAATCATTTGTGCTGCATTTGTGCCAGTTAAAATCACAGACACATGGGGTGCCAAGTTTACACTGATTACGTAATCATTGAAAAACAAATATTAATATCTCAAGAACCGAAGCAGCAGAAAAGACAATTTTTGCAGCACAAACATAGCGCAAACGATTTAGACTGGTTTGGACGAATCTGTAAAAACATAGGGTGCCTAATTCACGGTGACATCACGTGCTGTAAAGAAGGTATTATATCATTAAAACTAAAGAAGCACAAACAAAAATGCCTATGGCACAAACAAGAACAAATGATTGCGAATGGTTTGGTTAATATATGGCATGCCAACATCACGTTTTTATGTAGCTTAGAGGTGAAAACAGAACATCTAGAAGCATAATGAACCATTGCACTCAAAACATAAAGAACAAAATTCAAATGATATTTCTTACATTTCCACACAGTAAAAGCTAATGGCTTTAGACAAAGTGGTTTAGCTACAAAATAATATAAAAATATTATAATGTAAAAAGTTGACAAACACCAGATTCTCTCGACATGGACTTTTTACATTAATCTGACTTGGAGAGAATTTCTTTAAAAGTAAAAATAGTCAGAATTTGTCACTGACGGCATAAATCCATGTACCCAACCTACCTTGCTCAGTGTTCAGGCAGGTGGCAGAATCCATGCCACAAAAAATTGTGCTTTATAATATTATAATTATAAATAAATAACCAAGTGGAGTTTTTGATTGATTGATTTTTTTTTTTTTTTTTTACATCTCCTGTCTTCCATACCCTTTCTGCTATTGTATATTTGTATATGTGACATGTGTATATGTATTGTGCTTTACTTACACAAAGTTATTGATACAGTATCGGTTAAAAGTTTGGTCACAGCTTCTAATTCAATACTTTGTCTTTATTTTTATAACTTAGACACTTAATGTCTTAAAGTAATTGTGGACTGTCATTTCTCTTTACTTAGTTGAGTGGCTCTTGATATAACAGATTACTTCAGTTGTTGAATAGGGCTATTTTCTATATACCAACAATAGCTGGACACAAAACAACTGAGTCTCAAATACATTAAGGCAAGAAATTTAATTAATTAATTTTTGACAAGGCACAGCTGTTATAAGATAATGCCAACAGTGTGCAAAACAGGTCATCATGGTAAGTGGTGGCTATGATGAAGAGCCTAAAATTTCAAACATAGTTTTTTTTTTTAACCATTTTTGTTCACCACATAATTCCATACATGTTCAACAATGTAGAAGATAGTCAAAATAAAATAAAAAAACTATGTGAAAAAAACTGTTTAAAAAAAAATAAGGAGGTACATCCAAACTTTTCACTGGTACTTCACATACCTTTATTGTAAGTACTCTGTAGCCATTTGACTAAATGTGCATCTTTCTGCTATGAAAAGGATTGTTTGTTTCTTGTGTATGCACTTGTGCATTAAAAACAGAGGTGAGAACAAAAATGGCATTGTTAAAAGATCACTGAAATTTAATAACTTGGACCCTTAATTTTAAGTGCTATTAATATTTTTAATTTTGTTGGATCTCAGTGATTTAACTTTGTTTTACATTGTGCAAAATTTTCACTGAAAATGGGTATGCTTCATATGTCTCTCTTAATGACATCACTATCATATAATATATAAAGCAAACACCTTTATTCTCCATGCTAAGCCATTCTGGTAAGTCGCTCTACATCAGGAGTATCTTTACAGTACACCAAAACTGGCCAACCCACCTGGTATTGTTCCAGGCCTCTCCAACAAGGTCTCTCAAAAATTCATACATATTGTATTAATACACCATCCAGCATTCATAACATTTGTACAAATTCGACTCATAATTTTGTATTTATTGTACAAACCCACTGGGTCTGCATAGAACATGAATCTGTTTACACTGATACACTTAAATACACTTGCCTCTCCATACATATGGCTTTGCTCAGAAGCCCATCCCCAGGGCACAGGTTTATGGTTCATGTGAAAGTGCCTTTACGTTTGAGTAAACAAGTTTAAATTAAACATTTTAAGAGCATATTTTTTATAGTCTACAATGTATACTCATGGTTCATTTATAAAGTTGTAGAAGTCCCAAAGGTTCATATGTCAAGACACTTGTAATGTTGATTTTGCAGTTATACAGGGTCTTAACATACTAATCACATGCTGTTTCATTCCTTGAATAAAAGGAGTTTTCCTTCATTGAATAAAATGAATGAATTTTATATGGCAATATAAATGTGAAGGAAATGTATCCTATCTATAATACAAAATAAAATGACAAGTGTCTGCCAACATATGCTATACTGCCAAAAGTATGTGTATACCTGATCGATAACCTCCACTATTCTAAGAAGGCTTTTCTAATAGAATTTGGAGCATGGCTGTGGGGAATGGCCCATTCAGCCACAAGAGTATTTACTTTACCTACTTAAATATGAAGTTTGCTAAATAATAATTAAAAAAAAAAAATAGATATATATATATATATATATATATAGAGATATATATATATATATATATATATATATATATGTGTGTGTGTATATACTGTGTGTATATATATATATATATATATATATATACACACATACACACACATATATATTTTTTTTCTTCCGTTTTAGTTTCTTAATATAACCAACAATGATTTACAAACATTTGTAAAGGTTGGAGTAAAATATAATAATCTATTAATTAAAATAGTCCTTTTATTAAAATTTAAAAAGTTAATAGTATGCTTTTTCTTAATAATTCTTAATCTTAAATCTTTGTGAAGGCTGTAGTCAGATTAACCATAAAACAACTATATCCTTTTCCTGCTTGTTTCTTTAGTTTTCAGCAGTCAGTAAAATGACAGCTCCAATGTCTTGTTGCAACTGTTTGTAAATGAGCACAAAAGAGCTTTGCCATTATAGATCTGGTTTTCCCGTTTTGGCAGCAGTAGAGTGGTGTTACTTCTGCATATGGTGACACACATGTAGTCCTGTAGTACATTACTGTGCTCTCATCTGTCTAAATAACAAATCACTAAATAAGATATTATTTGCAGTTAATTATTTCCCCATGAATTCGAATCATCATGAATTTGTACTGCAATTCATCACTGCACGGTATACCATTACATGCCTATCTTCCTTGCAGCTCAAATCAATCTGGCCATTTTCCTCTTTTTATGTGAGGGGTGTGTGGGATCTTACACAATGCTGGTGGCTTTGCAGATGCAATGTGTGTGGTGAATGTCCGTGATGGAGGAAAGAGAGACTCTGATGATCTTCTCAGCTGTTCTCACTATCCTCTGTAGAGTCTTGCGATCCAATATGGTGCAGTTTCCTTACCAGACAGTGATGCAGCTGCTCAGAATGCTCTCAATAGTCCCTCTGTAGAAGGCAGTGAGGGTGGGTGGTGGGAGCCTTTCCTCAGTTTTTCCTCAGCCTTCGCAGGAAGTAGAGACACTACTGGGCTTTCTTGACGATGGAGCTGGTGTTGCGGGACCAGGAGAGGTTCTCCGCCAGGTGAACACCAAGGAATTTGGTGCTCTTGACAATCCCCACAGAGGATCCTTCGATGTTGAGTGGAGAGAGGTCGTTCTGTGCTCTTCTGAAGCCAACAATCATCTCTACGGTTTTGTCCATGTTCAGAGACAGGTTGTTGACTTTGCACCAGTCCATTAGCTGCTGCGCCTCCTCTATGTATGCTGACTTGTTGTTCTTGCTGATGAGACCCACCACGGTCATGTCATCGGTGAACTTGATGTGGTTCGAGCTGTGCACTGCTGCACAGTCGTGAGTCAGCAGAGTGAACAGTAGTGGACCAAGCACACAGCCCTGGGAGCCCCAGTGCTCAGTGTGGTGGGGTTGGAGATACTGATCCCAATCCGGACTGACTGTCTGGTCTCTCAGTCAGGAATTCCAGGATCCAGTTGCAGAGAGGGGTGTTAAGGCCCAGCAGGCTCAGCTTCCCAATTAGGAGCAGAGGAATGATTGTGTTGAATGCTGAACTGAAGTCTATGAACAGCATTCGTACATGATTGTCCTTATTGTCCAGACGTGTGAGGGCCAGATGTAGGGTGGTGGCAATGGCATCATCTGTAGACCGGTTGGGGAGATAGGTGAACTGCAGGGGGTCCAGTGAGGGAGGCAGCAGGATCTTGATTATCCTCATGACGAGCCTCTCGAAGCACTTCATCGTGATGGGTGTGAGTGCAACAGCACGATAGTCATTGGGGCAGAACACTGAAAACTTCTTTGGCACGGGAACGATGGTGCTGGCTTTGAAGCACTTCGGGACGACAGCAGTGCTCAAGGAGATGTTGAAGATGTCAGTGAGAACATCTGCCAGTTGGTTTGAACATTCTCTGAGCACTCTACCAGGGATGTTGTCTGGTCCAGCAGCCTTCCGTGGGTTTTCCTCACATCAGCAGTGGTCAGATGCAGCACCTGGTCACTGTGAGAATGGGTGGTCTTCCTCGCTGTTACGTTGTTCTGTGCATCAAACCGTGCAAAGAAGTTAAACGCATCTGGTAGGGAGGCATTTCTGTCACAAGCAGGTGTAGTTGATGGCCTGGATGTCCTGCCACTGTCTTGAAAGTGGCTGTGGATTAGCTGGCCATGTGTGCGCTTTGCTGCTCTAATGGTCAGAGACAGTTTGGCCCTCGCTGTTCATAGGGCCGCCTTGTCACCTTCTCTGAAGGTGGAGTCACGGGTCCTCAGCAGCGCACACACCTCTGCAGTCATCCATAGTTTCTGGTTGGAGCGTGTAATGATGGTCTTGGAAGCAGTAACGTCATCTACGCACTTGCTGATGTAGCTGGTCACTGATGAAGTGTTCTCCTCCAAGTTGGTGTTGTCAGTGTTGTTTGGTGCTTCTGATGAGCGGTCTGTATGCTGCCATTAGCATAACAGAGAAGTGGTCTGAGTAGCCGAGGTGGGGTTGGGCTCTGCGCAATACGCCCCAGGAATGTTTGTGTAAACAAGATCCGGTGCGTTTGTCCCTCTCGTTGCAAAGTCCACATGCTGATGGAATTTCTGAAGCACTGACTCAACCATCTCAAGATTTTCATGGTTGAAATCTCCGGTGACAAACAGTCCATAGGGGTGTGCATTCTGCAGCTCATTAATAGACTGTACAGCTCACAGAGCGCATCTTTAGCATTAGCGCTGGGCGGAACGTACACTCCGACAATAAGTGAATAAATAAAATGGTCTGCATCTAACAGCCACAAACTCCACAAGCAATGAGCAGTAACTAGAAACGAGCCTAGACTTCTTGCACCATTCCATGTTTATGTAAACACACAAGCCACCACCACGAGTCTTACCGCACAGAGCTGCTTTTCTATTGGCATGAAATGAAGTGAGCCCGGCTAGCTGAATGTAACTCCAGAACTCTGTCGCTGAGCAAGGTCTCTGTGAAAACAAAGGTGCAGCAATCTCTAAACTCACGCTGAGTAGTATGCTGAAGTCGAATGTAGTCCAGTTTATTGTCCAGGGAGCAGACATTGGAAAGCAGAATAGACGGAAGAGCCGGCCAACTTCATCCGAGCCGGATTAGCTCTTAGCCTAGCATGGACCCATGCCCACTTGCCGTGCTTCCGCTTCCTCGCACACCGCTTACGGCGGACCCTCCCCCAGCCCTGCTATGACTGGAGGCCTGGTTTACACAGTAACCCGAGGACGCGTAGCGTCTCCAACAGGTCATCCTGCAGGTCAGTTTTTGAATGTTTCTTAATGTCCAGCAATGTATAGCTTGGGTAGACATGAACACCGTTAGTTTCGGTGTCCATATGCCGTAGAACAAAATAGCACCATTTCGGATCCGGAGTGGCTGCTGCGTGCTACTGCCGCGCCGCCATCTTGGATTTTGACAGAAAATGAGCTGTATAAAACCGCGTAACACAATTGAGCACAAAATCATATCTTTTATTTTCAATCTATCAGTAAGCGTTGAGAAAAATGCTTTAGTCTAAAGAAATAAAGGCAAATCTTTAGATACATGCAAATAATCATAATTGCTGAGATTACTTATACACTCAATGACTTACCACTTTTTTTGGTCTAAACAATTCCATAATGAACTGCCCCATATGCATGCAAATATTCTTTTTCCAAATTTCCATAAAGTCCATTTTCCACTAATTTTCCAAGGACCACTATAATAAATAAATAAAAAACAAACTTTATAAATAAACTACTTATTTTGCAATTGCATTATGTAAGAACAAAAAAAACAAATAGATTTTTTGCAAAATAACCCAGCCCTACTCTGTATTATGTGAAATGTAACCTAGTAATACAGTTAATTAAATAGAGTACAGTAATAGCTGTTATGCAGTTGCCATACTGGTGCTTTACCCCTTCAGAAGAATTTATATTGAAATTTGAAGAAAAATGAATATACAGCCGTGGTCAAACATTGAGAATGACACAATCAGAATCAGAATATCTTTGTCATTGTAACAGGTACAACGAAATTAGGTGCAGTCCCTGCGGCATAAGAGAACATTGATTAGAAGAATACAAAAGAATACAAAACAAAATAAAATAAGATAAAAAATAAAAAAATATAAGAATATATACATAAATGTATATAAATAGATTCACAAAGAAATGATAAAAAAAAAAAAAACTTATTGCACATAGAAAACCAAGTATTGGTTCTCACAAAGTTTGTTGCTTGTGTTTTTAGATATTTTTATCAGATGTTTCTATGGTATACTGAAGTACAACTTGAATTCCAAAAAAGTTGGGACTTTCTTTAAAGTTGAATAAAATGAAAACTGAAAGACCTTCAAATCACACGAGTTAATATTTTATTCACAACAGAACACAACATAAATGTTCAAGCTGGGAAATTGTACACCTTTATCCACTAAATGAGCACATTTCAAATTTCTTGCCTGCTACAGGTCTCAAAGTTGGCACAGGGGCAACAAATGGCTGAAAAAGCAAGAAAGTTTAGAAAGATTCAGATGGGAGAACATTTAGCAACTAATTAAGTTAATTGGTATCAGGTCTGTAACATGATTTGCTATAAAAGGGATGTCTTAGAGAGGCAGAGTCTCAGAAGTAAAGATGGGCAGATGGTCTCCAATCTGTGAAAGAGTGCGTAAAAAGATTGTGGAATACTTTAAAAACAATGTTCCTGAATGTCTAATTGCAAAGGCTTTGCAAATCTCATCATCTACAGTGCATAACATCAAAAGATTCAGAGAAACTGGAGAAATCTCTGTGCATAAGGGACAAGGCCGAAGACCTTTATTGGATGCCCGTGGTCTTTGGTCCCTCAGACGACACTGCATCACACATTGGCATGATCGTCATTGACATCACTAAATGGGCCCAGGAATACTTCCAGAAACCACTGTCATTCTGCCCTGCCATCTGCAGATGCCAACTAAAGCTCTATCATGCCAAAAGGAAGCCACATTTGAACATGGTCCAGAAGCGCGGTCATGTCCTGTGGGCCAAAACTCCTTCGAAATGGACTGTTTCAACGTGGATATGTGTTCAGATGAATGTGGAATGTGGTCAGACAAATCCAAATTTGACATTCTTGTTGGAAATCATGGACGTGGTGTCCTCCGGGCTAAAGAGGAGGGAGACCATCAAGCGTGTTATGTGAGTTCAGTTCAGAAGCCAGCATCTCTGATGGTATGTGGTGCATAAGTGTATACGGTATGGGCAGCTTGCATGTTTTGGAAGGAACTATGAATGCTGAAATGTATAAAAGGTGTATATAAACAGCATGGCTTTGTTGGAGAAGAGTCCGGTGCTGAATTGGCCTGCCTGGAGTCCAGACCGTTCACCTATAGAGTACATTTGGCGCATCATTAAACGAAAAATACGCCAAAGACGACCACAAACTCTTCAGCAGCTGGAAACCTATATCAGGCAAGAATGGGACCAAATTCCACCACCAAAACTCCAGAAACTCAAACTCGATGCCCAGACTACTTCAAACTGTTTTGAAAAGAAGAGATGATGCTACACCATGGTAAACATGTCCCTGTCCCAACTATTTTTAGTCCTGTAGCAAGCATCAAATTTGAAATGTGCTCATTTTGTGCATAAGATTGTAAAATTTCTCAGTTTAAACATTTATCTATGTTCCGTTGTGAATAAAATATTGGCTCATGTGTTTTTAAAGTCTAAGTTTTCATTTTAATCAAATTTAAAGAATGTCCCAACTTTTCTGGAATTCAGGTTGTATAATTACAAGCTTTTCATAAGTGTCAAAGGCTATTGTTGACAACTACATTACATTTATGCAAAGAGTCAACATTTGCAGTGTTGTTCCTTTTTATTCAAGACCTCTGCAATATGCACTGACATGATGTCAATCAACTTCTGGGCCAAATCCTGACTGATGGCAGCCCATTCTTGCATAATCAATGCTTGGAGTTTGTCAGAACTTGTGGATTTTTGTTTGTCCACCCACCTCTTGAAGAGTGACCACAAGTCCACAAAGGGATTACGGTCTGGGGAGTTTCGTAGCTATGGGCCCAAAATTTTGATGTTTTGTTTCCCCGAGCCACTTAGTTATCAATTCTGCCTTATGGCACAGTGCTCCATCATGCTGGAAAAGGCATTGTTCTTCACCAAACTGTTCTTGGATGGTTGGGAGAAGTTGCTCTCGGAGGATGTTCTGGTACCATTCTTTATTCATGGCTGTGTTCTTAGGCAAAATAGTGAGTGAGCCCACTCCCTTGGCTGAGAACCAAGCCTATAGATGGTCTCAGGATGCTATACTCTTGGCATGACACAGGCCTGATGGTAGCACTTTCCTTCTCCAGACAATCTTTTTTCTGATGCCCCAAACAATCGGAAAGGGGATTCATCAGAGAAAATGACTTTAACCCAGTCCTCAGCAGTCCAATAGCCCTGTACCTTTTGCAGAATAGCAGTCTGTCCCTGATGTTTTTCTTGGAGAGATGTGGCTTGTTTGCTGCCCTTCTTGACACTAGGCTATCCTCCAAAAGCCTTCGCCTCACTGCGCATGCAGATGCACTCACACCTGCCTGCTGCCATTCCTGAGCAAGCTCTGCACTGGTGGTGCCTCCGATCCCGCAGTTGAATCAACTTTAGGAAATGGCCCTGGCACTTTATGGACTTTCCTGGGCACTCTGAAGCCTAGTTCACAACAACTGAACCTCTCCCCTTAAAGTTCTTGATGATCCGATAAATACTTGATTTAGGAGCAATCTTACTAGCAGCAATATCCTTGCCTGCCAAGAGCTTTTTGTGAAAAGCAATGATGACTGCACGTGTTGCCTTGCAGGTAATCATGGTTCACAGAGGAAGAACAATGATTTCAAGCACCACCCTCCTTTTAAAGCATCCAGTCTGCTATTCTAACTCAATCAGCATGACAGAGTGATCTCCAGCCTTGGCCTTGTCAACACTCTCATCTGTGTTAACAAGAGAATCACGGAAATGATGTCAGCAGGTCCTTTTGTGGGGGTTTTTTGGGATTAAGTTCATTTTCATGGCAAAGTGGGACTTTGCAATTAATTGCAATTCATCTGATTACTCTTCATAACATTCTGGATTATATGCAAATTGACATCATAACTGAGGCAGCAGACTTTGTGAAAATTAATGTTTGTGTCATTCTCGAAACTTTTGGACATGGCTGTACCATGACATGTACCACTCCTATAAGTGCTTTAAATTATACCTTGATAAAATTTTTTAGGCCATACCGCCCAGCCCTAATTCTGGGATTCTTCATTATTTCATCCATTGTGTGCAACGCACCAGTTCCTCTGGAAGCAAAATAGCCCCAGAGCATGATGCAATCACCACCACGCTCAACAGTTGGTATAGAGAGAATTCCGACTTGAATTTTTTGTCCCACTGTGAACCTGTTACAAAAAAGCAGACTTCATTTTCATGCAGCCAATAATTTCACAAAATGTTTGATCAACTCCAAAGCCATCTAACTAGGAGATTTTAGAGTACTTCTTGCTTCGATCTGCTGACAAGCTTTATAGAGATGCCAATTTCCTTTTCCAGCAGGACTTACCACTTGAACACAGTACCAAAACTACTACCAAATGGTTTGTGAATATGATGTACTGTGCTTTATTGGCCAGCCAACTCACCTTACCTGAACCCTATAGAGAATCTCAAGAGAAAGATGTAAAACACCCAACATAAATGCACCAGTAAATTTCTTTCTACTATTATAGACTCAAATCTCCTTCCTCTCCCTGCCTACTTTTATTCCTTTTATACCTTCACAAGAGCATATAAACAAAAACTGATGCCTATGATGGGCCACAAACATCAACAAGGACTCATCTCACTCAGGCCACAATCTCTTCACTCTGCTGTCCTCTGGAAGACTCTACAGGTCTATGAAGACCCGCAATTCCAAACTACTAAAAAGTGTCTACCCATGTGCCATTAAAGAACTGAAAATTGTTACATAACTGACCAATGCATCCAGGCAATGTATCTCATTTTCATGGATTCCCTGTCACAGCAGGGCATTCCTGGAACTCACCATTACTCACTCCTATTATTCTGGGGCTCAGTCCAATATACTGTCAATGGAACACTTGATTTTGTATTGTTTTATCATTTCTTATACTTACTATATGTAAGGGTGTAGTTTTAAATATGCAGTGCATATGTATGTGCTGAAGCTGTTAGAAGATTCTGGTGTCCGTTGTTCTATGTACTGCTCAGGAGTCCTCCTGAGCAGTACAACATTTCGTTGTACAGAGTGCAATGATAATAAATGCATTCCATTCTATTCTATTTAGGGACAATGCAGTGATTGCAAGCTGCTTTTACGCTTCAGAATTTGTAACACAGAATTGTGAAAAGTCTATTAAACACAAATATGAAGTCAGAGAACCACTTTTTACAATGTTTTACTATGTACAATAACAAGCATTGGTTATTAAAATGCATTTAAGCCAGGGCCGCTTTGGCATTTTTGTGAGCCCTTGAAGGGCATGAACTAAATCTATTAAAACTAGGATTTAGTGGAATTTATTAGCATAAATGAAATATATGATTTAATTAGTGTACAAATAATTGTAATTACAAATTGTGTTTTTGTAAGCTTAGAATGAGCCATTTATATTTACATAGGGTTTGTCCACATGTAATGGAGGCTGCCATGTTACTACATTAGTCCACAACGGACAAACCTCTAGAGAGAGCCTTCCAGTTGCAGCTTCTACCAGTGGCAGCATGAATCCAGAAGAAAGACGAAGAAAAAAGGAAAGGAATTAATGTTTGCTGGCTAATAAATTTGAGAACCCAAATTTTGTGTAATTGTGTGTGAAATTGGAAAAGGCAATGGCAAGGATAAACTCGGATAAACACAGTGTAGCTTTTTCCCAGATGGAAATCACTGATGAGAGACAAATGTTTTCAAAGTGATGTCGAAGTTGACGGTTTTGTGCTGGACAAGTAATTGGGTTTAAATAAGGTCAAAATATTGTTGCATGATACCTTTCCTATAATATTTATGTATTCATTCATTAGCATCGCTAATGATTTCCAAATAATGACTCAGGCTATACTGTGATAACACACTAAACTACAGATTGCAGTAATAATGCTATAGGTAAAGCACAGAACTGCTATGTAAATACTACTTTCTGTTCTGCTGGTGTTGTTCATATTCCACAAACAATTATAATAAAATAATTTTATAAATACAAACCTCCGTGAATTCATCACTCCTTTTGAAGGATTTCCTTTCTTTCCTTTTGTTTTTGAGCAGAAGCAGCAGCAGCAGCTCAGTTAGCTCCCCTTCCATACCCTTCCCTGAGCAATCCTCTCCCCTCTCCCTGTCTCCGACCTCGGTAACATTACTGGGTGGTATATCTGATATATGACTCTTCAAACGGAGAACAAAAAACAAATGTTTCCTGCTAACATTAACAGTCAAATGCTACCACAAAACAGAACAAGTGACAAAAATATTCATTGGCAACAAAATACTACCACAATGTGGAAGAAGTGACAAAAATATTCATTAGCAATAAAATGCTATCACAATGCAGAACACACTGAGCTAACTTATATGGATGTTATGACCTGTAGATTTACAGTTTGTATAACTAAATATAATTTCTAAATATCTATTTAATGTAACCTCATCAGTTTACTGGCTACTCAATGCAGTGATAGATTATATCATTTTGGAAGCAGGGTTAGGGCAGAGGTTCACCTTCCAGCAGGACAACAAACCTAAACATACAGCCAGAGCCACAAAGGAATAGTTAGATCAAAGCATATTCATGTATTAGAATGGCCCAGTCAAAGTCCATACCTAAATCCCATTAAGAATCTATGGTAAGACTTCAAAATCGTTGTTCACAGATGCTCTCTATCCAATTTGAGCACAGATTTAGTCTCTAGATGTGCAAAGCTGGTAGAGACATAACCCCAAAAGACTTGCAGCTGTAATATCAGAAAAAGGTGTTTCTACTAAGTATTGACTCAGGGGATGAATATAAATGCACACCACACTTTTCAGATTTTTATTTGTAAAAATTTTGAAAACCACGTATCATTTTCTTTCCATTTCACAATTGTGTGTTACTTTGTGTTGGTCTATCAAATAAAATCCCAGTAAAATGCATTTGTTTGTGGTTGTAACGTGACTAAATGTGGAAAAATTCAAGGGGTATGAATACTTTTTCAAGACACTGTAGCTGTTCCAAACAGCTGTTCAGTTTGAGCCAATACTAACATATTATATATGCTGATATACAAGTGTCCTCTACTGACAGATTCTATACAAGAAATACACACTATGGGCACTACAAATTAGGGAGAAAATTCTGCAGATGAAAGACATGGGCACAGTGGTTATACTGAATGCACTGTTTACATTTTGTTGCTGATAACATAAATCCTATCTCCTGTATTAGTGGCAATTTTTTTCTCCCTGTTGAGGCCAAAAATTACACCATCCTTGAACATATACTTACGTGGTGGACAGACAGACACAGGCCCTCTCTCTCTCTATCATCTATGCATGCGCACACACAAAAAGCAAAAAAAAAAGTTGTTGGGGTAAAACATTATGGAGCTGATTGGTCTGAATGATGGCTACTGTTCATCAGCAAATCTGACAGTTATGGCTACTGAAAACTTGCGCTGCTGAACTCGGGGAGCCGCTACGAGTCTTCAACCTCAGTCTATGACTGGTGAGAGTGCCCGCCCTCTGGAAGACATCCTGCATTGTCCCGGTCCCAAAAAAGAACCGGCCCAGCGAGCTGAATGACTTCCGACCAGTGGCACTCACATCACATATGATGAAGACTCAGAAGAGGCTCTTTCTCAACCTCCTCCGGCCCCAGGTACAACATGTCCAGGACCCCTTTATAGTTTGCCTACCAGGCAGATGTCGGTGTGGAGGATGTGATCATGTACCTTCTACACCGAGCCCACTCGCACCTGGACAAGGGAAAAGGCACGGTCAGGATCCTGTTCCTGGACTTTTCTAGTGCCTTCAATACAATCCGGCCCTGCCTGATCAAGGAAAAACTGACCAGGATGAGAGTGGCCTGGTCGCCTGGATCTCCGACTACCTCACAGACAGATCACAGTACGTTAGGCTGAAGGACATCACGTCTGACAAACCACCTGCAGCTCAACACCTCGAAGACCAAGGAACTGGTCGTGGACTATGGCAGGTCCAGACCAAGCCCACAACCTGTTCATATCAAGGGAGAGAAGGTAGAGTTGGTCAACGCATACAAGTACCTCAGACTGTGGGTGGACAACAAACTGGACTGGACATACAACACATAGCACCTGTATAAAAAGTGCCAAAGCAGACTGTATTTGCTCAGGAGGCTGTGGTCTTTCAACATCTGCAGGAAGCTCCTGTGGATGTTCTACCAGTCTGTGGTTGCCAGCATCCTTTTCTATGCTGTGGTATGCTGGGGGAGCAGCACAGCGAAGAAGGACTCATCCAGGCTGGACAAACTGATCAGGAAAGCCGGCTCTGTGGTCAGCATGAAACTGGACACTCTAGTGACAGTGGCGGTGAAGAGGACTCTTAAACTGCTGGCCATTATAGACAATGCCAGGCATCCTCTGCACACTGTTATAAACAACCAAAGGAGTCTGCTCAGTGACAGGTTGCTTCTACCCAAGTCCAGGACCAACAGACTTAGAAATTCCTTTGTCCCACACACCATCAAACTGTTCAACTCCACGCTTGGGGTGACAGGAGGACAGAGGATGACTGGAAGGAACAGGAACAATTAGTCTGACCAAACATAAACCGGACAACAAAACATAACTGAAATAGACTACATGACTGTGCAATAATCCAATTATCTACCCAACTTTTTACTGATTTATTATATTAATACTAGTGTATATTACTATTATACATGTACTAGTATATATTACTATTACTATTATTATATATGTATATTTATAACTATCTTATATATTTATGTATGTATATATTCATATATACTGTATATCTGTATATAGATTATAACTATTTTATATATTTTATAAATATTATCTATTTTTTGGTGCAATAACTTTGTGCAATAATTTTGGTGCAATAATTTATCATTACTATCATCACAAACTATAAACCATACTATGCTACACATGTAGAACTTCATCACACTCTGTTTATAATCTCTACACCACTATATACTACCTCGGAGTCTGTGACTGCTCTATGCTATATTGTGTGTATATGTACAGTGCATCCGGAAAGTATTCACAGCGCATCACTTTTTCCACATTTTGTTGTTACAGCCTTATTTCAAAATGGATTAAATTCATTTTTTTCTTCAGAATTCTACACACAAAATTCTGACAAAGTGAAAAAAGTTTACTTGAGGTTTTTGCAAATTTATTAAAAAAAAAAAAACTGAGGAAGCACATGTACTGTACATAAGTATTCACAGCCTTTGCCATGAAGCTCAAAATTGAGCTCAGGTGCATCCTGTTTCCACTGATCATCCT
>JAQQZX010000010.1:227003-233851 GCA_030068355.1 Notoglanidium maculatum
AGCATGAAAATGTACTTTTATTACTGTAACCTAACTAGTGTGATGTCAAGCTGATATGCTAAAAAGCTGCTTAATCACAAAGCTAGAATGCAAGATACCCAGGAGGATAACGTATTAAATAACTAGCATGAGCTGATGTGTTCGCTAGCTAGCATGCTAACGTTCTAGCATGTTGCAGTAGCTAAGCTGTATTAGCTTCCCTGTGCAGTCTGAGGAGTTATAAAATATAAAGTATCTCATGACTCCTGGTTCCAGCTTGTGCACCATTTCGAAAAATATGTTGTCAGGTTGTAGCAGTGCATTGTGGGTAATGTGTGCAGTGTTGTGTTGTGCAGGAGGTAGAGCTTCAGTGTGTGATGCGAGGATTGGACAGGAACGTGGGGAAAATGTTCAGGGCCCTGGAGAGAGAGACACTCAGCATCGTCATCCTCCCTGGGGTTATACGGTACACACACACACACAGGAGACAGTTTTGCTGAGAGATGGGTCAGGAGCGGTGGTTAGCTAAATGCACCACTATCTTAACATTAGCTGAGTATTTATGCTACATTACGCCTCACACACATTCTCCATTATGTATCACTTCATACAGATCACACACTCTGGATCTTTAACGTGTGTGTGTGTGTTTCTGCAGAGACAAAGTGGAATATCCTGGCCTCTGTTTCATTCAGGTGAAGCAAGCTTAGGTCAAAAGTCACCTGACCTCACCCCAGGGTCACCATGGCAACCAAAGCGACCTCAGCACATGAACTGGACTTCAGTATTATTCAGTCTGTCGTGCGTGAAAGTAAAATAGTTCCCATGTTGTGGTATCCACACATCACAGAGAGTAGCTCTCGCTTTCACACAAACACCTTCAACTGACGACATCATTAAAACAAAGTTCAACATCTCACTAATTATGAATGTATTTAGAGTGAAAATTTCCAAATTCCTGGCTGTAGTAATCACACGGAGAAACTTTGAAATGAACAAATAATATTTAGAGAAAAGTGCTGTAGTTTTATACCTGTGTGAAAATCACTTGAATTTTAAGTGTCTTTTCTATTTTAATTTTTTTATACAACTGCTTTATTCCAATCTGTACTGAAAATTTTATATTAAACAAAAAAAAAATCCAAACATGACAAAGTGTCCGAGTGCCGCTCACTCAAGGGTTTGATGATTGAGATTTATTTTCTGAAGTACAGGCGTGTGAGAAGATACAACACACATGGGATCATCAGTTAAAGGAGAAACCAACTCGTTGGGATATGATTCTTAAGTGGGTTCTCAGTGGAAGGGGCGGGGCCCACTGCAAGAGCTACTCTAGTGCACTGAAGGAGCGGGGTCAGTAGGAGGAGCTGGTGAGTCAAAGTGGAAGATGGAGGGGGCGGGGTTAGGTGGAGGCTGTGAAGGTGAGAGGTGGGGTTAGGTGCAGGTTTGGGTGAGCTGAGGGGGCGGGGTCAGGTGGAGGCTGTGAAAAAAACTGAAGGGATGGAGCTAGGTGGAGCAATCAGTCAAGGAGGCAGAGTCATATGGATGTTCCAGAGGTGAAGAGGGTGGAGCTAAACCAAAAGGTCCCGAGTCAGAACCGTAGGTAAAGTTTTTTCCCCTTTAAAAAAATAAAAAACCCAAACAAGTTATGTAAAAAAAAAAAAAAAAAAAAAAAAGGCACAAACTGATGAAGCTAATCATCCTGTGTGCTAGGGTAGCCCAGCAACATTCTCTCGTATTGGATGAAGGCCAACCTTCGCTCTGTGACTGAGAAAAGGTCCTGTATCAGCTTCCCCAACAGTGGCAACCGACAGAAGCTCCGCCCCTTTTACTGAAGACAGTAATAATCACACATGTGCGTACTAAGAAACATTCTTTAATTCTTTTCGCCTCTCAGTAAGAGGATGTCATCATACAAAAGAAAACAAAATGACATGGCCTTGTTCTCAGAAACAGTTTTCCATTCCTGCGGCTTGAACGAACACGCAAACACGCTACACAGACAAGAACACAAGGTACCGACAACTACATGCAGTCTCAGAGGGAATAAATAGAGCTGCTCGCTGGGGTGTGTTCGCTAAAAAAAAGGACAGTGGGGGAAGTAGGGGCAGGGGGCGGGGTTAATAAGTCTACAGGAGAAACACTAAAAAATATCAGACAAAACCAACCATACAGTGTTTAAAAATATCCAATCATCACATTTTTAATCTACATCTGTTCCAGGATCAGCCGCAGCCTGCACACACACAACGATGTGCGTGTGTGAGATACCACAAGAAAGTTTATGGCTTCAGGTCATGTGTTAGACCGCGTGATCCAGCAGCCGCTCTTCTGATTGGCTGTTGAGTAGCTGCATTCTTAGATGGAGGCTTCTGATTGGTTCTTGTACGAGAGTGGTCTCAGAAACTCTCTGCTTATTGGCTGCTGAGCAAGTGGTCCCTCCTAACAGCCAATCCAAAGAGACGGTGCAAATGAAAACCTCTTCTGATTGGCTGTTGGGGTGCTGCGTTCTCTCGAGTGGAGGCCCCTGATTGGCTGATCAATCAGCCATGATGTCAGATAAAGAGCTCGGATTGGTTGTCGCTACCAAACTTGAGGGACGTCAAACAGACCGGATGACGTGGACTGAGACCCTGATCAGAGGAGGAGAGAAAAACAAGAATATGTAGCAAATTCTCTTAAATTGTTAAACCGAGAAAATTAAAGAATATTATTGATAAAATCGTTTATGAGTAAAGTTTGGAAGTTTAATTGTTTAGGACTGGGAAGCCATTTTACATTCCTGCCCTTTGCTAGTCATTTCATACCCTGATTCTGATTGGCCGAGGACTGAGGCCATGTGTCCACTGACTCAGCTTCTTCCTTTCCTGGGCTGACAGAAGCCCCGCCCCCTTCATGCCTAAACACACACGCAGAGAATTAAACCTTATACACTTATTAAAACATCTGAATGGGCAAAGACCTGCATTGTGACACCTACGTAGTCCCGAGCCAATCATGTGTCGTCTTGGAGCCTGCGGCGTCGGTGGCGGACGAGTCATCACTCACAGCACCTGAAACAAACGCAAACATTAAATACATATTCAACTGGCTTAAGACACCCAAATGCAATGTAAATCTATAAAATAGCAGTATACCATCTTTTTTTATCCTCTTTGTGTTGCCGTAGTTACACCAGTTGCTATCGGCGGCGGCACTGAAGTCGGAGTTCTGATCATCCTGAGTGGGGCTGATGCTCCTTTTCCCTCTTGGAGTACACCTACACATTCCACACCAGTTTTATTACACACGCAGGAATTACAATACACAACAACCACAACCTCAAGTTGCTATACATTACCATGAACTTTATCATATGCTCACCGGTCATGTACTGCAGAAGCTGCGGTCATGGCAACAGCACGGTAGGGAGGCTCCGCCCACCCATCTTCCCCCCACTTCCTGTGCGTGTTCTTTTGTTTGGACTGCATGTACTCAGCGTACGTCTGGATGCGGTAACTCTCTGCATACTGACTGGTGTTCACCGCTGAGGACAAGCAACATTATGACTTACACTCAATTAAAAGGTTGCACTTAATTACGTTTTAATAAATTAAAGCAGTACAGAAGCTATAATGATCGTACCGATCTGCACCTGCTCCAGCTGGCTGAGGGACACGAACGCTGACGTATCGTCCACCCAAGACACCTGGATGTTTCCTGAATTTTACAGCAGGGAAGAGATGAGATATACACTACAGAAATGTGTTAGTCAGATTCTTCAGGAAGTCAGGGGTAGAGTTACACCACAGCACCCTCTTAAGGCTAGTGGCATCATTTCCTTTCAAAAGTTTACATACTTTCCATTTCAGGTCTGTTTCCTCTGCTTTGAATTTAAACATCCACTTTTTGGAGAAAACAGGATTGGGGTAGATGGAGCAGTGGGCAGCTAACCTGGTGGATGGAGTGATGGCTGGAAGGATGGGTATATGTGGGTCAACTGAATATTAAATACCTGGAGTGGGAGAATGGACTGGAGGAGTGACATGGCTGGAGGGATGGGAAGCTTGATGAAGGGTGTAGGTGGACAGTAGGATGGAAAGTTAGGTGATCATCTAGGTGGAGGGGTGGGTATGTAGGTGGACAGCATGGTAGATGGATGACGGAGTGGACAAGTAGATGGATTGGGGTAGGTAGGCAAATAGACAGGTGGATGGATGAAGGGGATTGCTGGTAGATGGCCAGATTGAGGAGTGAGTACATGGACAGAAGGGTGGATGGATGAGCGAGTAGATGGATAGAGGGGTGGATGGATGGACGAGTGAGTACATGGACAGAAGGGTGGCTGAGCGACTGGGTGGACTGATGGGTAGACTGATGAAGGGGTGAGTGAGCAGGGGGGTGGATGTATTTAAGGGTAGGTGGGTAAATGTTTGGTGAAACTGAGGAATGGATGAATCTGTAAATGGAAAGCTAGAAGTATAAATTGGCTATGTGGATGGTTGGATGTGCAGGGTGTAGGTGAACGAAGGAGAAGAGCGTTACCGAAGGCGCTGAACAGCTGGTACAGGTCACTGGTTTTCCACTCTTTAGGGAAGGTGACGTACAGAACGTTGTCCCGCTTCGGCTGCACTGAAACACAACCGAGTGTTACAATCACTCGCACTCAGAGAGAGAAAGGAAGAGTGCAAGTTCTGCTTCTGACTTACAGTCTGGTCCACTAATGTTCAGGTAAGGAATATCAGCCACCCGCATGAGGAACAACCTGCAAAACACACACACAGTTAACTCAATACCTCATTGGGGTGTGGGGGGGGGGGGAGGGTTGGGTCACAGACAGACAGAGATCTTACTTGTTGTAAAAGGGCTCGATGAGTTTAGAGCGAGCAGAGATGTAAGCTCTCGGCGGTGCAAGAAATGAACCTAGGAACAGGAGCACACATTGTATAAAAACACTAACAGTGCTGAATATTAATGTAAGTAACCGACACCCACCCACCTATATAGTTGGCCATGGAGATGAAGCAGAGTCCAGTGATGAACGCATCATAGCCAGCTTCGTGCAGTTGCTCAGATGCAGTATCATAACTCTGAAATCCCTCAGAACATTCTAAACACACACACACACTTACACTTTAACCCCCGTCCCCACCCCTTCCCCACACCTCCCCACCCCTTCCCCCGCACCTCTCCACCCCAGACCCTGCCCCCTTCCCCACCCCAGACACTGAGTCTTCTACAAGGCAGTGTGTGTTACTGACCCACTCTGGGAGCTTTGAAAGGCTTCTCCTTTAGCTGCTTCTCCAGCTCAGCCAGAGACGTGTTTGTTATCAGCTCCTGCCACACACACACACACACACACACACATTACAACACAGTTTGTGTAACACCTTGAGTATGTATTTCCAACTCCTTCATACCTTGAAAGGTTGTGTTGATGCCATCAGCTTCGTGTCCAAAAGTCTGAAGCAGAAAGGTATCTTCAGGTCAGTGAGGTTTGTGGTGCATCAGTCTGGATTTAGGGGACTGGATTTAGGGTACTACTTTAAGTCAAGAAAACTATTGGGCACTAGTGTTGGACCATAGTGTTCAGAGTTGCGTGAAGGAAAATGAGGTGGTAGAGTGAGTGATGTGTAGGACCCAAGGGTGTGTGTGACCTGCAGGACATGCCACTTCAGCTCTGGGGAACAACAAGGGCTCGAGGAGTTCATTAGTGCACTACTCTGGGGCCATAGGGTACTAGTTAGAGCACTCAGTCTGAATTTAATCAGACGTGTTGTCACGATGAAATCAGTAAAACTACAGATACCTACCGAGGAAACACACACATCGTAACCTCTTTGAAGTCGTCCAACTCCTGCAAAAAAAAAAAAAAAACCCACAGTTAAACATTCATAAAGACAAGTTATGCTGAACTCTGCACTGTAATAAAAACATCTGCAGGCTGGAAATGTTCTAAGACACCCAAATCTGCACCCCACCCTCAATCTAGTACCCTACATACCCCTCCTACATCCTCCCCTCTAATGAGCATCACACCACATGACCCCAACTACCGCCAAACCCAAACCTAGTGCCCTACAGACCGCATGTTACAGTTACCTCAGGCAGGGGGCAGTAGAACTGGTGGATGGTGTGCATGACGTCCAGCAGCATGTTGTGACCAACCACAAGTTTACCCTGCGAAAGGGAGGTCAAAGTGCACTTGACGTCGGGGCACTTTTTAATTCACAATGCGGTCGGTTTAATTAACGTCAATAAAAGTGAAACTCACAGATTTAGAAATGGCGTGTATGACTCTGGAGAAACCAACTGCATCGTTCAGTTCCTCCTACACACACACACACGTGTAAATCAAAACTATTTAAGAGATAAACAGATGAATAACAGGGTTCTAAGGTCAGAGGTCACCTGCTCTCGTTCGTATTTCTGCTGCTCAATCCTCTTCCTCTCCTCTTCATCCACCTTACTGATCTGGATGAAACGTTCCTTCTGTAACACGCATGAAAGAGTTTGAGGACATTTCAGGTAGTCAACAGTGTGACAAACAGGTGATGTATTCTCTGTAGCCCCTCCCCTTTTCTTGATCCACACCACCACAGCAACATTACACAGCCCCAATTACTAAATACAGGCAGAAGTGCATTATGGGTAGCAGACATGTTACCTTGTCATTCTCCACAGTTTCTATATGAAGTCCTTTGGGAAACCTGCAGGACAGGAATTTCATACACAGCCTGTTATTACAAAGAACATAAAAATACAAAACTCTTTCGTAAAAGACAAAAAAATATGGATTATAAAAATACTACCACTAAAGCAGTTACTATTAAACCTATATTAAATAATCAACTTAAAATAGACAATTAAAAAGCTGCATCTGACTTAAA
>JAQQZX010000010.1:233951-244520 GCA_030068355.1 Notoglanidium maculatum
AGAGAGAGAGAGAGAGAGAGAGAGAGAGAGAGAGAGAGAGAGAGAGAGAGAGAGAGAGAGAGAGAGAGAGAGGATGGTCAGGAAATGACAGTTTATAGCAGCTATAAGCAACAATGAAAGTGAGAACAGGAACTTGTCTCTTGGACGTTCTACAGCATTAAATCTAAAATGTGCACTGTGTCGTTCATTGATGAATTAAACATTGTAATAGTTGGCAAATCGCTGTGGTTTAAGTGGAACAACACACTCCAGACTCTGTTTGGGTTCGATGTGGATGTAAACTGGAAGAAGGACGGAGAGTTAATGACTTGAAAAAGAAGATACATTAAAATATGACACTGTGAACACAGAGAGAACTGAGGAGTGTTTATCAGAGCGACTGCGCGCAGGAAACCGTTTATCTACTTATTAGAGAATTTATTCAGTACTCGCTGCCCAACACTGCTCGGCACGAGCTGCGTTCTGAAAGGACAAAATGTTCATCTCGTACACTAATCATTTACTGAGAACATCTTCAGGTTTAATCCATCGCGGCGTTATGTGAAGTACGGAGAGCCGCTAAAGCAGCACCAGGTAACGGGACTGTTAGAAGAGGAGGGATTCTGCTGAGGAGCTGCTGCAGCCTGACGAAGAATAGAACCTGAGATCATAACAGCACAATGTCACACTGTAGGAGGACTCTGTGTGTGTGCGCGTGTCTCATTACAGTCCAACAGGAAGTCTCACCCAGAGCATGGCTCCAAGTCCACCGTCTTCTCAGAGTTGTTCAGAAGCGCTTCCACTTTCTCCCTGTGAACACACACACACAAAAATAAAAACACATTATAATCTGATCATCTCCATGATGCAACAAAATGAGGTCCAAAAGGATGTGATGTTACTTAGGGGTGGAGCTGTGTGTGTGAGTGTGAGAGAGACAGACAGACTCACACGACTCTACCGATGAAGTCCTTGTGCTCCTCAGGAACATTCGTCGGTCCCTTACAGGAAGTAGGGGAGATGTAGGAGGGAGTCCCCACCCCATTGCTTTGGCTCCGCCTCTCCTCATACTGCTCCCTCAGCTGAGACTCCTCCCCCTGGTTCAGGTACGGAATCCCTACAACAATGTACGAGTGAGGGGTCAGTCCTCGACACTACTGACAGGAGTGTGTGATTATCCTGGTGTGGAGGCTGCACAATGCTGAACTGCTAGCTGCATGTTCAGATCACATGCTACAGATGTTGTGTGTGGTGTAAAAGTGACCCACCATCACGGAACACTTTGTTGAAGTCGAACCCCTGGCTGGCCAGGAAGTCAATACTGGAGCTCTGAAACGGGGGGGGGGGATGACGACAGAGAGGCACTGTTCACATCTGTAGTCTCTCTAAGGAGGCTGTAGGTGTTATGAACAGCCGTCCTCTTCATGACAAATCTGACCATATGAATATCAGCACACACACTTACCTGACAGATGAATTTGATATCGGGCGATGCTCTGCTGAACGGTTTGGGGAAAATGTAAAAGTTGAAAGCTTTTGTGAAGTACCTGTTCAAAAAAAAAATAAAAATAAAAATAATAAAAAAAAAAAAAAACACACACGAACACACACACACAAACACACACACACTATACATGATGCGTAAAAAAAAAAAGTCAGTGGTTGTGAATGTGGGGGCGTGGCCAGGACGACTCACTTGGACTGTGATTGGTCGTATCTGAAGGCGCAGAGGCCGAACTGAAAGAGCAGGAAGTCCATCGAGTGCTGCAGGAAACAGACTTCCATAACCAAACTTGGAACACAGTTAGAGTCCAGTTACCGTCACCACCCCGAGGCTGATTATCTTCCTACATCACCTCCCCATTTATACTTAAACCATTTATGCAGAATGTCCCCATCCCTGTGAACAAGCTGTTACTATGGAAACGCTAATGTTTCAGATCGAGCGTATTAATATAAAGCTGCACTACGGTCAGAGCTGCTGTTACAGAGGATTAATCACCACCTTCTGACCAATCAGAATCCAGAACTCAGCAGTGCTGTAAAAAGCATCGCAATTAGACTTTAACGTAAAACCTCTTGTACATTTGATGATCTGCAGTCCCACCTTCCTGAGTTTCCTGTATCGCTCCTCCGGCGTGTCCATACCGTTGGTCAGCATGCTCACCGCCGGCCCGTCGCTCAGACCTCATCACACAAACAGAGGAACCAGCTCACTTTAATAAGCAGGGGACTATGGTGGTAGTGTGTAGCCAAACATCATAAATCTGCAGAAATACAGCTCAAAATGTGCAGATACAGATTGTTAGAAGATTGAAATATAATGCAGAACATTCCTATGATAGAGGCTGAGACACGAACACAGCACACTGCAGTGGTCATACCCTGGTAAACACGAACACAGGAACAAGAACATACCGGAGAACTCTCCATCGATGGCCAGGAAGTCTGCCTCCTCCACCGCACTGTACACAACACTCAGGGTGTCCTTAAAACCTACACACACACACACACACACACACACACACACACACACACACACACACACACACACACACACGAGAGAGAGAGAGAGAGAGAGAGAGAGAGAGAGGGGGGGGGGTGGGGGGGGGAGAGGGAGACAGTCAGAGGAACCGCAGCTGAGAGACAGAGTGTTTACAGGGAAGTGTGGAACCGAGAGCGGTCTTACTTTGCCGTGTTACCTCCATCACTGCAGTGTAAGAACACAGCCGCTCTCTGCCGCTTTAACCCCTCACCTCCGTCACTTCCGGCTCACAGCGCAACACTTCCGGCCCCTGCAGGCTCGGCGGAGAAACGCACGCAGTGGTCTTTTCTTTCTTTCTTCCTTAATTTCTTTAAATTATTTTTAATTAAATTTTTAACAACAACAACAACAACAACAACATAGCTACTTCTACTGCATACTATATTTCTCTGTACCACTGTACATTATACAAGCAATATCAGTATTAACAACTGAAAAATAATCTATGCAACAAAGAATCAGTGAACATAATAATAATAATAATAATAATAATAATAATAATAATAATAATAATACTTAATTAATTAAAAGTTTAATGAGCTTCACAGTCAGCACCGTGCGCATTAACGACGTAAAAAAATAAAAAATCTACGACTGCTCATGACTGAAATCATTTCACTTCCGGCTACAGTGACGTAACCACCCCGGTCCTGTAGGTGGCGCCATTGCACAGCGTTTAAGTAAGTAAGTAAGTAAGTACGGACGAGAAGAAACATTTTGGCGTGTATCTGCGTTTCTATTAACTGAAATAAAAAGTATTACCAAACGGTCACGGTAAAAGATATATGAAGTTAATTAACGAGTTAAATTAAATATGCTGTCATGAACTGTGAATATTAAAACCTCTGATAGTGGGGGGATAAGCGGAGCTTAGTGAAACACTGAAACTTTCGATCCGCGCAAGCTTGCAAAACACCCCGACCCGCGTCTCCACAGTGACACCTACTGGCCACTTTGGCTATTGTCACATCTTGGTAATACTGTTCTGTGGAACAACTCATTGTAAGCTACTTCAAAACCTCAAATTATATACAGAGCCTATTTCAGAGAAATCACCATACAACAAAGAAAGATACAAAACCTTTCATGTTGTCACAGACAGCAAATTAAGACTGCAGTGAATAAATATTTCTTTTATCTGTTGTGTTTATTAACATCCGTGAGATTATTTCTGTTGCATTGGTAATTCAGCTTCATGGGAAAGGCATGACATTTAGAAAGATAAGCTAGTGACAAAAGGCTGCTGTGTTTATTGGGATAAATAACCACATGGGTTTTGAGTGTACTCTGTAGCGTGTGAAGTGTAGGCCCCTTTAACACGCTTCTTTGTGGAACAGATTTCCTCTTTAGTGGAATGAAGTTTCAGTGACTGTAGCTAATTGTGTTTATTGAAGATGAAGCTCTATGGGAAAATTAAGAACATCTCATTCTGGTGGTGCTGAGGCTGAAACCCCTGACCTGCTGCTGAAGAACACCACCAGCTTAACTCATTAAACGACTACTGGCCATTACTTCATCTGCCTCATTCACTTGATCACTCTGTCACATGAATTAAATGTGCTGAAGCCTCGCTTAGCCATGGTCACGTGACATGAGCACGCTGAACCACACTTTGGAGCTGTGTTTCACAGCGTCTGTGCTTAGGAAGCTCAACACAGCGTTGAAACATCACTGTTGAGTGTCCCGTCCCTAACTTCTGATTGGAATCCCAAAATGTTTTCTTTTAGTAAAAATTGCCTCAAAGTAATAAAACAAAATTAATGAATCTAAATTCAGCAAGGTAAAGAACAAGTCTGTTAATGAACGTACAGCACGATGGAGGAGAAGCTGTCCTGCAGCTCCACCTGCTCTGTGATCTCACGTCTTGCTCCATCTTCCTCCCAGTTCCTGCACCAAGGGCCTGATACGTGGCCAGCATCTCGGACCTGGGGGTATACGGGGAGAAGCAAAAGCCATAAACACTTGTAAGGGGTGTGTGTGTGCGTGTGTGTGTGTGTGTGAGGACTACCATATCCTCGGCTCTACTAATTCATCTTCTCAATGGCTTTTTATAAAAATGTCCATCATTTCTGTGCATTTCTCCTCTCAGCAGGTGATGGAGCTACCTCAGCGTCGTGCTCTATAAGCACACAGCAAACGCATCACTTTTTTCATGCGAAATTACAAAAAACTAATAATTTCATGTTTTACTCATTATCCAGGGACATAAAGTAAAAGGTCTGTTTGGATTTTGACTTGATTATGATTTATAACTTTTATGAGATTTGAATATTTTAACTTA
The DNA here is from genome assembly GCA_030068355.1 of Notoglanidium maculatum. NCBI lineage: Eukaryota > Metazoa > Chordata > Actinopteri > Siluriformes > Auchenoglanididae > Notoglanidium > Notoglanidium maculatum. The sequence goes on from JAQQZX010000010.1 coordinate 238,757, forward strand.
ATGACGGTCATATGCTATATGAACCTGTTTAAAAGTATGTTCTGTACTGCTTTTTAGATATTACTAAATAATAAATTCTTTTAAGTGCTTTCTTATTGTACATGATTATTCCTGATATTTTAATGACTTCATAAAATATTCATTTGATTTTTTTTTTTCATTTTATAACACTGGTATATGTAATACTGGATGAACTCTAAATGATGTTCGTTATAAAAACCTGCGAGTTGTGTTTATATTTTAGCATTTTAAGATTAGCCAGCCTCGCGCACAGATTACCTCAGGAGTCTGCGCGCGCGGGAGTTCACCCTGGCAACGCTGTAATTAATATTCATGAGCTCGCCCCGGAACTTCTTCCGATTGGACGCCGGTGCTATAGGTGGTGCGCTTTAGCGACGCGGACCCGGAAGTAAACCAGGCCGAACTCGCTGGGTGTATTTGTGGGATGTAAATAGAGTGTATAAACCTTTGGTTTATCAAAAATATAAACGTGTTAGACGCGCAAAAGAGCTAACCATCATTCACGGTAAGAAAAAGAAAAACGTTACTTAATTAGTCACTTGATTATTAGTAAAAAAACAAAAACAAAAAAACGATGCGTTTTTGCTGTAATGTGTTTAAAACGCTGACGCACATTAAAGTAAATTAGTCTTCCGGTGCATTTAGTAAAGTCATCACTGCACCAGTACAGTCCTGGAGTTAAAGCTAGAACAGACCCTGCATCTGTGTAGCACAAGCTGTGTATAATACTATCCATAATCTTAAATGTACAGAAATATCTGGTGCTCCAGCGGCTTTCAGGATTTATACTCACTGGGCTATATTTTCGCCTACATCTGTGTGTAGTGACGTGTGTACATTATTATTGCTCTGTCAGTGAAAGTACAGGTGCATGATGGAGGAGGAGTGTGTGGACGGAGGAGGAGAAACTGTCCTGCAGCTACACCTGCCCTGTGATCCTCCACCTTCCTGCACAAAGTCAGTGGGGACCGATCTGTCCATGGCCGACATCTCCGACCTCCACGCCGAAGTGGGCGCGCTCAGGAACACGGTCAGCCAGCTCGACGAGAGGCTCACGCAAGCACTGAAACGTTCCACCCAGGTCTCTGGTCATGATGTGACACTTACACATGTCCTCTGGATTCAGATATTTAGTAGTGTGCACTGTGCTGGAAACTGCATATAATTGCATTGTAGACGTAATGGGATTACATGGATGTATGTGATAAACACCGGGTACTGTGTTTACAGGATGGTGTGATGAAGCAGAGTTACTTATTACTTAACTTTCTCCAAAGTTAATTATTTTCCTCTAACTGCACGTCCTTTAGAGTTTTATTCCTCTTACAGAACAGTTATTTGCCAGCAGTTATAACTTTTTATTTATTAAAGAATTACATGCCATATTTATCGGTTTATAGTTATATTTAGCATTGTAAAAAGTGAAATACAGTGAAATAAGGTAGTTCCTGTTCTCACTTGCGCTATAGCAGCTGTAACAGCTCTCTCGTTTCACGCTAATGAAGTTAATAAGACAACACAAGTCCTCAACAATCACAGTTTTTTAATCTGTTTATTATCAGTGGCGCGTGTGCTGTACACGTTCCTGTGAATGAGTTGCTAAACATTAACGCACTAGAGCGAGTGCATTAGTATAAACCTGCACTACTGTCAGGGCTGCTGTTATAGAGAATTAATCAACACCTGCCATATAAAAGTACAGTAAGGAGATCAGAAGAAACACTGAATCTCTACGGAGCCCCCAGGTGGCCGTGCGGTAGTGAGGCGTAGGAACGTGATCACTAACTTGTAGCTGCGTCTTAATAAGGCCATGAGCCGGCAATGCGAGGCCACAAGATCATGAAGTATGGATAAATTAGATTTAACTCAATTTGATTTTAATCTTGGGGTGAATTATAATGTTATCCTACAAGGTCTCAGTTTAGTTCTCATACGTTACTATCTTGTGGCCACGCAGTAATATTTTTCCCACCAGCGTCACCCTCTGGGCTTTACAAATCCCTAATCATTTGTTTTTCCTCTCAGCAGGTAACAGGAGCTACCCCAGCATTGTGCTCTGTGTGTAAAGCTGATCTCAAAACCTCAGAAGTGCGAGACTGTGAGCACACACAGCAGGGCGTGGCCGCTGGACAGAGTGTGTGTGGTGTGCGTGCTGCTGAATGGCCCGATGTTGGTCCACAGGAGAGTGAATGCAAGAGTGAAGAGCTTGAACCCAGCACCTCTGTCCATTTATACAGTGATCCAAACCCCCCAGAGTCACACTCCTCACCACACACTCCGTTAGATACGTTTAATGGTGAAGAGCAGCATGTGATACACACTCCACTGATGATGTGTTCGGTGAGTCTGGTGGACTGCAGGACCATGGTGGAGCTGAACAGAAATAGCACACAAGAGGAACACCTGAATGATGGGAGTGTTCATGCTGAGGAGCCCGAGGAAGGCAGCGATGACTTTTGTCCTTCAGGTGAGTCGAGCTCATTGTGCTTTGATTCCCACAGTAGATGAGTTAGTTACACTCTGTAAAACTGCATGCAAATCCTCAAAAATTAAACAATAACGCAGTTAGGTCCATAAGTATTTGGACGGTCTTTGTAATGTTGCCTCTGTACACCACCACAGTGGATTTGAAATGAAGCCGTCAGCATGTGATTGAAGTGTAGACTTTCAGCTTACAGAGCGTTTATCTGAAGATGTGAAACAGTGGTAACACTCAGGAACAGAAAGGCCAGATTAGCCTCGTTACCTGCCCAGATCAGGAACCATGATCATCTCGTACCAGAATGATGGGAAGAGAAGCGAATGGAGAAGGAAAGCAAGGGCTCATGATCCAAAGCACATCACATCATCTGCCGAACATGGTGGGCGTGGACATTGCGTGTGGCTGCCAGTGGAACTGATCACTGGTGTTTACTGATGATGTGACTGCTGATGGAGGCAGCAGGATGAATTCTGTAGTGTACAGAGCTATACTCTCTGCTCAGATTCAGTCAAATGCTGCAAAACTGATAGGGCGGAGCTTCACAGTACAGATGGATAATGAACCAAAACGTACAGTGAAAGAAATCCGAGAGCTTCTTAAGGCAAAGAGATGAAATCAAGTCAAGTGGCTTTTGTCATTTCAACCATATACATGTAATACAGTTTACAGTGAAACGAGACAGCGTTTCTCCAGGACCAAGTGCTACATACAAGACAACACAAAAGTACAAGAAGGCGCATGTGTGCAACAGAAGACAACATAAAGTGCATGTGTGCAAATATGCAACCAGTGCAGACATAAGACAAGACAAAAACAAGACAGAGCAGCGCTAATCTGAATATAATATGAGGTGCAAAATGTGCAGAGTTTTTGGTGAAGGAGTGTACATTTTTATTTATTTTTTTTATGAAATGTTCATAAATGTCCGAGTCACTCAACCCAGCTGAGCTGCTTTTCACTTACTGAAGATAAAACTGAAGGCAGAAAGACCCGCAAACAAGCAGCAACTGAACGCAGCTGCAGTAAAGGCCTGGCAAAACTTCTCAAGGGAGGAAACTTGAATTGAAACTTGAACTTGAAAAAGAATTGTGTGATGTCCATGAGCTCCAGACTTTAGCCAGTTACCGACTTTAATATTCCAAGTATTAAAATGAAGCTTGTATTTATAACTGTTAGTTTGTTGCCTTCATTTTGAGCCTGTGAGCATGCAGGGACTGTAAAACTGTCCGTAATTCCTAAAAGGTTAATGCAGTGTTTTTGTTAAACCTCTTGAACTAAAGCTGAAAGGCTGCACTTCAGTCACACCTTCATGGCTTCTTTTCAGATCCATGTGGTGGTGTACAGAGGCACAGCCACGGAAACGGTCACACTTCCAAGACTTCCCCGACTGTGTTTTAAGTAAGGTTTTTATTGCGTGCTTTTCATAGCTAATCTTTTTCTCAACTCTTGTAGGTGGCCATAGTGAGTCTTGCGATGAAGAAGGCAAATCCTCAGTGAAGTGTAACCGTAAAAAGAAGAAGAGTGGAATAAAAACCGTCTGTCCCTGCAATATCTGCGGACAGGAGTTGATGTCTGCAGCGTTTTTGACGAGACACATGAAAATGCACGAGAATCGCAATAAACAAAAGATGCTGCGGCCTCATGTCTGCAGCGTGTGTGGAAAAGGGTACCCCACGCACTCGGCCCTCAAAGTCCACATGAAGTCGCACAGCGGAGACAAACCTTTCCGCTGTGATTTGTGCGGAAACTGCTTCACGACAAAAGGAAACCTCAAATGCCATCAGAACATACACACGGGGCAGCGGCCGTTCCAGTGCGCTTACTGCGACATGTGCTTCTACCACAAAACACACCTTAAAAAGCACGAGCGCGTGCACACCAACGAGAAGCCGTACGTGTGCTCCGACTGTGAGAAAGGCTTCATCACCATCAGCGCTCTGAAACAGCACCAGAGGGTTCACACGGGTGAAAAGCCGTACTCCTGCTCCCACTGCGACATGACGTTCGGCCAAAAGGTGAACCGTGACCGGCACGTGCGAACGCACACGGGGGAGAAGCCGTTCCTGTGCGACCACTGCGGGAAGGGCTTTTCAGACCCCAAGCATTTTTACACTCACAAACGCATCCACGTGGGCGAGAAGCGCGAGAGGCCGTTCCAGTGCTCGTTCTGCGGCAACAGCTTCTTCTACCGCATCAACCTGAAGCAGCACGAGCGTGTTCACACTAAGGAGCGACCGTACAGCTGCACTCAGTGTCCGAAAAAGTTCGCTCGGCCCGACGTGCTGAAAACACACCTGCGCGTTCACACGGGAGAGAAACCGTACCGCTGCAGCATCTGCGATCAGGGCTTCACCTATCTGGGCAGCTTCAGGGCGCATCAGAAGCATCACACCAAGGAGGACGTGACCATGAACCCATAGCGCACGCTTGCACTTCTTTGAGACCTCGTGGATGCTTTCCTGCTAAAGAACTGACCATTCTCCACGTCAGAGTTTATTTATATGGTGATTAGGCTCTTGCTGATATTCTTATAATCACTACAGTTTCCGGAAACGTACGGAACACCTAAACATTAATGGAGCACTCATGACTACATCTGTTAACTTGTTAACTTGCTTTCCTACATTTATTAGTCAGAGCAACAGTTGCATGAAAAAGAAATGATCAGGTTGGATATATGCCGTGTAATTCGGGGGAAAAGATCATGTTTAATATTAAAGTATGTGATGTGATCGATGAGCAGATGAGCCTGATTGTGATTTCTTACCCCGAGCCTGAGGAGCAAATTTACATACAGCGCATCACTTTTTCCACATTTTATATTACAGCCTTATTCCAAAATGGATTAAATTCATTTTTTCCCTCAGAATTTTACACACAACACCCCGTAATGACAACGTGAAAAAAGTTTCCTTGAGGTTTTTGCAAATTTATTAAAAATTAAAAAACTGAGAAAGTGCATGTACATAAGTATTCACACCTTTGCTCAATACTTTGTCGATGCACCTTTGGCAGCAATTACAGCCTCAAGTCTGTTTGAACATGATGCCACAAGTTTGGCACACCTGTCCTTGGCCAGTTTCACCCATTCCTCTTTGCAGCACCTCTCAAGCTCCATCAGGTTGGATGGGAAGCGTTGGTGCAGCCATTTTAAGATCTCTCCAGAGATGTTCAATCGGACTCGAGTCTGGACTCTGGCTGGGCCACTCAAGGACATTCACAGAGTTGTCCTGAAGCCACTCCTTTGATATCTTGGCTGTG
>JAQQZX010000010.1:244620-256991 GCA_030068355.1 Notoglanidium maculatum
ACACACACACACACACACACACACACACACACACACACACACACACACACACACACACACACACTCACACATGCACAGAGAGAAAGATTACTGAGAGTGATTATTTCTCGGTTATAGATTTGGAGGAGAAGATCACTAACACAAGGGCAGAATGCAATGACCTTCAGGAGAATTTCAACAGTGAGATTTATTATTATTATTATTATTATTATTAATTAATTAATTAATTAAGATTTTATTTGCTTTTTATTTGTTTTCAGGAATTTTGTAAATAAGACATTTTAATGTAAAAGTCTTAAGCATTATGGGTATGAATTGCACATTCTCCTTCTCAGGTTCTTTAGTTCAAAAACAGTTCTCATTCAGTTCTCATACAGTTCTCATTAGGTGGTTTTAGACCAAACATTTCTAGGGACTTATTGAGGAACAACCCCCTTGGGAGGTGCCCTGAGAACTACACAGCTTCAAAGGACTTTTTTCTGTTTGCATTTGCACCACCAGTAGGAACTGAAGAGACGTAAACCGCATCAAAATCACACTGTATTTCCTGCATACAGGCTCAATAATATCTGGACTTCACCATCTCTCCATTCATCTGTGTGTTCTCTTTCTTTCAGATTTAACGCTAAGAGCTGTTGTTTATACGGCTAACGATTTACATGGATTTAAGGCTGAAAGCGACTCAGAATTTTTCCAGTTGAACTGGATTCAGCTGTTCAGTACGAAGACACGAAGGATTCTGTATAGACTCGACCAATCTGGCAATCAGAGAATCCACTAGTGGTGATTTCTTCAATAATTTTACTGATGAAGTCATGTATCCCCCCCTTCCCCATACTTGGGCTGTGACTTGGGCTGTGAGCACGACTGGAACTGGAGCAGGCTCTGTGACTTGAGCTGTGGCAGGAATGGGCTCTGTGACTTGAACTATAACTGTGACTGGAACAGGAACTGGAACAAGATCCTTGACTGTGACTGTTACTGGAACAGACTCTGTGACTTGGACTGTGACTGAAACAGGACTTGGCTCTGACTTGTGCTGTGATTCTAACAGGAACTGGCTCTGTGATTTGAGTGGTGACTGCTGCTGGAACAGGAGCAGAAGCTGTCTCTGTGAGTGTTACCACTACTGGAACAGGATCAGCTTCCGTGGCTTGTGCTGTAATCATCACTGGAACAGGAACTGGAACAGAAGCAGGCTCAGTGACTTGTACTCTCACTGAAACAGGCTCTGTGACGTGTATGGGAACAGATTTTGGAACTTGGATTGGAACTGGTTCAGAAGCATGGACTGGAACAGGTGCTTTAGCTTGGGCTGGAACTGGTGCTTTAACTTGGGCTGGAACAGGCTGCGTGGATTTGACTGGAACGGGCTCTGTAGAGAGAGAGAGAGAGAGAGACAGAGAGAGAGAACTTTATTAATCCCTCAGGAAGGTTCCAGTTTCCAGTAGCAACACACTGACAGACAGTTTAAACAAGAATTATATATCAAAAATCTAGAATAGAATAGTAGCTTGACATGGAACTGGTTCTGTAGATTGGACTTGAGTGGGCTTGGACTTGCACCCTGGTGTGGATTCGAGCTTGGACTCTGGCTTGGACTCAGACATAAACAGGGACTCAGGCATGGACTCAGGCATGAACAGGGACTCAGGCATGGCTTTGGGCATGTCTTCGGGCATGGATTCGGGTATGGATACAGGCATGGATTCTGGCCTGGACATGGACTCTGCATTATCCTCAAAGCCTGGCGGAGTAGTGACGACACAATCCTCAAAGCCTGGGGCTCAGGAGCAGTTGCCTCATTCTCAGCCACTCGAGAGGGCTCAGGAGCAGTAGCCTCATTCTCGGCCACTAGAGGAGGCTCAGGGGTGGTAGCCTCATTCTCTGCCACTTGAAGGGGCTTAAGAGTGCCTTCGTCGCTGCATTTATCCTGGTCAGCTCACTGGGACAGCTGCTCGGTGCACTCAGTCCCCCCAAAAAAATTTCTTGGGGTCGTTCCCTCTGCAGAGCCTCTTTCCTGCGGGCTCCGTAGAACCACCTGAGTTTTTCCCCAAAGTCCTGTGGATTCTCTAAGCTTGGGGTGCTCCATGGCGATGAGGCCCTCTGCAAACATAAGCAATATTGAGCAATCGACAAACAGAATATCAGAGAGCTGGAAAAACACAAGGTACAAAAAGAGAAAACAGAGTCCAATAACCAGAAAAACTAAACACGGGAACAAAAGGCTCGGCAGTAGCACACACGGAGGCTAAACTAATGCTTCGTGCGGAACAGAGAAACAGAGTCCTTTTAAACATGGCTTGATTGTCCTGGAATTGAATGCACATGGCATCCAATTACTGGTCACATGGTGAGCCCAGGAGCAAATGCTCATGGGAACTGTAGTCCTTGTAGTTCACGCCACGATGCGGAAGTGCACGCCTCCGCGCCAAGCGCGACGGAGAAAACGAAAGTACAGCACGTGTGACTAAGTCCATAATGCACGCTGCGCTTGCAGCAAGGGGCAGATTCATGACACTATATAAATTAAATTAAATTAAATTATACAGTTATCATTCCATTCTCATATAGTTTCCTTCAGTTCTCATTCAGTTCTCGTTCAGTTCTCATTTTGTTTTTATTAAATTAAGAAATGTCACGGAGTTGTGGGTGTTCTGTTAGAGAGGGTTCTGCATCTCATACCTCATACAGCAGGTGAGAGTTAAGTAAATATTACATTTCTAAAATATAATTTTTATTTGTTTGTTTGTTTTTTCTGTTTTTTTTAACAGAATTATTAGACAAGGTGGACAAATTGAATAATAAGCTGTCTGATGCAAACCTGAAGCAGAGTGAGTGGAGCTGATATTACTACTTCGCTTAACCCCTAATTCCTAATTCCTAATACTAATCCCCTAATTCTTAACTCCTTTTCTATCTTTAAACCTTAAATCTTAAACTTTAATTCATAAACCCAACACAACTAACTCCTGAGTTTCCTCCACAGCTCTGGATGTCGTGTCTCTGAGCCTCGCCATCAACAACATGGAGGACAGAATCCGCTCCGAGACGTCCGAGTCCAAGAGAAATGGTGTGTTCTCACTGCATGCATGACTTCATAGAGTTTGTATAATAAAGTGTAAAGTTGCTTTAGTTGAAGTATGTGTGTGTGTGTGTGTGTGTATGTGTGTGTGTGTGTGTGTGTTTGTGTGTGTGTGTGTTACAGAACTACAGAAAGAACTGAGAGAGAAGAAGGAGCAAGTTGATTCGAAGAAGAGGGAACTGCAGACAAGTGATGATCTGAACACCAGAATAAGTGCGCAAAGAAACAATTTACTTAGTTTATCTGTGGTTTTATCAGCCAATCATAATTTACTTCCTGAGGGATATGTTTACATTATCATACATAAAGTGGAGTGCAGTAAAATAAATAAGTGAATCTTACATCAGGCGGGTTATTCCGTAAAAAGTGTAATAATAAACTCAGTCTGTTCTGCTCAGTTCTGAACATAATCTCCAAGCTGGAGTTGCTGTGGAAGTTTCAGAGTGAGAATGTGAACATCAGCAGTTTGGACCAAATCAAAGGTGAGAGTTGCGTTAACAGAATTAAAGAGTTCTTACAGACTCTGGAACCAAACTCCACTTTACTACTATTTCAATAGCTAGCTAGTTAGTGTGCTAAACCAGGTAACTTGCATGATAAATAGTTAGCAAGTCAATGATTTAGCAAATTGAACTTTTTTTTGGTTAACAAGCAAATTAGTTAATAAACAGGTAATCTGTATACTGGTTAGAAAGGAGTTTCATGAATCAAGTGATTATCATGCAAGCTAATCAGCAAGTTAGCAAGAAAATTTGACTGTGAGTGAAACTGAAGCTGTGTCTGAAATCACAGGTTTACTGTAGGTATTTAATATTCCAGCATTTGTTACATCTTAACATGCCTCACATGTAAAAACAAAAACTCTGCTATGTGCTAATTTTAAAGATCTTCTGTGTTTCTATGTAATAAATACTTATTAAGTCTATAAAGTATAATAAAAAATATCACCTGTGTTATTACTATGCTTTTTAAAGATAAGAAAGAGGAAGTGCTCAGATTGATCACTGAAGTTGACGACTCAAACGTGGTCAAAATTGGTAAGTTTAGCAAAGACACTTAGCATTTAGGTTAGCCTTAATATTTAGCATTAGAAATTGAAATTAAGATTCAGTGTTAGGTGTAGGCTTAAACAAATGAAGATTCAACAGTGATATGGACAGTTTTCATTCACTTTAAATATAAATAAAGATGTAAGAAAATATATGATCTCTAACTCCACCCCACCCCTAACTCCACCCCTAACCCTGACCTTAACCCCACCCCTGAGCCCACCCCAACCCTGACCTTAACCTCATCCCTTACCCTGACCTTAACCCCACCCCTTACCCTGACCTTAACCCCACCCCTGAGCCCACCCCAACCCTGACCTTAACCCCACGCCTAACTCCACCCCTTACCCTGACCTTAACCCCACCCCTTACCCTGACCTTAACCCCACCCCTAACTCCACCCCCAACCCTGACCTTAACCCCACCCCTTACCCTGACCTTAACCCCACCCCTAACTCCACCTCCAACCCTGACCTTAACCCCACCCCTGACTCCGCCCCTAACCCTGACCTTAACCCCATCCCAACCCTGACCTTAAAGTCATGAAAATTGTTATTTAGAATGAAGTGTCCCTCACTTATGTTTTCAGTCTTTCATCATGTCCTCCTCTTTCTCAGTGCTGAAGAACTTGGTCTTGCTGTCAGATGAGACTCAAATAAAGAAACTCATATCAGACCTCAAACAGAAGGCAGACAAGCAGATAGCAGGTAACACAGGTTACTGTAAATCATAACTGGAATGAAATATCACTGCAGAAATATACTGTGATCAAGATGATTCTGAAACTCTTATGATAAAAAATTATGTAAGTTAGCCTTGAAGTTTAGATATAAAGTTTATGCTTACAGTTTTTGCAAGCATTTCAGTAGAAAAAGTTTAGATGGGAAGCATTAATTCGAAACTTCACATCTAAAATGACTTCTAAACTTGAGATGTAAACTTAAAAATTAGACATAATATTAAAATATAATATGGACATTATATATAATACTAATATAAGATGAAAAGTTTAGAATTAAAGCTTATCAGTAAAGCCTAGGCAAGAATCTATATGAAGAGTGTACATGTACAGTTTAGATGTAAATTTTTAATTAAAGTTAAAGTTTAGCATTCAAGTTTTAATGTAAAGTTGAAAGTCAAGATTTACAGTCAGAGTTTACTTGGCAAGTTTAGATGCACAAATTTAACCCTGAGTTGTAACTTTACACCAATGCACTGAAACTAATACAGAATATTGGGCTGTACCAGAAGTAAATTTGTAAGTGAATGTGGAGTGTAATTCTGAACAGAACTGCAGAATGAAGTGAAGAAGAAGGAGGAGGCGCTGAAGAGGAAAACCAGAGAACTGGGAGAGAAGGACAGTGATGTAGCCACACTAAGTAAGCACACTTCTTGAAGTGTGGGAATATTCACTGCAGTTGAGGTCAGAATTTGGTGTACAAGTTTTAATTTGTTTTGGGTTTTCTGAAATAAACACAGGGTCAAAACATACAGACACCCACTTAGATTATTAATTCAGTGGTGCTGAAAGTTCCAAAATGTCTTTTAACGTGCAGAGGCCTCTTAACTTCCTGTTAGTGATCATGACTGACTATAGCTGGGAGCTTCTCTGTGCACAACATAAAAAGAGTTTGTTTGACGAGTTGCTCCGCGAGTTAATGGAAGGTGTAGTGTCTCTGCCAAAGTCTGGAAGAACACCCAAACTGTCCCCCTCAGCTGAGAGGAACTTGGTTCTGATGGTCAGGAACGACCCAGGAACCACCAAGGCACAGACCTGCCATAAACTGGAAGCTGCTGGAACACTGTCTACAGTCAAGAGAGTTTTACATCTCCATGGACTGAGAGGCTGCCGTCCAAGAAAGAAGCTCCTGCTCCAAAATCCACACCTTCAAGCTCGACTAAAGTTTGCAGCTGAGCACATGGAGAAAGAAAAAGTCTTCTGGAGGAAAGTTTTATGGTCAGATGAGACAAAGATTGAGTTGTTTGGCCACAATGAGCAGAGGAACAGAGGAACCCTGTAGCAGCTGTTCAGCATGGTGGTGGTGGCATCTCGCTCTGGGGCCGTTTTTCTGCCAGTGGAACTGCTGCACTGCATAAAGTGGATGGAACAATGAGGAACCTAAGAATCCTTCAGCAGAACCTCAAACTATCAGCTAGACGGTGAATCTTGGACACAACTGGGTGTTCCAGCAGGACAACGACCCCAAACACACATCATTTGTGGAATGAATAAAGCATGGATAAAACATTAAGCTTAAAACAAGTCCTGATCTCAACGCTATCGAAAATATTAGTACTGTGATTAAAAGTCAGGTCTGTGCAGGAAACACACACATTTAACTGAACTCTACTAATTCTGCCAAGAAGAGGGTCATATATCCAACCGGAATTCTGCAGAAGCTTGTTGATGGCTACCAAAAGCATCTGGTTACATTGAAACTTGCTAAAGTGTATTTTTGACCCTGTATTTATTTCAGAAAAAACAAAATAATTAATACTTGTGTACCACATTCTTGTTTTTTTTTCCTATTAAATATGTTACATATTTTTCATATTAAATGTTGTACAATCATTGTTCCCCAGAAAAAGAACAGAACAAGAAATCAGTGATAACCCCATATATTGCCATGGTATTCATGTCCATGATGACTGTATGGAAACTTCTGACCACAACTGTCCACTAGCCGCTACAGCAAATACGTCCAGCCACTGTTTGTCCGCTCAGTCATGAAATTAACTTTATTCCATTCAATAAATTAAATCTTTTAGCTAAAGAAGTCAAGGATTTGAAAGAGGAACTGAAGAACCTTACGAAACAATTGAAAGACCTGGAGGATTCTTCAGCATCACAACTCAGAGGTATCTCACCTTTTATTGTTGTTTATTTTCCATAAAGTTCAGAGGTCAACTCAATAAATTTCATGAGTTGAGTTTTAAATAATAAAATAATCAAATAATAAAAGGGAATTTCTGAATGTGCGAAACTGGACAGACCTGGAGAAGCAGCTGAACGAGAAGAGGCAGGAGCTGGAGGAAGGGAACAATGCTCTGCAGGAGAAGGATGCAGAGTTAGCAAAGAACGGTGAGAGAATGATCACAATGATCACACTAACGCTAATGTTACGTTCCTTCTAAAATCTCATAACATCAGGACCTTCATCATCACCGGAATTTTTATTCCACCCTGATGAAGAACATACTGAGAAGATCTGATGTGACTGCCCATGAAGGAGCTTTACATCTAGAGCAATGTTAAACACAGGAGGGGATAAGTAACTGATGACGATGCAGTTCTTCTGTTTAGAGATTAATATTTAATGTTTCTGTGGTTAAAGTGATAAAGATCACGGAGCTCCTTGAGGAACTGAGACAGAATAAAGAGGAAGCCAACAGGAGAAACCAGGAAGCTGTGAAAAGGACAACAGGTGGGATCAATCCATCCATCCCTCTACTTGACTGTCTATTCATCCATCCATCCATCCAGCCATCCTTCTACCTGATCACTTATTAATTAATCCATAATCCATCCATATATATCTAAAAATCCATCCATCTGTCTATCTATCCTTTGTTCCATCTATCCCTCCATCTGTCTCTCAATTGAATGTGTTTCTTGCTTTGCTTTATATAAATCTGTTAAATCATTTTCACAGAAGGAGCTTAACTCAAACAAAGACTAAAGTTTTCCACACTGTGTGATCTGTAAATATAAATAACTTTTTTATTAAAACACATGTTCTCTCTCAGATCTGGAGGAAAATCTAAAGAAGCAGGAGGAGGAAAATAAAAGTAAGACAAGTCCAGTTTCTTACAAAAAACATTTTCTAATGTTTAAAGGTTTTCATGAATCACTGCGTGTGGGTTATGTCTGTAGGACTGCAGGATTCACTGAAGGAGGCCACAGAGTGCGCTGACCTCAAGAAATCTTACGACAGTGAGGAAACTTGCTCTGTTTGCTTACACATTTAATATAAAACTTCTTGTTGTTACTTTTTTTGTTCTGACATTTGTGAGTGTGTCACAGGACTGAAGGTTGAGTTTCAGGATACTGTTTTGAAGCTGAATGACACTTTCATTCATCAAGGTGAGGAAGCAGTAAATAAAACCGAAAAACTTTATTGGAACAGATATGTGTTTTTTCAGTTTTGCTTGACCTTTTACTTCCCACCATTTACTCTTTTCTCATATCTTGCAGTGTTTACAATCCAAACTCTCACCCAGGACATAAAGTTGCTGGAAGATAAATTCAACTCATCAGAGGGAACCGTCGATGGTGTGTGTGATGTCATACAAGAAGGATTTGGTTTTCCATGCTTTAGACTGGTTTATTTTTCTGTTCCACTTCTACATGTAAAATAGCTAATCTAGGAAATCAGAAAAATAGAAGAAAACTATAACTAGGAAATAAAAGAAGGAATAAAAAACTAGTAATAGAAACAGTTCCACATCCACTAGTTAGAGGAACAGAAGCAGGAACTGTGGAGAACCTGAAACTAGAAGATGCCACTTTCCTGTTTAGATGTCCTGTTTTTGTTTCAGAGCTGAATCAGAGACTGCGGGAGAAGAAAGAAGAACTCGAGAAGGCCAAAAATAGTATAAAGAAATGGAAATGGGAAGCTCTTGAATGTAAGCAGGATGCTGTTTCCATCAAAACGCTTTGTAGAAATCTGGCTTATTGTGATTTGTGTTTATATTATTGTGTTTTACATGTTGTAAGAGAATGTTATAGACTTAACAATTCACTTTTTTCTCACAAAGGTTTACACATAACAGGAATAAGGCTATGGTATGAGTAAGGGTGTAAATAATATAGATTTCATCTCATTTTCAGTTCTGAAATTACTCGAGAATTTGAGAAAGGTGAACAGGAAGCAGGAGGAACACATCCAGGAGTATTTATCCCAGATTAGCCGTGAGTTTGAGGATTATTTTACAAAAGAAATCTATGTGCAACACAAATATGTGCAAAAAAGGGTTATGAATAAAAATGTGTGTGAATACAGGCTTGGAGAAGGACATGGAGAAGATGTTGGCTCAACTCACAACCACCGGAAATGAGAAATCTAAACTGGGTGAGTGTTAATAAAGGTCAAACATTAGTGATTTATTATTATTAATTTTTATTTTTATTTATTTTTTTATTCATTGAATTATTCTTTCTTTAACTTTGGTGACATGGTGCCAATTTTGTAGAATTTCATAATCACAGTTGGACTCTGCTTCTCTCTCTCTCTCTCCGTCTCTCTCTCTCTCTCTTTCTAGCCATCCAGGTGATATTCCTAAAGGAGGAACTGGCCCAGTTAAATAAAGCACTTGCAGGACTTAAACAGGAGCACAAGGAGAAGACTGCAGGTCAGTTCCATCTTAAATCTCTCCAGAAAATACCTGCAGCATAAATAACCTGATAGTGAAAAGAAACCGATGAACAAGCAATCTGAATGTTTTTAAAGGCTTGGAGAAGGAGATAGAAGAGAAGAATAAAGAGATCGCGTACCTAAAGAGAAGCGGCTGTGGAGCTGACCAGCTCAGTAAGTGTTCAATTACGAAATCATCATTTTATAAAGAAGAAGTCTGAGCGAGTAAAGACTTTTAGAGCATTTAAATTGATTAATCACAGGAAACTGTTGTGAAAAATAATTGTGGGAAGTGTCTGAGCAGGAAGTGAGAAAGCGATAGGTTCTTCAGAGTGAATCAGGAACTGAGGAAAAAAAGCAATCAGAAAAGTAGAAGGTTCTATAAGGTGTAGTAGGAACTGAGAAAAGGCAGGAGAAGGGAGAGTGAAAGATTCTTCAGGTTGGTTCATCACCCAAGCAAATCAGGAAGCAGGAAAGAGAATGGTTCTTCAGTTTGAAGCAGGAAATGAGGAAAAGAATGAAATGGAAAAGAAGGTTCTTTAAAATGGAGGAGGAACTGCAAAAAAAACCCCCCGCAAACTCATCCTCCTTATTGGCCTTGGGATTGCAAGTTGGCAACCTCTGCCTGCCCTCTGGCACAGTGAGAGATGGTCTGCAAGTGAGACTGGAGAGGAATCATGTATTTTAGGACCTCCATTTCCAGAGCAACAAGGACTGGCTCCTTCCATTCTTTGAAGAGACTACGGTCATATATCTGCCATGTGTTTATCCTGTCTGAAAGGGTCATTGTCACTTAGCAAGTAATTTTGAGCTGGAGGTAAGAAGCAATATGAAGAATTGATCTCCCAGTGCAGACTGTCTCACCTGGACACCTGTTGTAGAGCCCTTGTTGCCTTTCCTTGACCTGGAGCGAATTTTCGCATGATAAGTTACCCAGTCTGTGGAGTTTTGCTCACGGGTCCATGATTTATTGAGCCATATTTCTTCTGGGTGTAGGACTATCTTAATTTAAAAGAGGAAAACTTTCTTTAGGCCCATGGAACATCTCAAATGGCAAATAAATATGCTATCAAAAAACATTTATCCCAATTTTGGCTATTCTTGTAGAAAACTTAAAAATCTTGATCTTAAGAGTTTTACTAAAGCACTCCACTAACCTGTGTCTGCAAAGTGCACATCACATAAATAATGTTTTGGTCCATTAGGATCTCTTTTGAGATCCCAACTAGAGAGATTACTCGTCATGGAGATCATTCTCAGACTCGCTGCTTTGGGATTTCATGTTGCTTATACAAACAATATTCCCATGCTGACTGGTCTAATGGCCTGAGATGATCCGTGCCAGTTCTTTTGAAGGGGATCTTGATAAGAGTGAGAAGGTGCAATGATGTGTATGGGTTGACTGGCAGATTCATCAGAGTAGCAAGACATGTATCACCAATATATATCACCTACAGGTTAATTGCCCAATCCACCACACTCCTGCAGCTAGACCACACCCCCACCTGCCACACAGTTCTTGCCAGATTTTTACTAAATTGTCTGTCAGCACAACTGTTCTGTCCACTGACCCTCATGTTCACTCTTATCTGAGGAATAGAATTTTTAAGCAGGACACACGCCATCTCAAAGTTTTCTAGAATAAGGACCCATGGAAAACAGCTGTCCTCAAATAAAACAAACTTTAGGTCTCTGTGTAAATAGCTGCATTACACGATATAAGTGTTTATCACACGATTACATGTGAGGTTTTTTTTTTCTGAATGATAAAGGAGTGTGTATTCTGTGTCTGATCCCCAGAGAATCAGATATCTGATCTGCAGCAGAAGCTGAGGACGAAACAGAAGGAACTGGAACAGCTGAAGAGCGAGAACGCTGCAGAGCTCAGGGGTGAGGAACTCAACCAGGCTCCACCCCTGCAGTTTGTTTGTTTGTTTTATTATGTTTGCAGTTTGGTCTGCCTGTTTGTTTGCTTGTCTAGCTTAATCACCAAACCTACAGAATCAGTTTCCATGGAATTTGGTGGCAGGGTGTAGCATGGGCCAAGGAAGAACCCATTACATTTTGAAGCAGATCCGAGTCACTGGGCAGATCCATGAATTTAGTTTCCCTTTTGCTAATATGAGATTCTGCATTTGGTCTTGGTGGAAGGCTGAGCTCAACAATGCCATACATTTTAAAATCCAGTAGATGGCAGTAAATTTGAATGGTGATAAAACATAGCCAATGTAGAAATACGACAGTCCATTGGAAATGTATCCAGACATATAAAGTGGTTGTGGTATCAGATCTACATATCATAGCAGTGCTGATCGCTGTGTTTGGCAGAGGTCTGCACTCCCGAATGCCATTCTAGTTGATTGTTTTGTGTGTGTGTTTGTTACAGAGCTGGAAAAACAGCTAGCTGAGAAGAACCACAAACTGGAGGAGAACACCGCGGAACTGAAGGAGCTCGACTCCCAGAACGCTAATTTAAGTAAGGGAATAATTCAGATTTTAACTTCTATCTATTTCCTTCTTGAATTTAAATTCTTTTTTTCATGCTATTTCTTTCTTGCTAGTTTTTCTTTCTTCCACCCATCTATTGTTCTTGTTTGTTTGTTTTTGTTACTTTCTGTCTATTTGCCTTTTTCTTTTCTTCTTTTTTTTCTCCTCTACTTTTGCTAACTTTTCTAACCTCTTTGCTGAGAAAATTCCTCCCGCCCCTGTTTCTGTTTATTGTTTTCTTTCTTCTATCATTTCTTCTTTTCTCCATCTCTCTTTCTTCATAGAATGTATATAGAGTGTAATATGCACTGCATCCTAACAGCAGTGTGTGCACTGTGTTACTTGTGTGTGTGTGTGTGTGTGTGTGTGTGTGTGTGTGTGTGTGTGTGTGTGTGT
>JAQQZX010000010.1:269677-280792 GCA_030068355.1 Notoglanidium maculatum
AGAAGAGAAAAAGCAGATTGTTAGGTATGGTCATGGTCACCTAACAGTGCGGACCAGAGTACATTTTGTGCTGAGTGCAAGCAGGAACTCCGGCAGGGCTAGCTACGACAGCATAACTAAAAGGGAGAGTCAGCAGGTAACACAGACATGAGGCGCCCTGGGACATAAAGCAAAATTAAAGCCCTGGGAAAGCAAATTGTTCCATTATATTATTTATTTATTAACATTGTATTATATTCTATATAATAACATTATTATTATATTCTGGATCAGTTACAGGGGTTGGATGGTACACACACTCAGTGTGATCATATGATTCACAGTGTTTCTGTGTTTTGTCATTCAGGGTCCTGCTGGTAAAGATGGGTTACCAGGTCACCCAGGCCAGCGGGGGGAGCCGGTGAGCTTACTTAAACATCAACAGATTACATGTTATAACTGTTGTGTTGAAGCTGTAATTCAGTGTGTAACAAGGTGGTGGTCTTCATAGCTATTTGCCCATTTCCTGTTTTCAGGGTTTTCAGGGAAAGACGGGGCCCCCTGGACCTGCAGGTGTAGTGGGACCTCAGGTAGGCTCATGTGTCCCAAACCACACACCCTATATAGGCTAATGTGGGCATGGTGCAAACTGAATTGTCTATTCGCTGTATATGCCACATTAACACTGTAACTCATTCCTTTCCTCTTGTTATTGGTTTTAGGGGAACACTGGAGAAACCGGACCAATGGGAGAAAGAGGTCACCCAGGATCTGCAGGACCATCTGGAGAGCAAGGTTTACCTGGTGCAGCTGGCAAAGAAGGGTCAAAGGTCAGATTTCCATCTTCAAGCAGAGATACTTCTGCACTGTGGTGATGATTTATAGACTCTTCCGAGGATTGGATCTTTCACATAAACAAAATAAAGTATAATATGTTTTGGTTGTTGCTGTAATGATATAATGATATAATGGCATGTAATTTCGGATGTTTCTACATAAAAGTGTAAAATGTGTAGTCAGTTTAAATCATTTAATATATCACATGCAGCCTTAAATGAGGTAAATTAATATGACTGAAGGGCAGGTATTAATTTTGCACAAGTCTGTCTGAAATAATTAAATACTAAATAAAAAAATTATATGAACGTTTCTTGAAATTATGTCTCAGTGTCTCAAATAATGAGAAAGTTTCCAAAAATTATATCTTTGTGTCTTAAACTGTGTGTTGTTTAGGGAGATCCTGGTGCCACAGGAACAGCAGGGAAGAGTGGCCCACCGGGGTTAAAGGGTTTCCGTGGTAGCCGTGGAGCGGCGGGATCCATGGTGATGATTGCTAGGATTATACTTGAGGGATCCTGTTGGCATTAAAATATCAATCAAAATTTGGGCTGGATTAAAAGTGTTTTATAGTAGATGCTTGATGGAATGGTAGTTTTTAATTTTCTGTTGCTTGGTAATGCTTGTTCTGTAGGGGCCAGCAGGACTGAAGGGAGGGGCAGGACCTGTTGGACCACCTGGACCTGTTGTATGTACATTTTTACTTTGGTGTTCTATCTGATTTTCCTAAGAGAGCGAGGATATAATAAACTATCTGTCTGTTTCTCTCTCTGCCTGTCTGTATCCCTCTTTGTCTGTCTGTCTCTATCTCTCTCTCTCTCTCTCTCTCTCTCTCTCTCTGAATCTGTTTGTCTAACTCTTTGACTCTCTGTAGGGTGCTACAGGTGAGAGAGGTCCTCCTGGTTTGGCAGGTGCGATTGGTCAGCCTGGACGAACAGGAACAGTTGGCCCTTCAGGACCAATGGGAGAGAAAGGAGAGCCAGTAAGCCTCACCTCTTTCTGTTAATTAGCATATTCAAGTATATACAGTATACAACATGAGAATGGCTGCTTTGGTACTAAAACAATTTGCAATGTAATGACTCAGTATTTGCATGTGTTCTGATTGGTCACCAATTTAACTGTCACAAACACACTGCTTAGATAGTGCTAGCATGTGGAATAAAAAAAAACTGTTAGTGTGGATAAAAACTACTGATTAAACCAGTAATGCTATCTGTTGAGTTCCACATGATGTCTCTTGTGCAGTGAAGACAGCTGTCCTAATACTTCCTTTAGCTTGAGGGTGTAACCACTGAAGTGCTACTTATTTTACCAGTCTGTGTCTGAAAAACAAATTGTTAACATTTTATTTTCTTTTGTTTCTTTTTACATCTTTTCCCCACTCTGTGTGGGCTTGATGTGGAAGGTTGGGTGAGGTGAGGTACACCCTGGATAGGTCGCCAGTCTATCACAGCACTAACACGGAGAGACAGACAGTCATTCACCCTCACATTCACACCTGTGGGCAGTTTAGAGTAGCCAGTTAACCTAATCCATGTGTCTTTGACTTGTGGGAGAAAACCAGCACACCCGGAGGAAGCCCACGCATGCACAGGAAGAACAAGCAAACAGAAAGCCCACCAGTTGACTGTCAGGTTCAAACCTGGAAACTGTTTGCTAACAGTTCTAACCACTACACCACCGTGCCACCCAACAGCAAAGTGTTAAAAAGTGATAATCATAAATGATCATATAAGAACTATTCTTTGTGTAGGGAGAGAAGGGTCCAGTTGGCCATGCAGGACAGGATGGAGAGCAGGGTACTGTGGGACTGCCTGGAGCCACTGGTCCTCCAGGACCCCCAGGAGAGGATGGAGATAAGGTAACGTTTGCATGCGTTAAACATACAATGTGTCCCACTTTGATATTTCTAGTATTTTTGTGTTTTTACATTCTTTTTTATGTTTATACATATTTTTATATATTATTTGCTTTGAATTTGTGCTTGTGTGTGATAGGGTGAAGTTGGAGGCCCAGGACAGAAAGGAAGTAAAGGTGATAAAGGAGAACATGTAAGTATTTCATTCTCTTCTCTGAAGTGGCTGCTGAGTGGCACAATAGATCGTTTTAATCATTTTAATAGATCACAACTTTATAGCCCAACAATGCCATAGTCATCCATGGACAGGAGAGGAGAGAACAAAATTGGCCATGCTGTCTGGGTGGGAGGGGCACACTCTTTCTCCCCGTCAATCACATTGACACTAGCCAATTGTTTGCATCTATGATCTCACTTGTGCAGAAGAGGGCGTTTTCCTCTGAGTGTGTTACACTGCCCTGTGACATAGCTGTTTGAAAAGATGTAGAAGTTATCATCATGAGGTTGGAAGCACATTCTTGCCCCACCCATCCCCACAGTTGGCATGTGGTACAGGAAAGTTTGTGTGTGTGTGTTTGTGTGTGTGTTCATCTGCACAGGGACCCCTAGGTCCAGCTGGGACTCAGGGACCGGAGGGACAGCCAGGAGCACCGGTGAGACAATGCAATAAATTCAGTAATAATGTATTTATAACAATCTGCAGCCTGTGCCTGAGTTGAAGGCAACATAAGTGTTCTGCTGTCTGGCTTGTGGCCATAGGCTAATTGTTAGTCAGAAAGCTTTTGTTGGCCTCAAGTTTCTGGTCAAGTTCTAAATTAAGATTAACTGAACAAAAATAGTGTTCTGACTTCGAATGAAAACTATCATGTCAAAATATGAATATGAATGACCCTAACGATCTCTCTTTGCCATCTAGGGTTCAGATGGGGAACCTGGACCCCCAGGGCAACAGGGTATGTATGGGCAGAAAGGAGATGAAGGAGCACGAGGCTTTAAAGGAGCTACTGGACCAGTGGGCCTTCAGGTACAAACTCTAAATAAACAGCCAATCAGAACACTCCATACTCCTCTTAACTCTCAGCCAATCAGAACACACCATTCAGCCCTCAACTGTCAGCCAATCAGAATACATGGTACTGCTCTCTGCCAATCAGAATACACTGTACTACTTGTAAAGTAAAATCAATTATTTGTACATATTTAACATCAATGATGTCATTATTTGTAATTTAGGGAATGCCTGGACCTCCAGGAGAGAAGGGAGAAAGTGGACACACTGGACTCATTGTGAGATCACTTCCTTTCCTGAACTGATCAGAATATATATATATTTTAGATTTTAGGGTGGCAGTGTATTAGAGTTTAAGCCCTGAAGTGACCTCTGACCTCTTTCTGGTTTAAGGGTCCTCCTGGTCAGATGGGACCTCGAGGTCCTCAGGGTCCAAGTGGTGGACAGGTGCACACACACACAAATGCACACACACATACTGTATATATACACACAGATAATATACAGTATATATATTTGTGTTTTGAAAAAGCACACAGATCAAATCAATAACTCTGTGTGTGTGTGTGTGTGTGTGTGTGTGTGTGTGTGTGTGTGTGTGTTAAATAGGGTCCTCAAGGAAGACCAGGAGTTCGTGGCCAACCAGGATCCGTTGGAGAGAAGGTGAGAGAGATTGTCAGACCTAGAGAAAGACAGAGACGGAGGTAGAAACAGACAGAGAAAAAGACACAGAGAGACAGACATGCAAAGGCAGACAGAGAGAGAGAGAGAAAGAGCGAGAGAGTCAATGATTGTGATGATGATGATGATGATGTCATCTTGTAGGGAGAGGATGGTGAATCAGGTGATCCTGGACCTGTAGGATTGTCTGGAAGTACTGTGAGTGAAATCTTTCTTTCTTTTCTCATGGAATGTGTCTTGGTCATGGTTCAGAACCTTGTTGAGGAAACTAATGGTTCAGGAACTATCATGATTATAACATTGTTCTTAGATTGGTTGCATGTCCATCACATTGCAGAATTTGTAAAATTTAAAAACTAAAACCTGCTCTGGTTCCATGATGGAGTGCTTGCAAACATGGTTTTTACTGTGTGTGCAGGGAGAGAAAGGTGATCAGGGGGAGAAAGGAGACACTGGACCTCCAGGAGCTGCAGGACCTCCAGGTGCTCGAGGACCATCAGGGGAGGACGGAGCCAAGGGCAGCTTAGTGAGTGTGTACGAGTGTTGTGTGTGCATGACTGTCTGGGCATGCAGTTTCTGATAATATCATTATTGGATTTTCACTTTCACTTTCACTCTCCCTTAGGGTCCTATTGGTCTTCCAGGAGACCCGGGAGCTCCCGGAGAAGCTGGTCCCAATGTAAGTGACTTATTTATTGCCCGTCTTAAACAGAGTCTTTAATTTAACCCTTTCACAACCAATCAGAACTTTTCCTGTGATGATGACATATTGTAGGTATTATAAATAAGAGCTTTGGTGGATCTTTGCAGAAGAATCTGACTCACATGGCATATCTATTTTTTGCCATCAAATTAATAAATAAACATTAATACAAAATGCAGCTAATAAAACGCTTGGTAGGTTACTTGCTAATGGTATTGCTAGGCAGCTTGCTAGTGAGTGAATCTACTGAGTAAACTAAACAAACCCATTTCTTTTATTTGTTCTCACACTTTGATAGCACATTAAATAAAAGTACAAAATAGGAAGCATATTGTTTATTTAATTTAATGACCAAACCACACCCATAAAAAGTTCATAAAAGTTTATAGAGATGTTAAGAGCAGCGAGCTGAGAGAAATGTGATTAGAAAATGCTAAGAATAAGTAGCTTGTAGTTTATTCTATTGATGACATCAGTCTTGTCCTCTCTCTCTGTCTCGCTCTCTCAGGGTATTGATGGAGTTTCTGGATCTAAAGGAGACAATGGAGATCCTGGAAAAGCTGTAGGTCATTATTTGCTTATTTGTGTTTTTTATTTTTATTTAATTTTATTCTCATTCAATTCTGATCTCAGGGGCCGCCAGGAGTTTCTGGAGAGCCTGGTCCGCCTGGACGCCCAGGAAGAAGAGTGAGTTGTGATGGGCTTGTACATGTATTTAGCTCTCTGTGGAGATCAACATAACCTTATTGACAGGAATAATGACAGCGTCCTTGAGGGGATGCTGTTGTACCAGTTAACCTTGTTTTTAGTTGTAACGAGAGATATTAATCTGTCTGTCTTCTTGTCTGTCTCCCTGTAGGGTCATTTAGGGCAACCAGGGAAACAGGGGAAACCTGGTCTAAAAGGAGATAAGGTGAACATATTTGTAGATAAATGTAAATTACTGTTCTAAGGACATGTTTTTCTACCAGGCAATTGCAATAAATTGAATCAGAGCTGACCAATATAACTAATACTGATGCTAATGTTAATGGAGCTATATTTGAGGACCTGCACATTGAAACACATAAAAACACTGAAGACACATGATTAATGTCTTGCTCATAATCAGTGACTGCGATGGTACATTTAGTTTGTGTATAGCCTCTTAGTAAAGAAACATTCATAAAGCCAAATTTGAAACTCACAAGATCCTTTACGGTTCCTGATAACTCCTACATGTACTCTTAAGGACAGTGTAGTGACTTCTACTAGTTTTTCCAGTTTTGCTAGTTCCCCTAGTTCTCTGTAGCCATTTTTAGTATCTTCAGGATCCTTGTTGAATGTTATTATTGTCACACAATGTGTTAGGAACCTGCTTATATAAAGGTTTGGCTCTTACATTGGCAGAAATATGTCCCACTTCCTTAACAGCGTCTGGAACATGAGGGTTCTGTGACAGTCACTCAAATTTCTGTTTCAGGGTGCTCCAGGTTATGAGGGAGCCCTAGGGAAGACAGGTCCAGTTGGAGCTCAGGGGAGCCCTGGGAAATCAGGACCTCAGGGACTTCGAGGGATCCCAGGACCAGCGGTAGGTCACTTGTCTCTAAAATCATTAACAAGCAAATGGAGCTTGTTGACAATCTGGATGTCTGTGTATCTGTCTTTCAGGGGGATCAGGGTATAAATGGACCTCTGGGTCAAACAGGACCTCCAGGGCCAATGGTATGTCTGTGGGCAGATTCTCACATTTAACCTTACACCTTAAATTTTTGAACAGCACTAAATTTGGATGTTTTTCTTTTGTTTCATTCAGGGTCCTGCTGGTTTGCCAGGACTAAGAGGAGACCATGGCAGGAAAGGAGAAAAGGTATAACAGAATGACACCCTTATTGGTTTGTGATGTTATTTCCACTAGTCATATTGGTAAAGAATGTTGTGTATCATTAATATGTGTATTACAGGGTCACGGAGGTCTGATTGGTCTGATTGGTCCTCCTGGTGAAATAGGAGAAAAGGGAGACCGGGGGCTTCCTGGTAACCAGGGGATACAAGGACCCAAAGGAGATGAGGTCAGCACACCTACAAACACTTAACATTATGTTAATGCACTGTCAGGTTTCTCTCACACACACACTCATCTTTTAGGGTGCAGTTGGTCCTTCTGGCCCCAATGGACCCCCTGGTCTACCTGGACTCTCTGTAAGTATTACACTTACTATGAAACATAATCTAAAATATATATTTTCTGCAGTTGTGTAATGTAAAGTGTTTTTTTTTTGTGTGTGTAACCTGCCTACCTGTCCTATAGGGAGCCTTGGGACAAAAAGGGTCTAAAGGCAATCAGGTCAGCCACACAGACACATATTCACACATGCACACAATTGTTATGTGCGCAAAATCTAATGTGTTGTTATTTTTCAGGGCCCCATTGGACCACGAGGAGATACTGGACCCATCGGTCCACCTGGTCCTCCAGTGAGTTAAACACACCACACAAACAGACCTTAATTAGGCAGGATTATTGAGTAACATGATCAAAGTAACACATCCAAGATAAAGACTGTTTAATTTTTAAAGGGAGGGGCCTTTTGTCAAATCCAAGACCAGAGTTGCAGCTTTCTCTTTGCAGTCCATTTTGTTTATCATAAACATGGCAGACCAAACTGTCGTGGATTAATGACTCGTTACATGTGTGTGTTTGTGTTTGTAGGGTCTTTCTGCAACAAATTCCGCTCCTTTCTTCAGAAACAGGAAGCGAAGACATCACTCTCAGACTGAAGGAGAGACCGACGGAGAGATAGATGGAGAGGAGGAAGAAGAGGAGGAGGAGGAGGATGGGATGCAGAGTGATGGAACGGGTGAAGGAGCAAATGATATGGAGGATGTTTTTGGGTCTCTTGCCTCCATGAGGACGGAGGTGGAGGGTTTGCGCATTCCAAAGGGAACCTACCACAGTCCAGCTCGTACCTGCAAGGAGCTCTGGATGTGTTACACTGACTTACCGGATGGTGTGTTTGTGTGTTTTAAATAAAAGTTTTGTCCACCTAGCAATAAAATCCTGTCGTTAAAAGAGTACCAGCTAATCAAACCCAATCAACAGCTACATTCCAACATGGTTCCATAATGTTTTACCACTTATCTCATCTTCATTTCCTCTTGGTCAGGATCATCCTGTTCCATTGTTCAACTGAAGTTAGATGGGCGCTTCGTATGGAAGTCAACCTCGTTTAAGCTTACTAGCAAACATGACTTGCTATTTAATATCAAGTGGCTGCTGATAGCGTTAGCTAATCTAATTAGTCTAAAATTAGTATTTTATGCTAAGCTGCTGAAGAAAGGAAAATGAGTATCAATTGTAATGAGTGACACATGATCAAGTTTGTGATGGGATAATCACATTTTATCAAATTTATCCAAAATTCGGACATGTTGTACTCAGATCTGGTTTTGTTCCTCTGACCTATTCTTCTGAACATGACAACTGATAGGACAGTGTTAGCTTGCTTTTAGGAGGGAGCACAGTACCCCAATAAGGAACATCCTATTTATTCCATGAGCTAGCTAGCAGGTTAGCAAGCCCACATTTAAATGGGCTACACACACTTACATATGACCCATTCCCTCAATTTCAGGGGTGTACTGGATCGATCCGAATCAGGGCTGCCACAGAGATGCCTTTAAGGTTTTCTGTAATTTCACAGCAGAAGGAGAGACCTGTCTGCTGCCACAAACCAAGCACCAGGCGGTGAGATATACCGTCTGTTATATGTATATATCTGTTACATATAGTTATAATAATACTATATAGTGCTTTTAATGATTGACAGGTAAAGCTGTCTGCGTGGAATAAGGAGAAACCTGGAACCTGGTACAGCGAGTTCAGAAAAGGATCACAGGTGTGTGTGGGTGGGTGTTTGTGTGTGTGTGTGTGTGTGTGTGTGTGTGTGTGTGTGTGTGTGTGTGGTATCAAGTACAACACTTGCTTACTTCCTGTTTATCCCGGTGCAGTTCCAGTATGTGGATGAGGATGGGAACCCAGTGCATGTGGTACAGATGGGTTTCCTGAAGCTGTTGAGTGCGACAGCACGTCAGTCCTTCACGTATCAGTGTCAGAACTCCGCTGGGTGGCTCGACCGCACCACACTCACATACAAACAAGCTCTGCGCTTCAGAGCCAGCAATGGAGACGAGCTCACACATCAACACACACACAACATCTACGCCAACTATGACGGCTGCCAGGTCAGGTCACCACACACACACACAAACACACACACACACACACACACACACACACTGATTTAACTTGTTCCCTTGGCTAAGATTAATAGGGAATAACACAAGCCGCATAGATCTGAACAGCGCAGGTTCTGAATGTGCGGCTGGGCTGAATGTGATTATTAGTGATAATGTGTAGATCCTCTGGGACCTGCTCACTATGAGCTACAAGATTCCTAATAACGCTGTTGAAGTAGGGCTGTAGTTAAGACTGATATTGTCAAGTCCAAACCCAGGACTAGCTGAGACTGAGTCAAGACCGAGTCTTAAGGGGGTCAACAACAAGTCAAGATCGAGTCCAAATAAAGCAACACAAATCCTGAGACAGGTCAAAACACATAGTGTGTAAGGTGTAGGGGACTCGTTATAAGCTATAAGACTGCCAAATGGAGGTTTACTCTCCTTTAGAGTGATAGGTGTAGGGGATTTATCCAAAAGCTGTGAGAGTGGCAGAAAGATCCAGGCTAATTCTGTGTCTGTATGTTTTTGTGCAGATTTCCTGCTGTTCCATCATGCACTATAGTTTGGCGTATAGTCCTTTAAGATTTTTAAAGTTATTCTGTTTGCTTGAGTTGTTGCCTGTAACTCCCTCTGACTGTAACGCTTGTTCTCTACTCTTGGGAACCCCAAGGCAGTTTCTCTAAAGAGATTGGCCAATCAGAGTGATACCAGACAGTCATGGTCAGCTAGCTCACAATGGCTACAGCAACCAGAATTAATGTGTGTTCATGCTGCGGTCATGAAAACTAAAGTCACTAAGCAGCAGCAGTAACAGGACTGCAAAAAATGAGAAAACAGAACCAAACTGGTCGGATTCATTGAAGGAGCAGTGTTCTAGCTCATTTACAGTGTATATGTAATTCTAATTCACACACATTGCAAATGTTTGTACGTTTCTGCTGTAGTGGACCTGCAGGTTACAGTGGGAGGAAACTTCCAGTAAAACTCACACATGCGCAGTACAGCTGCGTGTAACGCCGGCTACCGAAGCGGTCCAACATGAGCAGAATTTTTACAATTTGTGTTATTTCTGACCCTCCAAGCTTGTTAGCTGTTTTTGTTCTTTAAACTGACCTACGTCTATGATAACCCAGTAATAATATACTGCATTGTGTCTCACTCATAGTCCCGGTCAGGTCAGGAGCGCACCGAGCTGACCTTCGACTTCCCAAACACGGACACTCTGCCCATTGTTGACGTGGCCGTGTCGGATTTCGGACAGCCAAAACAGAAGTTTGGATTCTCCGTCGGTCCGGTGTGTTTCAACGGATAAACATCAAAGAGAGAGAGAGAGAGAGAGAGAGAGAGAGACTTAGACTGTACAAACACACACACACACACACCACACGTGGGCGGAGTGTGTGTCCATGCGGCCCCGACGTAGGACGCAGCCGCTTTCTGGTGCTTTTCTGCTCTCGTTTTAATTTTAATGTTGTTATTAGTGCATTGCTGTTAATCATGTGACCACAAAATGTAAGAATTACCTTATTCGACTAAGCAGCTGCTGCAGTTACTCTTCTACACACACTCACACACACACTCACTCACACACACACTCTCACACACACACACTCACTCACTCACTCACACACACTCACTCACACACACACTGACACACTCACTCACTCACTCACACACACTCACTCACTCACACACACTCACTCACACACACACTCTCACATATACTTACTCACACACACTGACACACTCACACACTCACTCACACACACTCACTCACATACACTCACTCACACACACTGACACACTCACTCACTCACTCACACA
>JAQQZX010000010.1:280892-292527 GCA_030068355.1 Notoglanidium maculatum
ATCTCTCACTCACTCACTCACACACACTCACACACACTCACTCACTCACTCACACACACTCACTCACTCACTCACTCACACACACACACACACACACACACACACACACTCTCACTCACTCACTCACTCACTCACACTCTCACACACACACACTCACTCACTCACTCACTCACTCTCTCACACACACTCACTCACTCACTCACACACACACACTCTCACACACACACACTCACTCACACACACACTCTCACACACACACACTCACTCACACACACACTCTCACTCACACACACACTGACACACTCACTCACTCACTCACACACTCACTCACTCACACACACTCACTCACACACACACTCTCTCACACACACTCACTCACTCACTCACACACACTCACTCTTACACCCTCTCAAACACTCACACACACACACTCTCACACACTCTCACACCCTCTCACACACTCACTCACACACACACACTCTCACACACTCTCACACGCTCTCACACACTCACACACTCACTCACACACACATACACAGTAGAATGAACTGTGTTTGAATCTCATTGTTCTTCTCTCATATTGTAATGAGTTGTTATTTTATTAGAATAAGTGTGTTATTTTTTGTGTGAATGTTGTGTAACCACGGTGCTACATGTTGTGTTTACATGTTGTATGAGATGCCTGCAGTGCATTCTGGGGGAAAATATTTTGCAGGTGTTTAAATGTGTTTCAAATGAATGTGGTGTTCTGATGTTAATACAGTTTTTTTTTACATTGGATTTTATTTGATCGATTATAATGAAATCATCTGCAGGGACACGTGTCTAATAAACCATTATTACAACAGCATGCCTCCCCTCCCCTTATCCACACACACACACACACACACACACACACACACACACACACGGGCGCGGAGATAAAGGACCGTCGAGTCCATCTTTGCATTCATCTCTCTCTGTTTTTCTAAAGATTCATGATTTATTTCATAATATTTCTTTAATTTTTACGGTAATTTCAATAATTTAATGCCATTAAGAAGACACGTCTTTCTGAGGAATAATATATAATCTTTATAACATAAAATATACATCTTTAATCTTGATCCAGTGGACTCATTGCGGTTTGGAAGGACGTCTTGACATTTTTTTGCTGTTTACTGAGTGAAAATATTCTCTTCAGTAGGAAGAAATAATTAATCAGATTTTTTAAATTAGCATTTAGTCAGAGTTGCATTTACATTTCCAACATCACATTTTTTAAAAATCAGATATTTTTTTTATCAGTTTGTTTTTGTAATTCTGTTCCTTAAAATGTTACAACTTTTTATTTATCAACATTTTTCTTGCTTAACCTTTCAGGAACATTTCAGACTTCGTCGCTGTTATAGTGACGTTTAATTTAAAAACATTAAAGTGTTTAATTACTTTGATTTGTTGAATTTTACAGCATTTAAATTGCTAACCAGTTTAATAAAACACTTTTAGTAGGTTATTTTCCATTAGAAAGCAATTTTTAGCCAAATTAGGATATAATTCTTTCCTTTTCTTCTTTAGTTGCTTTTTTCCTTTTCAGCAGTAAACAGTGTAAACTCGCTGGGACGCTTTCTTTTCTGTCTGTTCGTCTTGAAATCGGGATTTTTAGCCGTGTTTTTCTCAGACGTTAGCTCCTAACTCTGGGTGCTGCTCAGTCGCTGTTCCTGGGTCACACTCGTGTTGTGTAACGATGAGTGTTCCCATGTTGAAGATGGGGCTGGTGCTCAGTACCATGGCCATGCTGAGTAACTGGATGTCCCAGACGCTCCCCAAACTCGCAGGACTCGATCAGACGGCGGCTCGGCCGGGAACCTCGGAGAAGTTCGTCAGCGTAGGTGTTATTACTGAAATATTACAATTAACACTATAATACAGTCATTCACTGCACTACACACTCACACTGCATGACACACCGCAGAGATAATTAGAGTAAACCTACACAGTAATTAACACCCTGTTTGTTACAGTTCAGTGTTTAAATTAAGCTCAGTGGTGTTTTAATATTTAAACCTGGAAACCTGATTTCAGCTCATTATTAATATTTACTACCATATTTTTATGTTTATTAATTTGTGAATGTAAAGATATTTAATAATATGTAACAGCTAATTATCAACTAAATAATGTGTTAGTAAAATGTTAATGATTTTCAGTAATGCAGCGAATAATTGCACTTGAATTTGAATTTACCTCTGGGTTAGGGTTAGTTATATAATAATTTATACTTTATACCTTTATACTTTATAATTTATACCATAATTTAAACTTTTTATGTTTTACACAACAACAAACTTTGTGTCTCTTGAAATGTGAGCTTTTCTAATGTAGATCATAAAATAATCATCCTCCATAATATAGAGTGTGAGTTAGTAACTTATATTATTATAGATAGTGACCTACAGGACCATGAGTGTGTGTGTGTGTGTGTGTGTGTGTGTGTGTGTGTGTGTGTGTGTGTGTGTTTGTGTGTGTGTGTGTGTTTGTGTGGGACTAGAGTGTGTGTGTGTGTGTGTGTGTGTGTGTTTGTGTGGGAGGAGAGTGTGTGTTGGTCAGCAGGGTGTGGGGACTTTTTGAGTGGGAGGTTTGTTTTTTGTTCCAGCTATAACTGGGAAATGTCCAAAGACAAACACACACACACACATGGTAGATGGGAACAGATGGAGAGGTGTGAGGGGGCAGCCTGTTAATTAAAGAGCTCTACAGACAGAGAGAGAGAGAGAGAGAGAGAGAGAGAGAGAGAAAGAGAGCGAGAACAAATTAGTGAATTTAACAAGGAAATTATGTTCACATTGGCATTTATTTATTACAGTTTTATTTATTTTTTTGCTGCTAGTACTTTTGTTCCTTATTTATGTTTGTTTATCAGTGATTGTTTGCTGGCTGCATTTCCTGTTACTGATTTTTGGAAAATTGTGTGTGTGTGTCTGCAGGTGGTGTATCCGGGGCAGGATGAAGGCTGGCAGGTCTTTGGTTCTGTATCAGATGTAGGAGGGAGGTGTGTGTGTAGGCTCCTCGCCCCCCCACTGAACCACTGCCGGAAAGAACCACGACACACTCGCCTTGGCCAAATCACCGAGCATGTGGGTTTCCTTAAAAACACTTCATGATGACGATGATGCTTACAGCAGGTTTCACACACACCTTCCAAAAATAATTTGAATCCGGAAATTACGCACGTCGCTTCATTTGTACATTTTTCATT
The DNA here is from genome assembly GCA_030068355.1 of Notoglanidium maculatum. Classification (NCBI taxonomy): domain Eukaryota; kingdom Metazoa; phylum Chordata; class Actinopteri; order Siluriformes; family Auchenoglanididae; genus Notoglanidium; species Notoglanidium maculatum. The sequence continues at coordinate 284,131 of JAQQZX010000010.1, forward strand.
TTATTTTACTTCAACATTATGCAGAGAATTTAAAATGTAAAAACTGCACAGGTGCTTGCCATACCGTGCTTTTCTAAGCCACACCCCCTGTGATGTGTATAAATTATAGCCAGAATAAATAGTGCTTCTAACAATAATTACAGTGTAAAGACCTTTTTTGTATCAGTGCTTTTTTTAGTTTGTTGTTGTTGTTGGTGGTGGTGGTGGTGGGGTTTTTATATATAAGAGGCTCATAAGTGGTTATGTTAAGAAAAATCTTAAAATTTATTTAGTCTTCTAATGTACCAAGTCTCCACTGTCATATGATCCAGCATCCACCAGGGGGCAGTGTGCTGCCATTCAAATTTCTCATTCGCAAGCATCTGTAATTGCAGATGAAGGCCCCTGTACCAGAGATAACTCAGCTGTCCCTCCTGAGAAACTCACAAAGGTTCTATGTAGAACCCTATATTCCATATAAAACCTCTTTTTCAGAAGCTAAGGACCAGTAATTATCCAGCAAACCACAGAAGGAACTTTAAAGACACGTTAAAGTCATCAATTCTAGAAAAGGATTGTTGATATTTGAACTCAACAGCCAAACAAATACACACCTTCCATCAGTGCTCCTTCAGAAGCTCCACCCCCAAATTCATGGATACGTATTGCCAAGGCACCAATGCTCCCGCATGCCCCTCCCCTTCCCTCTGTCCTGCAATTGGCTGAAAAACGAGCCATGTTGCTAATTGGCTGGAACAGTGTTGTGTTTCTTGGTCCGAGACACTTTGTTTGTTTGTTCATTTACGGAGTCAGGACTGTGTATGATGTGTACGGATGTTTTTTCAGCACACACACAGAAGAGGCAGCTAGCAGACCATGAGGAGATATTTGCTGAATTTGCACCTTTAAACCCATAAACTCTGATTTATGATCCACTATCACACGTTTCACACTTCTTGGGAGTTTAAGGGAGCATCGTTCTTTTAGAGATTTGGAATGTGCTGCTTTGAAGCTGTACTGGAAGGATCATGGAGGTTTTTCTGGGTAACAAAGAGAAACTGTTGATTGTAAACAATCAGGTATTTTAGAGAGAAAAGAAAGAAGTGATGCTGGTCAGTAGTTCCTGATGTCTTACTAAAAGCAAAGTATAAAACCCACTGTGCTGTACTGAAGTGAAGGTGTGTGTGTGTGTGTGTGTGTGTGTGTGTGTGTGTGTGTGCATGCGTGCGTGTGTGTGCATGCGTGTGTGTGTGTGTGTATATGTCAGCTCCAGAATGTGTCTCAGTATTTGGAGATGTTGGATTGGCGAACATCTCGAGATTTGCAGCATATCAGAGACATGGAGAAGAAGATCATCAGTCTGGAGATGAGAGTGAAGACAGCACTTAATAACCCTCACACAGTCACTGATAAAGTTCTAGAGGTATGTACGCACACACACACACACACACTGAGAGACCTCTGGATAAAAGTTTGTCTTTTTGACTGAGAAACAAGGTGGCATTACAGCTCTCAGGGTGTGTTTGTGTGTGTGTAGGACCTGGAGCAGAGTGTGCTGGAGTGTGTTCCTCTGCATGCTGTGCTGGCTCGGTTCAGGTCAGAGGTGTTGAAGGTGGAGGTGTTGAAGCGGGAGATGGACATCGTGAGCTCAGGCCTCACAAAGGAGCAGAAACACACCTACAGCAGCATTCAACAGCTGGAGCAGAGAGAGATGCTGCTGCAGAGTCGACTGCACGCTTGTGCCAGCTCTCTTGGTGTGTGTGTGTGTGTGTGTGTGTGTGTATGTGCCATGTTTACAAAAAAAGTTCCCCACAATATGATAAAAACCTGTTATTATTTACCATGTGGAGATATGTTTCCGGTCCCCACAAGAGAAAACTCAATTTTACAAAAATCTGTGAATACAATCAAAAACTAAAAGATCCAAAAGTCTTGTGTTGCGTTTGGTTCCTCATGGTTAAGGTTCAGCCTGGGTCAGGGTTAGGGTTCTCATAGTTAGGGTTATGCCCATAGAAATTAAAGGGAGGTCCCCACAAAGACATGAAAACAGCAAGAAGGTCCCAGGAAGGCCATCAGGGTGTCTTTCTGTGTGGAGTTCGCATGTTCTCCCCATACCTGTGTGGGTTTCCTCCAGGTACTCTGGTTTCCTCCCACAGTCCAAAGACATGTGGATTAGGTCACCTTGCTTCTCTAAGTAGCCCATAAGTGTGTATGTGGGTGTGTATGGTTGGGTGTGAGACTGGAGACCTTGCCTAGGCTGTAACAGGTCACCCCCTCTGTGAATCGGCTTATATACAGTTAAGGTCAGAATTATTAGCCCCCCTAAAGAAATCACACAAATCCCTTAATATTTCCAATGAAATTACCATAACAAAAAATGTTAATACTTGTATTGCTCCCAAAAGAACAAAAAAATCTCCACAAAATGTGATTAAGATATTCCATTGATGTGCTGAATTACAACAAGAAAACTGAAAAATGACAAGGCCAAAATAATTAGTGCCCCTGACATTTAATGGTCGATTGTGTGGCCTCTCTGTCTTACATCTGACAACAACCTCTCCCTTTAGTTCTTAACTAGGTTGGCACATGTCTTGAGGTATACGAGCCCACTCTTCCATGGCAAATCATTCCAGCTCATCTTGATTGCGTGGTTGTCGAGCATGGACACTGACCTTGAACAACCGCCACATATTCTCAATGGGATTGAGCTCTGGGATCTGTGAGAGCCACTTCAGGACCCTGATTTCGATGTCCTTCAAAACGTTTGTGATCAACTTGGAGGTATGCTTCTGGTCATTAACTTGCTGAAAGACCCAGCGGCGACCTAAAGCGAGACTTGCAGCAGATTTCTTTAAATTATTCTTCACAATGTCAACATACTGCTCTTTTTTCATGACCCCATGAACATGAATGAGGTTCCCAGTGCCTGAGTCAGCACCACAGCCCCACAACATGATGCTCCCACCACCATGTTTAACAGTGGGAACTGTGTTTTTAGGGTTGAAGGAGGCCTTCCCTTCCTGCTCCAAACAAAAGCAACATCCCTGTGCCCAAACAGCTCAAGTTTAGTCTCATCAGACCAAAGAACAGACTTCCAAAACTCATTACTATGTTTCAAATGTTCATGGGCAAACTTCAGTCGGGAATTGCTGTGCCGTTATTTCAGCAATGGTGTTTTTCTTGGATGTTGACCTTGAAGTCCTCCACAATGAAAAGCTCTCATAGCTGTCTTCCTTGGCACATCAACTCCAGAAGAGGCCAGCTCAGCAACAATCACCTTGGCAGAGATCCGGGGATCCTTGATGACATCTCTGATTATTTTTCTCTCCAAAGTTTTTGAAATCTTGTGCTTTCGGCCACACCCAGGTTTGTTTGCAATAGATGTTGTCTCCTGATGCTTTGCAATGATGCATCGGACAGCTGTTCTAGACACTGTGAAAAGTTTGGAAATGGCAATGAAGCCTTCACCCTCACGATGAGCATCTCATATCCTCTTTCTGAGGTCCAGTGTCAGAGTAGTCCAGGTGTTGAAGTTCCACTGGCCCTGTTAACCAGAGTTCCTTATGTAAAGGTCATTGCTGACTGATTACTCAGGTGTGGTTTTAAAGCTAATTGAATGGTCAGGTTTGTCCTGAAAGAGAAAAAACACAGGGGGCTAATAATTTTGGCATTATCATTTTTCAGTTATCTTGTTAAAATTCAGCACATCAATAGAATATCTTAATCACACTTTATGGAGATTTTGTCTTTGTTCTTTTGGAAGCAATACAGTTTTTGTCATGGTCATTTCCATGGAAATATTAAGGTTTCTGTTTGATTTCTTTAATAATTAATAATTCTGACCTTAACTGTACTGAAGCTGTTGTGCCATGAGGTCATGACCAGGACCGTGGCTTACTGGTGCTACTGGAGTGTGTGGGTTGGGCTGCTTTATGTTCAATTATTAACTATCAGAGATGGATAGATAAGTAAATTAGATGCATTTAAAACAACTTACATTTACATCAAATAAAATGGTGTGAAAAAATAGCATAATATAAAAATAACGTAAAGCAAAAATAACAATAGCACAGCACATAAAACAGGCAGACAATCAAATAGCAACACAAAAAAGCTAACGTAGCTAGTCTTACTTATCTAACTGTCTAGCTACCTAACTTCTAACATCTAGCTAGCTAAGCTACATAGCCCATTTTCTCTTCAACATTTATTTGCTATGTTAGTTCAGTACATTGTTTAATCTGACTTGTGATGCTGTTGAGTAACTGTAAATGGTGATGGATTTGGCCACAGGTTTCAATAGTGTACACGGGACAGAGTAAGAGTGTGTGTGTTTGTTTCGAGGTTGTGGTAAGCTGACGGGAATCAGTAACCCGGTCACCATCAGGTCCTTTGGGTCACGATTTGGCTCCTGGATGATGGACAGTATGATTTCCAGTTCTGATCAACGAGTAAGCTCCACCTCACACTCACTTCACTCACAGAGCAAGAACAGCTAAAAGGTCCTACAGAACCTGTCCATCTCTCTGTCTGTCTGTCTGTGTCTCTGTCTGTCTGTAGGTTTGGTCAATGGATGGCTACTTTAAAGGAAAGCGTGTGTTTGAATACCGGTCGCTGAGGGACTTCACTACAGGACACAACTTTGTAGTGCATCAACTTCCTCATCCATGGGCAGGTATGCAGAACACTGACGTGATGGACACCCAGACATGAGTGGAGCAGCTACGGCAGCACTGATGACTGTTGTTAGGGTTTTATACACACAAATTGTTACTTAAATTATAGTCCACCAGCCAGTCTGGAACTGAAACTGACATTACCACAGACTGTGCATGGAAAACATTTAGCTTCAGTCTCTAACTGTATGCCTAATCCACTGATGTAGGAGTGTGTAATTAAAATATCTCTCTCTCTCTCTCTCTCTCTCTCTCTCTCTCTCTCAGGTACAGGTCATGTGGTATATAACGGCTCTCTCTACTACAATAAACACCAGACTAATGTTATAGTGCGTTATCACCTGCTCTCTCGCAGTGTGCTAACTCAGCGCACTCTCTCTCAGGCCGCTTACAACAACACCTTTCCATACTCTTGGGGTGGATCCTCCGACATCGACCTCATGGCAGATGAGAACGGTCTCTGGGCAGTCTACACCACTCTGATGCACGGGGGGAACATGGTGCTGAGCCGTCTGGACCCTGTCACCCTGGACTTGGTACAATCCTGGGACACCGGTTTCCCCAAACGTAGCGCTGGAGAGGCTTTCATCGTCTGTGGCTCGCTCTATGTCACTGACTCGCACCTGAATGGAGCTAAGATCCACTTCATCTACCACACTGACACGCGAATGTATGAATACACACACATCCCATTCCACAACCAGTACTCACACATCTCCATGATGGACTACAATCCCAGAGAGAAGGCGCTGTATGCCTGGAACAACGGACATCAGGTCATCTACAACGTCACCCTCCTGCAAGAGGTCAAGATCTTCACAGATGTGTAGATAATAGAGGAGAGAAGGGAAGAGAAAAGAGAGGAAGGAAGGAAGGAAGGAAGGAAGTAGCTAAGGGATGAAGAAAGGAATGGGGGAAGTATGATAAGGAGACCAAAGGGAAGGAAAGAAGGAAGCGCAAAAGGGAAGAAGGAAGGAAGAGAGGGAGGAAGTAAACATGTTAGGGAAAAAGCATAGCTGGAGGATGGACTGAAAATATTTCAGAATGTTTTAAATCCTAAAATCCATTTCTCCAGCTATGCCACTGTAAACTAGATTTCAAAATCGGTTCATATTTACTACACATTGTTTGGTCGGATGGATGGTTGGAGGACAGAACAGAATCAAGAAGGAGGGAAGGAAGGAAAGGGTTGGAGGGAGGATGGATGAGAGGAATTAAGAGTGGAAGGAAGGGGTAAGAAGGAAGGAAAAAAGAAGAAAGGTTGGAAAGAAGGAAAGGCAGAAGTTGTTAGGGGAAGAGAGAATTTATTTAATACTTTACTACCTCTTCTACTTTCATAGATACAGTCATGGGGTAGTGACGAACACTCCATGGGGCAGTGGAATAAAACAGCTAGGGAGAACTAGAGAACAAGGAAATGTGAAGAAACCAGAAGCAGAGGAATTAGAATGCTGGAAAATTATAGGACCAAGGAGGATTCGGGGAACTTCCAAAATAACATGCGGTGAAATTTATGGAAACTAAAAAAGAGACTCAGGACTTTGTGACAATGTAATTGTGTCCATCACTCTTCAGTGTGTGTGTGTGTGTGTGTGTATGTGTGTGTGTGTGTGTGTGAAATCAATGGCACTCTGTAATCATGTAAATTACTGTCTTCATGGAACTGATATTCTACAGATGTTTAGAGATCAATAAAAGCACTTAAAGCCATTAAAAGAATAATGAGCACAAAATTTCCCTTTAATCTAAACAGAATCATCCAAGACAGGCCTCGTGCTCTCCCAATCACCAGGGTGAACACGGGGAGAAGCTAACTGTAATAACTGCAGACATCCACCAGGGGCGCCAACAAGCTCTGCTCCGTCCTTTCGAGCTTCAGAATGACTTTTATTTACTCACCTTAATCAGATCTTTACTGAAAAACTGTACTTCTCCGGTGACTAGAAAGAAAGTTGCTGTGTTAAAAATGTAATAAACAATTAAAAAAACCCAAGATGACTGTTCTAAAAATTCTAATTACTTATTACTGTTCAGATACAAAGTATCCATCTATCTATCTATCTATCTATCTATCTATCTATCTATCTATCTATTATTATTATTATTATTATTATTATTATTATTATTATTATTATACAAGTACTGCACACAACATGTATTGAACAATATTTTTGCAGCGTAATTACTCTGAAATTAAAATAAATGTATATGTGATGTTCTACACTGCATGTGTTTGATGTTAATTATCCACAACTAATCAACTGGAACTGTAAAATATTTCAGGAGTGTTTAGAGCCGAACTCGCTCCGCTGCGCCTCTGTAAACAACAGTCCAGAATCTGCCAGTATGAGCGAAATACTTACAGACACTAATGAACGAAAACCTAGATATAGTACATGTTACAAACAAATGTAAAGAATTCAACATTAAACAAATATAACTAACTCTCTTTACTTCACATTTTTGTTGGTTAAATTTGCTGATTTGATGTTCATTTTGCTTCTGGGGAAATACTCTGTACCGTTCTGAAAAACGGCATGTTTCTGAGAGGAATGCTTTAAACAAACTATTAACTTTAAAGCTGAGATGTTTAAGTGTTTAACTCTTAGTCTAGCTCTAATGGCCAATGGTGGTGATCAACAAAGTAGTTCCAATCACTCAGTGTGAGGAGGAAGACTCTCACAACACTACCGTTGCGCTACTTTACTAGCAGTTGGCTAACAAGCTTCCCAAGTTAGCCAGTGTGATACTGTGAGGCCTGCAGACATGGCCGCCGTGGAGCGCATGTCCCACACACCTGACTCGCTGATGGTTAACCATGCACACCTGTATTCTGCTGCCATGTCAGTAAATTACTGTACATTTTTTAAACACTGTAAACATATTTACAGTAAAGCACTATAATATCTTACACAGTATAAAATAAGACTCAGTCCAGTGTATTTGTTCATTTTGCTGATGCGTTTCACTTTAAACAACTCGAAGTTGATGCAGGTTCCAGCTGAGCCGGAGGTTAGCGGTCTCAGGGACCCGGTGCTGGGAATTAAACACACAACCTTCTGCTCCATAACTCAAGCTGCTGAGCTGCTGTGTGTAGCTGAACTCACACACACACACACACACACACACACACACTGATTCAGCTCGGAGCGAGAGAAAACACTCGATTACCACGAGAGACTGAGCATGTGGCTTTACACACTGCTTTCAGTCTCGATCTGGGTTCAACTCCAGTTCTTTATTGTGCGTGTGTATGTGTGTGTGTGTGTGTGTGTGTGTGTGTGTGTGTGTGTGTGTGTGTGAGCTGAGTAAAGGATGCATGTTTTTCTTCCTTCTTCATTAGTCATCAGTGTAACCTGTAGACACCGAGGCTATTTTTAAAGGCTGCGTGTGATTTCCTTCCTCTGTTTTTAGCGCTGGTGTCTGATCGTGTTTGATGATATAATGGTGTCCTCATGTTTGGTGGTATTTAATGATGATTTGATGATAGCAGTGATGATGCTGATGATGCTGATGATGCTGAGGATTATGATGATTCACTGATTTGATTACTCACTCATATCAATGTTACGGTTTCTCTTTTACATTGCGTCTTTATCAGTTAAAACTGCGAGGTAAACAGACACGTTTCTACCACAATGTTCTTTTCAACAATTGATTTCCTTATGTGTGTGTGTGTGTGTGTGTGTGTGTGTGTGTGTGTGTGTGTGTGTGTGTGAGAGAGAGAGAGAGAGAGAGA
>JAQQZX010000010.1:292627-303359 GCA_030068355.1 Notoglanidium maculatum
TCCCTCTCCCCCCCCCTCTCTCTCTCTCTCTCTTCCTCTCTCAGGTGTCCTTCACTGGTCTAGATAATATCCGTATAAAATCACGCCAGGACATAGAGAACGAGGTAAGCTGTGATGCTGATAGATGTTAGTTTGTATTTCATATGTTTACAGTTAATCTTTTTGTTCATCGTTAAGAATCACTGGTTAGGGTATTTTTTATTACTGCACTACATTTGCTCTTGTATCTGATTTCTTTCCGGTCACGTGTTCAGTACTAACGTGGAATTTCTCTCTCCACAGTATAACTACACGTTTTCAGTAGAAGAGCAGGCTGCCAAGAGAGCCCACTCCTAGGTGACCTCACGCTTGTAAACCCCACCCACTGATTACACTTGACTCCACCTTTTTTTATTTTGATTAACCAAATGTTAAGCAATCTTTCTCCCAAACAGCCAACACTGCTAATGATGACCAAAGTCTCTTAACATGTACCTTTATATTAATTAGTCCTCATTAACGCAACGTGAATGCATTTAACCGGGAATGCTAATCAAAAGCCAACAGTTAGCATTGATTAGCACTTTTCTAAATGAATGCAGTGAACTAATTGTGCTCACGTTAAGTGTCTATCGAAGTCATTCCTCAGACAGGGCGATGGTGGTGTTTGCCATGTTTGTAACGTGAAGTAAATTATGGGATTTCCGTCTCCAAGGATAAAAAAACAGCCTTATGAAAGAGGCAGACTTTATTAGTGGTGCTCAAAAATGGTGTCTATGTAGGTGCTGTTAAAGGTAAAGTTAAGCAACATGGCACACTCTAAACGTTACATTATATTTTATACGCAACGGCAGGTCAGGCTTTTGCAGCATCTGTCCTGCAACTGTGCCATTTTTAGCCAGTTGGTTTTTAATAACTGTCCAAATCTGTTGCCAGATTGGGAATTTCCATTCCAACAGGTTTTCATCTAACCACACTGATACGGGAAAAATCTTTAAGAGAAAATGTATGCAAAAATGGCTGTGTGCTTCATAATTCTATGAAAAATGAACAAATATTAGTTTTACTCATGAAGCAAAAGTCCGTTTAATGCAGTAAACTGTTATTTCTGGTTGTCATGGACACATTGATTCATCTTCATTAGAGGCATTTCAGTGTAGCAAAGTAATGCACAACCACCAGCTAGCCAATCAGAATTGAGCGTTTTCAGAGCCTATGGCATAAAGCACGATGCACTTCTACACAGGAATGAGGACGTTGATGCTCGATATTAGCTCGTTTGTTACGCGCTTGCTGACTGAATCATCATTCTGACACTAAATATTAATTTTAAATGAAAAACAGAGATGTAAACACTAATAAATCAGTTTAGCTGTTCGTTGTTAAGGCTATCATCCAATTACCGTATATCAGGGGTGTCCAGTGTTACCCAGTAGGGGTTGGGGTAGGTCTGGATTTCAGTCCAGCCAAGCAGAAGCCACACCTGAGTCCACCTGAGACAGCCAAACTCACAGGTGAAATCAGGTGCGACTCCTGCTTGGTTGGAATGAAAGCCTGCACACACACACTGGCCCTCTGAATACGGGATAAGATTGTTTGTACTGTATAAGTTCTAACTGAAGGAAAAGCTAAATGCACCCCATGTTCATGGATTTTGCTGCCTGATGTGACGTTTTGCTTTGATCTAAAATTCTGATGTAGTGATATAAAATAAATCTTCTCATATATATAAATATTTGCACTGCTCAGTGTAACGAACAGGTCTGTTGCATGGAGAGATTGAGAGTTACAGGTTTACAGCTTTAATTACTATTATTACAGGTCTAGAAACAGAAAAAAAAAGCTACACACACCCCATCTGGGTACAAAAGTGCAGCCAGAATTCCTCTTGATTACACTATTTTTTATAAGAAACAAGCAGAAGGACTTAATCCTATATGTGTATATCTTTTCATTTATTTTATTTAATATAGTACGATATACTGAAGAAAGAAAATGTGGAGTAAATACTGAAAACAAAAATAGAAGATAAACTGTCTCTCGTGTGTGTGCGCGTGTGTGTTTTATCGAATATTTTTCAATGTGAAGGAAATGGCTTTATTTTTCTTTAAAGTCTGAAATGGTTTTAGGGTTCTTTATCCTGAAATATATCATGGTGTTTGGATTGAAACCTGGTGTAATCTAAAAGTAAATCACACATAAAACTACATTTTTAGGAAACCTGTGATGTATTTTACATGATATTCTTGGCTATAATTTTGTGGTAGAGTCATAGTTAAGTCAGAGAAATCCATATATTATTATAATTGCTATTTTTTGGGGCAAAATTCCAAAAACATTCTGCAGGTTTTTACTGAAGATTTCTGGAATATTAAATCCTGCTGTTGTCTGTGAGGCTTCGGGCTGTTGCTTATTCTTCTTAATGCTCCTTTGTTTTGGTTGTGGTTTGTAAGTGCATTTTTATTCATTTGAACATTAGTATTTATTTTTACTTTTTTCCAATGTTGGGACCGAATTTCAAAGGATGTTTTAATGTCCTTAATAAACTTCTGTCTGTATTAAATATACTTTTGTACTTTGGAAGGATACCTTTTGGAGAACATGTTTCAGTGCTTTTCATAAATATTTTTTAAGTTTCATCATAAATTATGAAATAAAAAGTAAAACATGTCCAGCTGTGTATTATCGTCTCACAGGAAGGCATTCATGTCAGAAATGAATAAAACTCCCCAGTGGCTTTAGAACTGATTTTAAATGGGACATTTGATATTTACTTTTTGGATGGAGGGATGAAATGTTCATGATAATGTAGTAGTCAGCCAAATAAAAAAAAAAGGCAATCTGTAGACAGCAAATATAAATATATATTAATATAATATACATTATATATATATATATATATGGATTAAAATAATTTTTATAATTTGCTAGGGATTTAAATCATTTCTGGCTGAGCATTAATATATAAAATGTGTATATATATATATATATTATTTAACTCCCTAGTTTAAAAAATGGTGGAACAAAGTAATAATAATTTTAGTAAAAAGATTACGACCGAGCTCCCCCTCCCCCCACCCGTTACAGGAACCGCGTCGCTGATTGGTTGATCGCTCACGTTATATGCAAAATACGCGGCAGTACAGCTGGACCATTGGTGGTCACTCAAAACTCTGTCCAATAGGAATCGTCTCTCTGAGCACGAGCGCTGCATACCAAACAGACTCTTCCCTCCCTATATAAAGCCACTTGTGCAGCGTATAACCTGAAGTCCTGTGCGCCCTTTTTAGTGCCCTAAATAAGCTCGCCCGCTGTTTGAGGCGTAACCGCTGAGCCTTGTGTCTGGTCGCGTCGCAGCTGAATTCCTCTCCGTGAATATGGACGGTCGTGGATACGGATCAGGTCACTGTTTTGTCTTTTACTATTGAAATGTTTATATAATGCAGACTTCTTCATGCGGCTGTTTTAGAACCGAGCGTGTGTTTGTGTGGTAGATAGCGACTGGCTAGCAAAGTGTGTGTGTAACGTTAGCCGGTGATATGTTAGCCGTTCAGCGCCATTTTATTTGTACAGGATTCTGCTTGTGTGTTTCGCTCGCGATGTGTACAGCTTCAGATTGAGGAAATTTGTTATGCTATTAATGAATCCTTCATAGTTGGCGACACTGAGCTGCTGGGCCTGAAGGACACCAACAAAGAGAGGCTAGTCAGGATGAGCCAGCTTTGCTAGCCAGCGTTAGCATGACTAGCAGCTTGCTTGTGTCGACGTCATGCACTAAATGTGATCCAGAGAGATTCAGACCTTTTATAACCGTGCATTACATAAACTATATTATTATTATCTCCTGCGACGTGAGCATGAGCCGCAGCCCAGCGGCGGGCGTTAGGACCGGGCGTGTCCGCTTGTGCACTGTGTACTGGGCAGTTGAACAGGAAGCCGAGCTGCGGAGGGCCGAGGTTCAGCCCTGCACTGTGTTCCTCCTCTGCATTGGGTACAGTGCAGCGCTGGGAGCCGGCCGGGTCCTGCTCCTGCTCCCTCACTGGAGTCTGGAACACCATGTAGTGCACGAATGTGGTTTAACCCTGGTTCTGAACACATGCAGGTGGTGATGGCAGGAGGATGCCGGAGAACAATAAGGTTTAACTGAAATGACCAGCGTGTGTTGTGTAAGCAGGAAGTTTTGCTGAGAGTCCTAACAGTGTTTATATTTTCATGCTGCTTTCGTGAACAGGTTTCTCCAGCTGGGGTGGAGGAGGATCTTCCAGCAGAGGTGAGACGGTGCACGCAACACCCAGAAATATCCGCCTTAAAACAGAAGGATCACGACGACACTGTACCACTTTATTTTCTGATGTGTGTCAGTACACCCAAAATAATCCAGTGTTCACTACGGAGTGAGATCCTTTACACGAGGTTAAACTGAGCAAGACCGACATCACAAGTACGTGGAATCGGGGAAACTGAGCCAAAGATTTTTTTTCCGCTCTCTGCGTGGAGCGAGCACACTTGTGCTGCGTTTCAAGGGCGCAGTGTGTTTTCCGTGCTCTCGTTATCGCAGTTTTTGCTCGGTTTTCTTGATTCTACACGCTTGTCATGTCTGTTTTTGCTCGGTTTATCCTTGTACCTTCATATAAAAGACTGTGATCTCCCTCCATTATCAAGCAACGCGAGAGAGCTAGATTGGTGCTTCTCCGTCCTGTTCACACCTGGTGTTGGCATGCAGCCTGGGTGATCTGGTCACAGTGGACCGCTCCAAGTAGAGGTGTGAACGGGGTCATATTTGTTCCGGTGACATGTTGATATCCGATTGCTCAGGCTGCTTTCAGGGGTGGTCTGGGCCAAGACGCGCATGCCCACGTTATTTTAGAAGTGTGTATGTGAATGTGTCCTGGGCCATGCTGAAGGACCACCAACTCCACCGCCCTCCTCTGTGTGGTGGAAGCATGTACTCATTTGCATGCTAGCGTCATCTTATTAAAATGCAGCAACTGTTAAATGTTAAAATGATTTCTTTTAATTCCCAGCAGAACATACAGAGACACCACATTTGGTCTTTGCAAATGGAAATTTTGAATAATTTGAGATGCGTTCTAATGCCCGGTGTGAACTGGCGCATACAGCGCTGTCCACTTGTGGCCTGATCACCCAGGACAATGTTAATGCCAGGTCTGAACAGGTCCAGTGTGCCTGCTCAGCTGACATTCCTTTGCTGCAGTCGTTGGAAATAAGTCTGTGATTGAGTATGATTAGCTCTGGAGACTCCATTGTAGAACTTTATATATTCACGATTTTTGAAGTTGAAGTATTTTTGAAGTGAAAATATTACGACTGCAGCGCAAAATGCATTTTCCAATTCCACTGCTATTTGAATTTTCAGGATCTGGCAACTATGACCTGTATGGCTATAAGGACTCCATGTCTGGTGGATATGGTGGAGGACAGATGAAGAGAGGTCTGTCTGGTTCTCTCCTCTCCTCCGCTGGGGGCAATGCAGATGACGTGATCGCTAAGATCAACCAGCGGCTCGACATGCTAACTCAGTTAGAGGGAGGGATGAAAGGGGGTCGCAATGAAAGGTAGGATGGATGGGTGGATTATTTTCTCTTCTAAAGATTTGTAATCAAGGTCCAAATTCCGGATTTGCCTATTATTGCAGAGGGTGATCTAAACTAGAAGGGGGTCATTACTAAACAAAGGTGTCTATTCAAGAGTGTTAAAGTTTCGTTAGTGATTTTTCCAACAGTTCGCTTGACTTGATCATCTAAAAGCCTGTCTCATCTCCCCAAGTGACCTCATGTCATGGTGGATCTAATGGCGCTGTTATTGTCTTTCCTGATCACCATTTATGACCTCATTTATCAATCGTTTAGGAAAGTTGTGTAAGTTTTTATTGCCTTTGAAATAAGTGTTTTAAACTTTATTGCATAATCCATACATGCGTACATTTGCATGAACTATTCCCCAATTATACAATTTATAATGTATACGATTTGAGCCTGATCAGTCAAGAGTCACCTTAATGATTCTCCTTGTACATAAAGCTGCACAAATTCACAGGATACCTGCATTTTTAAGCAAGTTTTTCCACGAACGGCACTTTTTGTGTGTGTAAATGCTCTTGCATGTGATTTTACAAATGAATTTGTTGGCAGCCAGTTGGCTAAGTGAGGCCCAATGTACATATTAAAATGTAATGCAAGACTTTCATCTGTGGTTTAGCATTAGCATTTGCATGTAGTTTGACTAGATGGTGCAGCAAGATAAGTGGAAATAAGTCGCCAGCACAGGCATCATCACTAGTTTTTTCATGGATGTTTTTGTCACAGATGTGAACAGATAGGCCTAGATCATGAACAGTACATTAAGTAAGCAATTTACATTTTGTCAAAACATGGACACTGCTGAAAAAAAGTGGTCAAATAAGAGAACACTTCTCTAGACAGGAATGCTAGGACATTTTTAGCCAGTGATGTCCCCAGTGCTGTTGGTCTGTGTTCCCTCTCTAAGTCCTTAGCTTGCTTCTTCTTTGGCTGTGGATTGCAAGATACCATTGGTTGCCAAAGGTTGTCCTGAAAATATTTTCTAACCCTCTGGAGCTTGTTTCTGAAAAACTGACTCCATGTCTCCTAAGATTCAGTTTTCTGAAGCTTGCCCAAGGGCAAAAGGAAGTCTGTTGCCTGATGATCCATAGTATACCCGTTTATTAACTTTTATTCCCTGATGCTGCTCATGCTTTAATGACCGAATCCCCAACACTGAAGCCATTCCTTCACCTATATACCTGAATCTCTTTTATTTGAGCCAAACTACTTGCGTTTAGTTCTTGACCCAGCAGTAATTCAGTAATGGCATTTCTCCAGTTTGTCCCGATCATTTTGGAGGTTCTTCTTGATCAAACCTGGCAACATCTTCCTCATCCCAAATTGCAAAGGATCATGTGGGACTGCATGGGTTCACAGACCGTTCACGGACTATCCAGAGTGCTGTCCAGTTGGATATCGGTGTGGGGAATGGCTTGGATGAATGACAACTTGCAAAATGCAACTTGTCATCCAAAGATCAGTGTGGGGTTTTTTGGGATACTTCTACTACTAAGATCAGTTAACTTGCTAGTAATAAACATTAAGGCAGAGAAGGAGAGTAAATGAATCAAAGGGAAAGTGAAAGTATGACATTAGAGGTGCCAATGCTTCATCTCTACTTGCTCTGCACCTCCTTCTGCAGGTTTGACCAGTACGAGTCTTTCGACTCGCGCTCCTCTGCCCTTGGCCCCCGCGATCTCTACAGATCTGGTAACATTGTATTTGGTGACTCCCGGGGCGACATGATGGCCCAGCGAGGAGGCATGGGCTTTGGGGCGATGGGTGGAGCTGGAGGGGGTGGTGGCTTTGGCAGCTCTGCCTCCCACGGAAACGCCAAAATGAGGCAAGCTCGAGATCCTTTCTCAGGCTCCGGCTGGGGTGCGGGACAGAGGTCCCAGCACAGGGGCGGAGGTCCAGGTGGGCGCGGCTTTGGCCGTAGACAGGATTCCTCTATGATGGGTGGAGGTGGGCGGAGTGGGGGGCAAGGACACTCCCCCTCAGGGCGAGGCAAGCTGCCATCGCTCCTGAGCCACCGTATGTACCCTGAAAGTGGGGGGTTCCAGCCTCATCATGGCTCCCAGGACTATCCTGTCCGGCACTTTGGAGGGGGCAAAAACCTCAACCGACAACGCACCCGCAAGAGACCCCTCAACCGAGTAAGTACCTCCAGCAAAGCACTGGACTTGAACCATCAACCAACCCCCCAAAAAAACCCTGACTAGTCCAGCCTGCCCAGCCTGTTGAGTGGAGATGTGTGTGGAAATTACATCATTTCACTCCACCTGCCACTCTACATATGTCCAACAGGTCACCTCTGCTATAGTGTCCCTGTAATGCCCCTCAAACAGACAAACTGACTCCCAGTACACGCAATAGCCCATGATAGCCCAACTCCCCAGATGCAGCCAGAAAGTTTTTTTGTTTTTTTTTTTTAATCGACAGCCCTGATTCCTTTTACTCTTATTTGTTTGTCCTGTGGACTGCCAAGAGATAGACTTAGGCTTAGTATTCCCCGTGTAAAAACGCCCCAAAAACTATTAACTTCTTTCTAAAGACCATCCTTGTCAAAGATTTGGTTACCATGGCTGGGTATTAACAAGTTAATGCAGTGTCTTAACAAGTTGATTGAGGTTTTGTGTGTGAAGGTAAGCGCATGTGACATTTATCACTTCTTAATGTGCAATGTTGACGTTTGTCCTGTGTCTACTGTGTGCTTGATAACCTTTGTAAACCTCATGTAAACCCTCTGCGGTGTGGTACATCATAAGGTGTCTGTCAGGAAATATGTGTCCGAGGTAATCCCTGTGTGTGTTGGCAATACGTTTATTTATATTAACCTGACCATTACAGGTCTTGAGTTAACATTTTGTGTGGGTGTTGTGTAGCAGCCGGTAAAACCTCAGCGTGATGGACAGAAAAAGAGGAAGCAGACCCCGACTACAGCTGATGAGCCTGAGTCTAAAATGGGCAAGACGGAGCCTGAAGGAGACGATAAATCTGGTAAGGGTGCCTGTTATCTTGCTTCACTGTGACGAGCAACTGCATGTTTGCTGCTCGTCTATTATACACGCTGATATTTACGGTGCTGATGTGCCAGAGTAGCAACGCTAAACATTCCATTTGCTTGTCTTCATGTCTGCCTTAAGCTTTCTTTTATTATTCATGTGTAAACATGGTTTGCAGATTGCCGACTAACATTGCAAACTTGACAGAAGTGTGAATATGACGGACTACAGTCACAAGGAGGTTTTGGCATCCATCAGTAAATAATGTTGTATGGTGTTGGTATGCTATAGGCATGCAGGCAGACATGGATATTGAAGGAGAAGTGTATGTGTTTTGTGTGCTAATCCCACACGCGCACGGACAGTCTTGCCGAGTAGATTTTTGGTATCCGTGTTCTCTCCCTTAAAATCGATATTGATTGAAGTCTCGTGCCAAATTGCCCAACACAGGTAGTCCATCAGGTTGAACTCAGGCAAACTTCTCTAACACGCACCTAAGTGTGAATCTCATGAGCTGTCCGTCAACACATTTATTCTCTCTGAAAGCAGTAGTAAGGTCAGTGCTTGGCTGGCTGACACCCATCATAGGGAATCACTTAGTTTTAGCGTTTGTCACATCTGTTGGTACTGACGTTACATATCCTTTATTTAAGTAATACACTGCAGAAAAGAAAGCGTAATGTAATAAGTTCATCTTCTATTGGGGCATAAAAAGTAGCATCATCTGCAGGCACATGATTGGATTTCAGTGTCAATCTTTACTGTAGAATTTTAAATTAAATGTGTTGTTAATACATGAAACATGTAAGTAATATTAGCTAGTTAGCATACAGAAGGATGGGAAGTGTCCACAAATGTAATGGAGTAAAAACAAAGCTCTACTAGAAGTCTAGAACTAACAAGGACCTTTGTGGCTTGTTGTCCAGCAAAAGCAGCAGAACCTAAAGAAGAGAAGAATGATGATGCAACTCCAGCCACTGTAAGTTTCAACTTCGTGTAACTAGTCATGTGTTTACGACCAAAAGGAACTGTTTTTTGTTGAATGAGAAGTTTAATTTAAAAAAGCTGGTATAGCCATTAATGGTGTCATGAGTCATTTTTAATTGTGTGGAAATGAATGTGAGGAAAGTCTAAAACGAAACTGGGAGTTTAACATGGAAACGTTTGTATTTGTATTTGTATACCAAAGGAATCAGAAGTGTTTAAAAAAAATAAAAATAATAATAATGCTTTTGCTCTTCCTTATTTGCTTTTCTAGACATTCGAAACACTTTGGATGGATGTTGAAAGTAACTGGGCTTAAAATGCCAGCTAGTGTATTTCGTGTCTTAAACACCTGCTAGGTTTAGAGCAGTCAGCTCCCAGAATGGTCATCAGGGAGTGAGGATAAAACAGAACAAAATGAAATAACTAATCGACTGTTTTTTCTGAAATTGCGTATTGTTTCTTTAGCAGGAGTCTGAACCAGTGGCTGAAGGAGAGAGTGCTGGTGAGCATCTTCATTTTCTTGTTAAATCGTCATGACCATAGATCATAGGCTGGTCCACACCTTGACTTTATCCATCTTCCCGTTTTCCTTCCATAGATTCAGCCGTTAAAGGAGAAACTCCTCAGTCGATGGCAAAGCAGCAGGGGAAACCGACTCCACCCTCTGCTTCTAAACTTAGAAAGAGGCGGGGCTTCTTTGAAAGGTCAGAAAATTCAACATTGCAATAGCGGTAATAAATCGTCGCTGTGATGTACTGATTGGTCGTTTATCCCTGGCAGTCGTGCCATTTCCAGGATGACGTTTGCGTGCTCCGTCTGCAAGTTCCGCTCCTTTTACAGCGAGGACTTGACTGCTCATCTGGAGAGCAAATTCCACAAAGATCACTTCAGGTTCCTCTCCAGCCAGCTATCAAAGCCAACCACTGAGTTCTTGCAGGTACCGTAGTGGCATTCCCACAGCTGCCTTTATTTATTCAGCAGTGTAAATATGTACAAGGAGCCATAGGTCCGTATAAATCCCAGTGATGCTGAGTGCTTATAATTACTGAGTGCTGAATCTGCTCACTCTTCACTGTGGTGCTTGGTGTAGAGGACAAATGTGGGGGATTAAGATGTGTTGGACCTTAGAATGCCAAAAAGGGTGTGGGTGTGTGTGTGTGTGTGTGTGTGTGTGTGTGT